>OU015471.1:17242771-17690271 GCA_907164805.1 Brachyptera putata | reverse complement strand
TTTTTCTGTACACGCAAACTTATCCAACTCAGAACTGTATAGTTTTGGGGTTGAATCGGTCACACCATTTTTGAGAAACATCATCACAAACTTTCTAAAAACCTTTTGAGATTAGGCTGGGCAAGAAAATGTAAAAAGTAGAATATCTCCAAAATAATTAGAATTTTTCCTAAATGTGAGCACAAAATGATACACACCACCACGAATTTGTATGAAATTCGGACCATTTTTTCTGAAGGGAATAATGTTATAAAGACTTTTTATTAATCAAAAATAGAAATAGTAGCAGAAAGATGTTGCAAAGATGTATTCACGTCGCCCTGAATTCCATATTAACAGAATGAAGTAAATTTTATCTGAGACAAAGTGTGTAGAGTTTTCGGTTATACACTATTTATCTCGCTCATCTTACAGCGCCTAGGCCTATTCTGCGTTCGCCTAATAATAAAATATAATAGATGTGAATAACAAACACAACGTTAGACTTGCAGTTGGTGTCTGACTAAGAGTTAGTAAAGCAGTTTTACCTTGTCTACTTCATCGAACAATTTATGCTATGTATATTTGATTTCAAGAAAGAAAAATATCGTAAACCAATTTTACGTTCCAAAAACTCAGCAAATGATGTATAATCTTATTGAAACTCCAAAGATATGACGCATTTGAAAGATTTGGCAGTGTTTTTTATAACCAATCTAGTCCTAAAAATTCATAATACACAAAAAACTACAAACGTAACATTGTTATTTGCTTCGTTTATTTGATGGATGGCATCATAATCATAGATAAATATGTTAATTAATTGAATAGATAAGTAGATCATTCTTGATTTTCTTGCTGAAAAGTAGACAATAACGAAAAGGCTATTGTGGTATTATTGAACATTCTCAACGCCTAGTCTTTAGTAGGCGGAATAGTTGTGTAATAACTGTTCGAGTACAGACCGGACCGCCTTGATGCCAGGCAACTTGTCGTACATGCTTGATAGGCGGGAGAGTCTAACATTTAAGGTGTATTAGATGGTGTACGTTTAGTTAAGCACTAATCCGATTAGTATTAGTTGAAGGTGAAAAAATAACACCTGTATAACTAAGGGTGATAACAAGTCAATCCGCTAACTAATTGCCTCCACTAACTATCAATTAGTAAAACCGGGCCTTTGTAAAACCATACAATAACGGGAATTTCTCTTATTTTGATTTATAGTAAGAAATTATGATGCATACATATGAAGTGATATTTAAAAACAATTTTAATATATATTATGATTGACTCTATATCAATGTTCATTAATATTCAATTCATAATATTTGTATTTTTTGATATCAAAGAAGTAATAAATGAGACGATTGTATTCTATTCAATTATCTTTTTACATAGTAACAGTTTCAGATATTATTTAAGATTACACAATGGTAATAGTATACAAAAATTAAAATGTAGAGTGATACATGATCTAGGTGAAGATATTGATAGAATACCCGAGAATGTCCACATAAAATACGGACCGCCTCGATGCCAGGCAACTTGTCATGAATACAGGGTAGGCGGGAGACCTACCATGGTAGGGGGTGCTCATGAGGATATTCTGTGATGATATCTCTGATGAAGAATTTTTAAGGCATCCCCAGGTAGCCGAGCTTGTGGCAAAAACATGACCGCGCATGTCAAGCCGCTCCTGGTATTCGTGCATGGAAACACACTTAGTTGCGCGCGCATTTAGTGTTGCCCCTAGCAACTGCATGCGCCTGTAGAGGTATACAATTTTTAAGAGGTAGAAAATTGGCGTTCATCTCACTATGACTGTCGACTGCGTGATCATGTTGGCTTAAAGCCCATTCACAATCAACTTCAACTAGAACTTGAACTTAAACTTAAACTCTAACTTTAAAACTTTATTTGAGTTTACAACAAAAAGTAAAAGTCAATGGAATAACATCAGCTGTTGTACACGCCGCCATTTTACAGTGTGGAATTCAAGTACAACCTAACCTAAAATTATATAATGTTTGTTGTATATCTTTTTTGGCGCGAAAACTCATCGACATTCCATTTGACGTTCCTAGATTCAGGTGGCAGTGACTGATTATGATTGGTTTCTCCCAAAGTCAGACTTTATCTTTCAGTCGAAATGTTTGACACGATCATACTTCGAGGTAAAGTTAAAGTCAATGAAGTCAGAGTCAACTTGTTACGGACACTTGTACGTACATGCATAGTACAAACATTAAAGTTTAAGTTTAAGTTCGAGTTGAAGTTGGTTGTGAATAGGCCTTTACGCTATTGTTGCCAAAGCACAGACAAAGTCCTTAAAAAGTCGAAACCTATTTTACATTTTCAACAAGTCGTTCCATTGAGTAGGTATAGGAGTGACGCTACTAGTTCTCTCTATACCATGATTACTATGTTTAGATATTTCACTACGTCATTGTGGCCGTATTTTATAGCCAGGTCTAAAGGTGTTTCACCGCATTTGTTCATTAGATCCAGTGGCGCTTTGCGTTTCAACAAACATTTCACAAGCTTAAGATTGCCCCACATTGTCGCATAATGAAGTGCACTGGATCCTCCACTGTCTATTTTATTGACACTAGCTCCTTGTGCTATTAGGTATTCTACACAGTCCAATTTGTTATGAGTAGATGCTGTCAAGAGAGGTGTACAACCTGGGGTATTCACATCTACGGGAAAATAGTTTTTTTGTACAATGTATTCAAGAATATCCAGATGACCCATTCCAGCTGCCAAGTGTAATATTGTCATGTTTTTGATGTCAAGAGCTTTTACGTTAGCACCTTTTTCAATTAGATATTGAACCGCCTCGTATGATCCCGTTTCTACAGCGTAGTGAAGCGCAGTACGATGTAAATTATGGCATACTGCCTCAATATTTGCTCCACTGTCTAACAGAATTGGTAGAAGTTTTACACGAGAAGAAGTAAAAGCAGCCAACATTGAAGATGTCATCCCAGAATTAGTAACCGGATCTACATGAATAGTCATAGCAGCAAACATTAAAGATGTTGTACCAGAATTGGTAACCGAATCTACACAGAAACCCCGTTTAAGAAGAAGTTCAACAATTTTTGTGCAGTTCAAGAAAGATGCTCTATTGAGTAGAGGATCACCTTCTCTGTCTACTGCTGCCATATCGGCTCCACTATCAAGTAGATACTCAACTATTTCGAAATGACGGAATGCCACAGCTATCATGAGAGGTGTTGAGGAATTTGTGTCTCTTACATCAATCAAAGCATTATTACGAATCAGTAACTTTACAACATCAAGATTGCCTCTTGTACAAGCCTCATGGAGAGCTGTCGTTTCATTGGTTTTCTCTCCATTCACGACGCTTCCACGGTCAATGAGATATTTTGCGATTTCCAAAAATCCTTTTCGAACAGCCCATCTCAACGGTGAAATATTACCACGATTTCTTGCATCAACGTCTGCATGTAAACCTACAAAAATCTCCACAATATCTGTTATTCCTGTATCTACAGCATGATGCAATACTGTGTTTGCATTTAAATCTGTTGCTTTGACATCAGCTCCCTTCTCTAAACAAAATTTAATCTTTTCTATGGATTTCGAATCAATCGACAGAAGTAGCGGGGTTCTTCCATTTGCAGATCGTATATCAATATCATGACATGTTTCTAATGCACACTCCAAATCGAATACCGTTCCGAACCGAGCTGCCACAACAGCATAGGGCATATTCAATTTATCACTAGCAATACGCAGACTGGCTCCTCTCTCTATGCATTGTTGTATGTTGTATGTGTTGTATGATGAGCCGTCTGAATCCTTTACATTAAGATAATTAAGTAATTCATTAGTAACTTCATCTATTTCTCTTGAGAAATATGTAGCAACATCAAGATGGCCATTCTTCTGAGCATACATACAGATATCGTGAGATTTACTATTGGGAACACCAGTAATAAATGCACCATTATTTACTAGAAGTTTGACAAGCTTCAATCTGTAATTCCCTTCCAACGAACTAGATACCTGCTCATAGGTCATTTTTTTTTCAACAGATCGTACTAGAGGAGTTCTGCCTTCGTCGTCTTGAGCATTAACCTGCGCACCCATTTTAAGAAGTAGCGTAACCATTTCCAGATTGTTTTTATAAGCTGCCCAATGGAGAGCAGTTGTATCCTTGGAGTCTGAATAATAAACTGAAGCGTTATTATCCCGTAATGCTTTAGCTAGTTTAACATTGCTAAGAAAGGCAGCTAAAACCATAGAAATATTTCTTTGCTCCTCTGTCAAATCTTTGACATCACCTAATTTGATTGAAGCTTTTTGAAAACATAAGAACATCATAGTTTCTTGATGTCCTTGTTTTGCAGCATATAGGATGGGAACAGTATTCAAGCTGTCTTTGACTCTATACGAAACGCCTTCACTTTCAAGATATCTCAATACTTCCGTTTGACCACCTTCTGCTGCTTTGTGCATATAAGCCACTCGAGCGTTGTCATGAAAATGCACATTAGCGTTGTGTTCTGTTACCAAGTATTTCACTACATCAAGTTCTCCGTGATACGCTGCGCTGAACATAAGGCTTGTGACTTTTGCATTGTTATTGGTGATGAAATCAATGAGAAGAGAGAAGACTTCGGGTGTCATGTTGGCTTTAGTTGTAACTAGGTCGTTAACATCAGCTCCGTTTCGTAGTAGCAGTCCAGCAATTGTCCACGAAGATGTTCTGTCGGCGTACTGCAGAGGTCGCCATTGCATGACGAAGTCTTGTATGTTAACACTTGCCTCTTTGCGCAACAATTCCTTAACGATGTGTTTCATGTTGGAATGTTTGTAGCTAGAAGCTAGATGCAAGGCAGTTCTTCCACCGGCGTCAGTTGCATTGACATCAACTCCTGATGACAGTAAACTAGTGAATGTGGCAGTGACCCGACTGAGAACAGCAGTATTCAGATCATTTTTAGCTGAAAGTTGAAGATCAAAAATCTCTTTGATTACTACAAATTCACTTGTAAACAACTTGTTTTCAAGGAATGTTCGGCGCGCCGTGAAATTATCTGTGAACCACAGTGCAGCGAAATATTCAGCAAATGTTCGGTGAATGAAACTTGGTTTCTCATTTACAATGTTGTCAATAATTCCTGTCTTCTCACGGCCTTCTTTTATACTTTTCAAGAAAGTTTCAGTCTGAGCATCCCCGATCACATCCAGAGAACTTAACTCACTTGAGGATAGCAATAATATCAGCGCAGCATGTTTGTGGTTTCTTATGAATTTTCCAAAGTGTTCTGCATTATCATTGATTACAGCTACATTTGATAAGTTTTCTTTCTTCTTGTCACTCGAGTAATTTACGTACGTCTTCCGCACAAAACTGTCATACAATGTGAAGAGATTGAGTCGTTCTGATAAGTTGCACATATCGGTTTCTTTCCAAATAACTAATTGTTCTTCGAAGTACTCTCCAAGCATCATTGTCTGCTGTGGAATACCGATAACTAGATTTTCTCCCTGAAATGCTTGTTTAACAAGTTGTAAAACTTTATCAGTGAATTCATTCAATTGCTGCTCTCCGAGATCTAAATCTGACAGTCTGATCTTCCAAAATGTATTCAAGAAATCATGTTGATCTTTTTCCACAAATGGCTCGAGTGAAAATGCTTTGTCATCCATAGTTTCTTCTAACTTGACTTTTTCTCCTACTCTCGACGTTACCCAAAGTAACTGTATTCTTGTATTCTTAACGAGATGCCCAATCAGTGATAGTACGGTCTCTTCATAATCTGGACAGACTTCATCAACTGCATCGATAAAAATCAACATTCTACCTCGTGACATTAAACAATGTTCGAACAATATCTCTTCCAATACAGTACGATCTTCTTCTTTCAAACCGAACTGCCGTATGAAGTCAATTGATGTTTTTAAGTCCATTGTGTAATTTTTTTTACGATTCAAGTAATTAGAACAGTCATTCAGATTTATTCGAACCACCCATTTTGTCGGATCAAGTTTTTTTGCCGATATAGCAACGTGTGTCGTGAGAGTAGTTTTTCCCATACCTGGTTCTGCTGTCAGTAAAAACGTTTTCCCATTGACGTCTTCATATGAATCTATCTTTGAAGTGCAATTTTTACGGCTCAATTTCCGAGGAATGTAGTATTTGACGTCAGTGTCTAGTGTTATTCCAAATGACCGTTTACCAGTCACCAATTGGTAAAGAGTATCACCTTTCAATCGCTTCGTTAGCCGTTTCTCGTCGTCTATAATCGAGCTTAGAGGTACTTGGTAACCTTGAAAATCAATTATTCTTTTCAGCAAGAAGGTTTGTGAATCAGCTTGAAGATCACTCCAACGACAACTATCTGGATGTTCATCATAGTTCATGTCACGTTCAAGATGTTCTGCTAAAACATGGTTACCACTCGTTATTAAAACTACTTTTATATCGTCTGATACATTGACGATCGCCTGAAGTGAAGCAGCGAGTTCTTTTGCATAGTCATTTCCCAGAGCAGCATCGCATTCTATTATCAACGTGCGACACCATTTGTTTTGCCAAGCTGCAAGGATCTGTTCCGAACGCTGTTGAAGCTGCTGAATGCCAATAACGATACAGTTTTGATCATCTGAGCATGACAAAGCTTGATACACTTTCAAGCAAGCTAGACTTGTGAATGTCCCATTGGTGTTAACATTCAATATCCTTGTTCCTCGAACAATGTTTTTAATGATATTGATGGAGTCATTATCAAAAATGATGTCCTTGAGCATTTTAAACTGTTGATGTTTGTCGAGTGACAAACGGTCAATGCGGTCGATCATGATGGTTTTCCAGAAAGATGAGCAGTGAGTAAAATATCCGGTTGGTGTTTTCCACCACAGTTTTACTTCTTCGACAATTTTATCAAATAGAGAATCTATTTCTGATTCGTCAGCTGTTTGACAGGCTTGTTCAATCTCGTTTTTTATGACTTCATCTAGCTCTTTCTCACTAGCTTGTCCAGTAAAAATCAATAGTTTTTCTAGGAATTCCTGATACAAACTTATATCAACAACGTTATCCATTTCCTGGAGAATTTTCTCGACCTCGTCCTGTGAATCGATATTCTTTTTGAGTTGTTCACATTTCGCATACAGTTCTCTGTTCACAGTCCCATCAATACTATTCAATTTCTTCGTAATTTCGCTAGTTTTGGATTGATTAGAACTGTTCAAGTCAGTCAAGAGCTCTTTAAAACTGACGATTTCCTTCAAACCTTCTAAAACATCTCCATTAGTCATATCACTCACCAAGACGACATCTTCCTCTGGGTTCGTACTCAACATGGCACTCATGTCTAGACCGCATTCTCGATCTGCAGGTTCACATTTTTCTATTTCTTTTCCAGCCTCAGCGTTGGTATAAAGAACAAATTCATACTTATCGAAATTTCCTAAAAACCTTAAATCACTCTTAGTGGTACAATCGCCTTTGATCTGTTTGTATGATTTACAATATTTGATCAAACTGAAATCGTTTTTGTTTTTACCCAAACTCAGAAGTTTCGACCGAGTAACAAAATCTGATTGCTTGTGCTTCAATTGGATGAAGGTCGTTGACCAATCAGCTCGTTCGTTGATCCGATGCTTGAGTACGATGTCGTCGAATGCACCAGCTTCTTCCAGGTTGGACGCTAAGAAGAACTCGTAGTTCTTGTTGATCGCACGAAGAAACACAAGCGCTAGCATCTTTACTTCAAACTCTAATCCAGCTCCGTCAGCTTTTGAACTTGTTGTCTTGTAGGGAAGCAACGTGGAACTGTCAGAAACAAGAATTTGAGTTACTGAATGGAAACACGAATCTTATGGATTCAGTTTCAGTCTACATAAATTGCATCTACTTGGACGAAGTTAGATAGTCCAATATAATGATATTCATCAGAGGTTTTTAAATTGACATTCTAGATATGCATTTGTTGGATGAAGACTTGCACTAACTATAGCACTGTGTAGTTTGTGGAAAAAATCGGAAAAACTGACCCAATCAGATCTGAAATCAATGTGCTCCAAATGTTCAGAAAGACCAGAAGAAGAATCTAGTGGAGAGTAATAGTAAAAATTGTAATTAGTTTCGATTGTGAAGACTATTAATCATTAAACACACTATCGCAGAAATAATCATAAATATAACCTGTTTTTATATAGAATTCCTGGAATTTTATGCAAAACTCACGAACATTATTCAAGTTGTCTTACATCGTTAGTCTAGTCTAATCTAATGAATAGCCTCACCTGGGGTCTGGTGGTTGACCAAGACATACCGAAGCAGTCCGGAGTCTCGTGCTTGTGCATGAGTCCTATGGAAATAAAGTGAGGTCAAAATTCACCGTCTTCACATTTCGTGATTTGTTATCAGGAAGTAGATAAGCCCTCCTATAACTTTCAAATCGTTACTAGTGAAATCGAGCAAATTGAACTAATATTTGGCAGAACGTATCAAAACCACTCGAGTCTCGTTCTATCATCATTTGTTGTTATTTCATTTCAAACATTTGTCATATTTATGATATATATATATATATATATATTTATATATATATATATATATATCACGTGTTCACGTGACCAACCGTGACAGAAAAACCGTTTTGCCGTAGAAGTAAGAACGTACCGTCAGACTGCTGAAATTGTTTTAGTTAGATTAGATTATTGATTCATGAATGTTCTTTTATATTGAACGCAACAACAACAACAACAAAAACATAATAACCCCTGGTTACACCTACTGAGATCGATGTTTGTAAAGGAGAAACCTGTTCGATCTTCAGTCGATCTATTATTTCTTCCAGTTCTTCGCATCTTTTCCGCTCCTTCGTCAAGTCATCTCTGATTTCTTCGAGATCTTCACATCGTTTCCGCTCTTTTGATCGCATTTCTACCAGTTGTTGATCTTTCTGCTGAATTTTAGTAAGCAATTCTTCTAATTCTTGTTCTTTAGATTGCATAATCTCATTGTGTTGTCTTGCGATTTTCTCCTGTTGTTTCAAATCACGTTGCAAAGATTTTATTATCAAGTCCTTGGCTCTGTCTTCTCCGGACGGATTTCTTTCTTTCTATATAGAACATAATCACAACCAAGTTATTCAAGTATGTGTGCTTATATATCAATCAAAATTGGTAGTTTCTGCGTTGAATCAATTGCGCAGAGGTTAAATCTTGCGCATTAACGCAAGGTGAGGTTTGTGTCCAATGAAATTTGTGAAGGGGAGGAGCCAAAACTCTCATTTTTACTTCTGAGTAGATGGGAGTCGACTTGACGGAAAATCAGTTATTTGATGGTAACTTTTGAACGGTATGAGATATCGAAATTTTAAAAACTAGAAAACATAGATATTTTCAATATCTTCAGAATTGGTATATGTTATAACTATTCATGTAATAACATCGTATGAATGTCAGGTGTACACGGATGAAAATGCTGCATTTTTAAGCGTATACGCCTGATAATTGGACGATATGGGATTATATATATATATTTCACACCATCTGGAAGGTATTGACAATATCTGTGTTTCCTCGTTCTCAGAATTTGGATATCTCATACCGTTCGAAAGCTATCATAAAAAAATGATATTCCGCTAAATCGACTCCCATGGACTCTTCTGTACAGATGCTCAAGAAATAGAAGTTTATGTCAGTTAGTTTTCAAGTCAGTTGGTTCTTGGTCAGTTGGTTCTCAGATCAGTTGGTTTAAGTATAGTTGAGTTTTAGGACAGTTAGTTTTTAGTACAGTTGGTCCTCATTTCTCACCTTCCCGACCGGCGGCCCCGGGTTCAGTTCCACGCCGCCAATGACCAGCAGCGCTGCCAGCACGACGAGCCAGAACCGTTGTTGGGCGAGAGCTTCGTCCCTGGCGCTTCCAGCGTGTCTCCAGCTCCGGCCGGGCGAGGTCGACTCTAACCGCGCGCCGCTACGCCAGCACCCGACGGCGGCACGCCACTGCTCGACGCTCACTCCCATCACCTATTACACCCAACCACGGTAGACGCAGAAATAGACAAATCTCGTAAGAAATAATTTATGATGGAATAATAATAGAAAATGAGATGAGAAATCGATTAAATATTGATATGACGGTAATTTAATATCCTCCTAGATTACACCCAAACATGGTAGATGAAGGAATAGACAAATCCTGAAGGACGTTCGAGGAAATATTGAATTTATTTCGTGGTACGCTGTCATTTCTGTAAAATGTTAACTTGGTTTTCAATCTTTACTTTCAAGTTTGTGGAGATTTTCTAGAACTATAGCTATCTACGATGGATGCGCAACTTGGACTTCTTCCATGTTCTCCCAGCTGACGATCATCTCCAGTGCTGAGAAACCTTCGACGCCACCTAGATCGCCTATAAGCTAGCTACAGGCTCTACAGGGTTCTGATGGCCTGAGTAGTCGATCTCAGTGCTAAGAACCTCGACGCCACCTAGATCGCATAGAAGCTAGCTACAGGCTCTACAGGGCTCTGGTGGCCTGAGTAGTCCATCTCAGTGCTAAGAACCTCGACGCCACCTAGATCGCCTATAAGCTAGCTACAGGCTCTACAGGGCTCTGATGGCCTGAGTAGTCCATCTCAGTGCTAAGAACCTCGACGCCACCTAGATCGCCTATAAGCTAGCTGCAGGCTCTACAGGGCTCTGATGGCCCGAGTAGTCCATCTCAGTGCTAAGAACCTCGACGCCACCTAGATCGCCTATAAGCTAGCTACAGGCTCTACAGGGCTCTGATGGCCTGAGTAGTCGATCTCAGTGGCTTAGATCGGTTTCATAGATCCAGAACAACGTCACTCTCAGTTACGTATCCATTGTAGATAGCTATAATCGTAGATATGTTAGGAGAGTGAAACTTACATTCTTGTATTCAGACCGCGTTCTAAGAAATAGGAAAATGTATTGATTAAGCTGATTATTGAATTAGGGTACGGATCGAAATATCGTTGGTAAATAAGGGAAATTACTCACACTAAGGACCACTTTTTAACAATTAATGTATTTTTCGTAAGACCACTAAAATCCGTAAAACCGGGTTTTACAAATTGTTCAAGAAATTATTAAAGACATACCCTATGGCATCACGGACATGGCTCGGCCATGCCATGCCATTTTCAACCTATTGTTATTGTTTGAACTTTTATATCCGATATTTTATTAAATCTATTGATAATATCACTCTTTTTATACACAGATTGGAACTAAATCTGAATGCATTTGTTATGCTTACTGAAATGTGTGGTAACTTGACAAAAGTGTGAATAATATTTTATATTATCTTACCAGTTTAAAACACTTATCACATGCCAATTAACTAATTGGTAATTAAACTTGTTCGTACTTTCTTAGGTTTGCTGGAAGTACGTGTTGACCTGACAGAAGCTTCTTGTGTTGTAAGAATATCATTAATTGATGAGTTGATCAGAGGTATTATTAAGACTGACCGATAACACAAGATGAACCTGACTTGCTTGATCTAGACAATGTTATCCGACAACAATAGGACTACAAAATTATCAGATATAATCGCGTTATCTCATAATCGTTTACCTTATCTTATCTGAATATATTATAAACAGACAAAACAGAGAGATCTTGGTTTCAGAATTCATTTAAAAATTATTGGAATAATCAGATCATGAATTGAGCCTATATATAAAAATAATCATAATGATAATAAAAGATGTTTATTAATCTGGCGGAGAAGCCAATGGCTTCTCTTACACTTAAACCACTTTTACATAGACATAATATGAAAAATTTGTTAACTTCTAATAACTATAGGGGATACTAAATATTTAACTATAAAACTAGAATAAAGCATGTGCCTATCACATAGAATATTGCATATAAACTTGTGAACTTGAAACGAAGAAGAATGAAAATTGAGATAAATAGAGGAAGTGACAGAGAGATCTTTGTATCATCGTTTATTTGAAAATGATTGAAATAATGAAATCATGAAATGAGTAGAATTGAGAAGAATATCCGGATGAATATGAGGAAGTAATGAAGAACCAGAAAATGATAGCTCAGTGGTAAGGCGCTCGCTCCATGTGACCGTGGACAAGGCTAGATCGGACTTAGGTTCGATTCACAACACCGTCCATTTTCATAGTTTTATGTGGTTTTCCTCCGTAGCTCTGATAAATGCCGGAATAGTTCCTGCAATATAGAACACAACCGCTTCCTTTCCACTATCATCCTCAATACCGATAAATCCTTCATCGCATCATTTCATTAATCATTGATCCGACGCCAATTTGCCATCCTGTTATACCAAATGTCAGTACCTGAAAAAGCTTCGTTTATATAGTCCTAATGTGCAGGAATGAATTGAATATACGAAGTTCCATTTTGTTATGTTCATGAGCGTCGGCAGCGGAGGGAAAGGGGGTGCACTTGCCCCCCCCCCCCCCTGGGACCAGGCAGAAATTTATTTTAAAAATTGAAATGTTTTTTTTCAAACAATGATGTTTTTCGAAACCTTATAAGTACCGACTGTAGCGGTGACATATTTTAACATGTCTTGTTACGCGGGTGGTCATGAGTCTGATGTGACTGGGGTGGGTAGGCAAGGTTATGCCTTCGCCGACTGACGAATATGATTATTGGGCTATTCTTATTTTCTGGAAATTTTGATATTGCTGGGTATCATACAGACCAATCGGATTCTAATAACTCATTTTGACTATTTTGTATGATGAAATATTTAAAAAGATGAATAGGATCAACTACTTACATAGAATTCAATCAATTCAACATTATCTGTCTTCTTTCTCTATAAAAATCAAGAGCTAATTAAACAGTCACAAAACCTCTCAAAACACCGTAAAACGATGGAATTTCAAAAAAAAACTTGAGGAGCCCTCTCCCCCACTCTCATTGGGACTTGTGCATTTTCGAATTTGGGACTTTTGCCCCCCCTTTAATTTCTTCCTGCCGACGCCCATGGTTATGTTAGAACACATTTTTTAGTGGACCAACTCCATCTCTCTACTTAGGCGTATGCGGGCATATGTATTATTATTTGGACATACCGCGGTACCGTATAGATGTATATAGGTCTATATTCCTTGATACTTTTAGAGAATCATCAAATATAAACTTCCTACATTCACCTAAATTGAATTGAATACATTGAATTTATGAGTTTACACATTGAATTTACACAATGTGAAATTGACAAGTGCAAATTGAAATTCTTGATTTCATTGGAATAACGAGAAGAAACAATTATCAACTGAAATTAAAATATTTTAATGGATCTCGACTCTTGTGTTGTCTCTATCTCGCTCTTTCTCTCTCTCGCTCTTTCTCTCTCTCTCCTCTTACTCTCTCTCTCTCTCTGTCTCTCCCTCTCTCTCTCTCTCTCTCTCTCTCTTTCTCTCTCTCTCTCTCTCTCTTTATCTCTCTCTCTCACACATACACACACTATATATATATATATGGAGTGAGAGAGGGAGAGGGAGAGATAAAGTGAGAGAGGGATACATTTTTAATCTTGTCAGCGTTCAATTCCCATTTCACGGTTTCAAACTCGCTGTGGTTTGAGAATTAATTACATGTTCTTTACAAAATGTCACATGAGAAAATGGCGTCTTGAAAAGACATATTATCAACTTATTTCCAGTCATTAAAATCACGAATAAAACTCGTATAGATATTATATTGTGTTTTAATAGAATCTCAAGAATATTCGTCACTTGAGTTGAAAAATCACGCATAGCTGAAAATTTTAGAATATATTTGTAAAATCCATACAATATATAGGCTATATTTTCCCATTATTAACATCAAAAACTTGACACAAAGCGATTGTTTTCATTTAAAGGCAAACAATGGAGGTTTGGGATCGTTCGAACGGGGTAACAACTAACAAGGGCAACCTCACCACCCCGAAGAAATAGTTAGATATAGTATACAGCTCATTCAACACATTGTTAAAATTATAGTGAAATGAAGAACAAATCAAAAGTCATGTTGGGAACAAAGTTTTCTATCTACAATATATACAAATATACAATGGACAATATATACACTATACGTAGGCCCACACAATTTATACTGAAAGTCCTGGATAAAATCCCAACCCTGTTTCATCCTTGAAAATGGAAAATTTCTTCGGTTCTCATTAAAAATATTACCAAATACCAACTGTATATCAACAGAAGAAGATGGTGGTCTACCTTCGCGTCTACCAACTGCATAGTAATGAATACTTTTTGAACGAATTAAGCTAGCTTTTTGTGACTTTTACCGAAAAATCCAATAGTAAACTAAAAATCCAGAGTAATCCATTCAATACAGTTAAGGGGGTTCATGCACGGTGCTAATAAAAATGAAGAAATGAAGTTCATAAACTTTTTCTATGTTCAAAAACCACGGCTGCCAGTGTAATTGAATGAAAAGTTCACATGCTCTTTGATTAATATGACATTATATTTCAGAGAATTCAATCCGTTTTAAGATGATACGTCAATGAATAAAAAGAATGTGATGAAATTCACTGACGCATTATCTCAAAACTGATTGATTTCACAAAAAATAAGATGTCCTAATAATTGAAAAGCATAAAATTATCTTGGAGATGTGAACTTTCAATTTAATTCTACTGGTTTTTGAAAATGGAAAAAAAATAGTGAAGATACATTTCTCAATTTGTGTAATCACCGTGCAGGCACCATCTTAATTTTAAAACAATCTACACTTCTCACATTTCTCACAGAATCACGTCTAGGAGCCCAAAATGTCTTAAACGAGAAGGAGTATTTAGTGAACCTCTATCAGCCACCGTAGACCCGGTGTCGATCCAACGATTCGTTCTCCGGCAATCGCTTATCAAATGTCGCTAATGGAACACAATGTTAAATTTTTGTTTCTGCCGCCGTGCAGGAACGGAGATTCACAACGAGATGGGTGTAACGACGAAATGTTCGTCTCGTCAACACCTATCTGCTGTTACCAATCCGGTCTCTATCCGAATCGCCGTTCTCCCATTATCGCTCTTAACCTAAGTTGGGCCATTGATTTTTGCAACTTTGGTCGAGCGCGGTTTGTCTCTCGCAAGAGAACCCGACATCAGATTCGAACGAAACTGGCACCACGCGTGTAGTCTGTGACCATCTATCCACCACTGCTTACCCAGTGTCGATATAAAATTTCTTTCCCCGACAATCACGATTTGGAGTTCGCTTATGGGGAATACAATGTTAAAAAAATGACAAATGACAATGTGGTTTTTGGCTCTAGCACAAAATCTAACCATACGATCCGAACGGATACGGTCCATGGTCCTATGGCGACTGGGGACGCCTTAAGTGAAATAGTAAGTCGCGTCGCCGGAGCATTTAATGGCGTCACCCGAGCACATCTCCTATGGCACTAATTAACAATCGAGCTTCTAATTACCAACCAGTTCAAACATCTAAGATGTGAGCTAATTAAACTTTACTAATTAGAATGTGAAGAGAGGACGGAAGAAAGAAAAAAGAAGAACGAAGAAAATAATAATCAAACATTTAATTGTAAATATCGACAAATGATTTTTTTTTTAATAACATCGAAACATGATACAAAATCATTGTTCCCAATTAAGACTATGGATGAAAGAGGAGATCGTTCGAACGGGGCACCACAAGGGCGATCTCACCACACCGAATTAAATTACTTATCGACGAAAGAAGGACTGAAACTTTAGTTATTATATATAATAAATTCACTGTGACGTCAACGATTTGACGTTTCTGGAAGATAGCATAGCAAATCTTGTCCTAAAAATTATTCCTGAGAAATATCACAGCTATCTAGTCAAGCGGCAGCTCGAAGGGAGTCAAGTCCCGCGCGAAGACAGATACACTGTTTACACCAAGTGGTTCAGGGCGGTTTTGAACATACTATATCTCGGAAACAAATAAACTTAAATTACTTTAGTTTGTTGTAATAAAGTACAATGAGGCGTCATACACGACACAACATGTTTTACGTTTTTGAAAGGTTGTAGCGATTAGGTCTTTCGATAACATATCAATAAATAATAGTGATCTAACCCTGTTTCCAAATATAACATTGGGTCAGGGGGTGGGTGTTCCCACCAGCACTAGGGCCGCAGGATTCCTAGAAACCGGCTGGCCACGCCTGGCGTTTCATCCTCATCTTCCTCCTCTTCTTCTACTTCTGGTTGCTCCACCAATTCCTTCCACCTTGTTCTGTCCTCCCAATGTCCTTCTGTCTCTAACTCACTCCACCTTCCTCCTCTCTTCAGCACATCCTCCTTGATCAGTCCAATCCACCGCTCTCTTGGTCGCCCCACTCCCGTGTTCCCACTGCAGCCGCCTCGAATACATCAATCAATGTTTCACAATTGATAAACAATTGATAAACATATCAATGTTTAAAAATATTTTGAGGCAATTTCTAATTAAAAGTGCATTCTACAGTGTTGATGAATTCATGTTGGGATGTAAAACTGAGTACCGTACCTAGAACCAGAATCATAATAATTGAGAATTTATCTCATGTGTGTGTTATTGTGTTTTTTTTTAAATATATATTTTTTTAAATTGACTTGATAGATGCTAAGTATTTATAAAAAATAGCATCTATCATATATTCCATTACATCTACTACTGTATTTAATTTTGAGCATTGTATAATCTGAGCTAAGTGTCCATTGTACTCACATTTTTATAATATTATTGACAATTGTTGTGTGATTTTTAATATTATTGACTTGGTGGGTGCTTGATAGGTCTATCTAGAGAACAGTATTCACCATATTTACATATTTAATTATTATTTTCAAACGATTATGTATTTAAAGCTGACTGTCCATATGATTTTCGTTCTATTTATTATTGGTAGGCCTAATTCAATGATTATCTTGTAAATCCTCCTTTGGACGAACATGAAATAAATAAAAATAGATAAATGAATAAAATAGTGATTTTGTCGCGAAAAGCATTTCAAGAAACGGAAGTTATTTGTGACAAAATCGTATTAGAAAACATGTCTTAGCAGTATAGTCACAGTGGGTTGATGTCGCACCCCGATCTCCAGGAGTGTTCTCCCACTCCTATTCTTGCTCCTACTTGCTCCTATTGTAAATGTGTCTGCCAGTTCTGACTTTTGATGATGAGCTAGCGTAGGCTTTGATTGACTGCTAGGTGAGAACACCTTATCTTCTCTCTCACTCTCTCTCTCTTTCTCTCTCTTTCTCTCGCTCTCTCTCTCTCTCTCTCTCGCTCCCTCTTTGTCCATGACTCCTCCGCATCCTCCTAATGATGATGACTATTAGTATTACTAATTACACATCCATGGACAGATTTATATAGTTACATTGGCGAAAGATGAAGACGCGAACCACCCGTGCGACAATTATGTGGAATAGGAAAGACGGTCGTTCGGAATCTTCTTATTTCCTGAATATACAACTAGAGTAGTATTAAACTAGAAATGAAGGCTGGAACCACCCGTGCAACAGTTGTGTGGGATAGGGGGGACGGCCGATTGGAACCTTCTTCTCTTGAGCTGATTGTCTGCGGAGATTTAAGACATGATGTCATCATTTTTTTTCATATCCCAGGAAAACTATATACTTGGCGATATGAGATTCAAAAACGGTATTCTTTGTTGAAAAAATTTGTTGAATTAAAAGTTCAGAGTTATATAAAAAAAGGCATTTTTTTCTTGGGCTACGGAATCTTGGCTATCGCTAATACAATGTAATCAATAAAGGGGTGATTATTTTAGGTTTTGATGAAAAATTGGATTGATAGATAAGAGTTTGATGAACCTTTGTATTTTTAAAATATATTAGGCCCATTAAATAGATAATACAGAGTTTCTGATAGCATGCCAATTTTGTTTTTATCGCAGATTTGTTAACAATTTCAACATATTTTTGATAATTTCTGGAAGTTATGAGTTTGCTGTTTTCAGTATTAATAATTTTGCCGACATGAATAAAAAAAATCCAGATCAACTTTTCAAAAAATTGATTATAATAAAAAGTACCACTTGGAATAAAGTTTTTTTCCCAATGAAGGCTGTCAATGATGACAACTAGACAAGGTAGGATCGTTTTGACGGTGAACTACAAGGACGATATCATATTTTACCACCCCATTTTCTATAACTGATGCACTGTTACCATCATAATTTCCAATCTCAGTGTAAATATAGTATTGTGGCGAACCATCTACAGACCCTGGAGAGACATGCAGCAAAGAGTTCCAGGGGCCGTGATGGATGCTGTCCTGTTGGACCTGTTGCCCTGGGGGACGATTGTTGCCGGCCCTGACAACTGTTGTCGATTTATAAGGGTGGTAATTATTCTGATTTCGGCATTCGAATCAAGCAGTTCATTTCTGTATTTTTGTGTGAGTAAATATACTTTTCCAATCAATATTGCTTGTGCACCAAAGTATAATCAATATAGCCACCATTTTGTTCAAATTGAGGTTATTTATTTGTGAGCAATTGATGTTTAGGGTTGTTTAGGTTCAGGTTTGTGTTGAATCGATATAACTGTCATTTGTGAGAGAATGATATTACATATATATATATATATATATATATATATATATATGTGTTATCGTTGTTATTGGGATAAACCCGCTTAAAAGGCAGTGTGGACCGCGGCCCACACCCTGTAGCAAAACATCGACGTTTCGAGCACTGCTCATCATCAGGACCAAAACCTGACCAGGACAAAGAAGACCGAACAACCCAAGAAGAAGGCTCGATAACCAGTGTCCTTTGTCCTGGTTAGGTTTTGGTCCTGATGAAGAGCAGTGCTCGAAACGTCGATGTTTTGCTACAGGGTGTGGGCCGCGGTCCACACTGCCTCAACGATAACATAATATATGTCCGCGAAAATTTGAGAATCAACATGTATATATATATATATATATATATATATATATATATATATATATATATATATATAAAATAAGCATGATTACCTAACAGAATAACTCACGAAGCTATAGCGTTATCGGTCGCGTCTTAGTAATTAGAATGTTGAAGTACAGATGGAGTTGTATGTATTGTTACCGACCACGGTTTCTCTCCTCACATTAACTTGGAGTTATCCTAAGATGCTTTAGTTATCGTTCTTTTTCTTTTTTTGTAATGATGCTTAACGACCCCACCAACAGCTAGGTTATACGGGGGTACGATTGTTCGACCCGGGTGATGATGGAACGATGAAGTGATTATAGGTGAAAGGACATTTACAAAAACCCATGCCTTATGCGGGACTCGAACTCACGCCCAACGGTGACTTAATTTAGTTACTACCGCTAGCGATGCTCTAGTTATGTACCCTAGTTATCTAGTTATCGTAAACTATTAGACTTTATACCAACAAGGCCTACGAACAATCACACAATTAACACACAAAATAGCACAATCACTCAATGATGAGATGATGAGATGTTGAGATGATTGATGAGATGATGAGATGAAGGTATCGTAGCTAATAGGTAGACTAGAGGAATGGAAGCGGTCGTAGCCTATATTAGGATCTTTCCCTGCTTCCACCTATGTGGGCTCTATTCAACCTCTAAAAAGATGATCGGTGCCTGGGATCGAACCCGGGCCCAATCTACACACCCCTGGTAAAACGAAGCAAGCAAATCACCGCTGTGCTACCAGTGCCGGTCTGCGGAATGAAGAAACGTATATTTTGAAGGCCTATGTCTTCAAATTCTTATTTTACAAACTTTGATTTCTTTAGCTGACGATACTTTTAATGGTTATTTTGTTTAAGAAAATTGATATTCTAAAATAATTCTTCAAAATGGCTATTCCAGTTCAGGATTTCTATTGGAATTTTCCAAATTTTCTTGCTAAATTTTCTTTAAATTTTGTCTAACTGAAAGTGCAGTAAAACTGTGGAGAGAAATTTTTGGAAAAAGCTTGGATGATGGGGTAAAACCTTTTCTCTCTTTATCCCTCTTCATCCCCTCCCTCTCTCCTCCTATCCCACTACCTCCCCGCCTCTCTCCCTCTCTCTCTCTCTTTCTCTCTCTCTCTCTCTCCCAGAACACAAAGCAATGCGAATATCTTGCTCACTAACGTCAGAGAAAACTAGTTGTGTAATACGAATGTAATAGAAATAAAGTCTAGCTATTTGTATTATTGCATTATCTTCTCGAGTTAGTTAGGTTAGTGTTGACCTTGGCGGGTATCCGTGCAGAACCACGGTCTCCTCGATACCTACTAGCTTCAAGGCCTACTGGAATAATCACCCGTTTTACACTATAGCTATCCAGTATGCCGTGCTTGTAAGAAAAAACTAGGACTGTCCAAGATGTTGTTCGTTATTGAATCCACACAGACATTGGCACGAGGGGTTAACAACTCCTGAAATCAGGTGTACACCTGCGATGAAATCCCCTTGAAATCCCTGAAATCACCTGAAATCACCTGAAATCCCTGAAATCACTTGAAATCCCTGAAATCACCTGAAATCACATGAAATCACTTGAAATCCCTGAAATCATCTGAAATTCCTAAAATCCCCTGAAATCCCTGAAATCACCTGAAATCCCTTAAATCACATGAAATCACATGAAATCACTTGAAATCCCTGAAATCACTTGAAATCCCTGAAATCACTTGAAATCTCTGAAATCACGTGAAATAATAATCAGGATATATTGCCGTCGGTGAGTGATGAGTGAGATGATGCGAAGATGAGATGAAGGGTTGTCGAGGAAGTGGGAAGGAAGCGGTCGTGGCTTTTTTCTTACTGAATTGTCGCAGTTCCTATTTACTTCAACGATAGAAGGAATCTCACGAAAAATTTGAGGAAGAGAGTCTGGACCAAGATGCATTGAGGGTTGCGTTGATTTCCTGGCATCGATATGGTTCCTCACACATGGGCCTCCAAACCAACGCAACCCTCAATGCATCTTGGTCTGGACATTGAGTAAATAATATCCTTGCGGGATAGAGTGGCAGAGGCCTGGTTAAACAGTCGAACAGGCCGTGGTGGTGTTACGCCTGGTAATCCTGCTAGGAGCGCTGATCACCAAGAAAATGTCGTCTGCTAGAGCACTGTTGCGAGTGAATGCTGCTAGGAGCGCTGTGACCAGCCAATTTTTTTATTGTTGATAGATTCTGTCATACGGTATTGCCTATCTAAAGACTACTTTCATCTGGAGAAGTAATTCTGTCAGGAATTTGAAAAGCAATTCAAATATATATATATGGAATAATCTTTGGTTGATCATAAGCCCCTTTATACCATGGTTACCATCAGAAAACTACCAATGGCAACTTTCGATATCAGCGACTATAAAGTAGCTTTTTCAATAAATTCCAGAAGAAACTGATATACCTGTATAGTGCAGTGCAGACTGGGGAAGATCAAATTTAGACCGAATGAAGTCTTCGGGTACGTTCATCCAACAATTACTTCAATTTATTTAATTTTATTAAATTAAAATAAAGCTATGCTGACATTTTGTACATGAACTATAGCTGACGTGTCTGATAAAAGAATGCCTGCTACACGTTATAAGAATAATATGCTTAGGTAATGAGAATGAGAATGAGAGAGAGAGAGAGAAAGAGAGAGAGAGAGAGAGAGAGAGAGAAATAGAGAGAGAGAGAGAGAGAGAGAGAGAGAGAGAGAGAGAGAGAGAGAGAGAGAGAGAGAGAGAGAGAGAGAGTGAGGGAGAGAGAGAGAGAGAGAGAGAGCGAGAGAGAGAGAGAGAAACTATAGTGTAATAAGTGTCGATAAAAACGTGGCTAAATAATATTTCAAAAAGAAATAATAGTTTATGCAAATGTAACAGTTTTTATCTTGCCAATCTTTGCAGTCACAATATTTATTAATAATACATTCATAAATTATTAATATTCCTGGAATTCAGAGACGTGTGGCTTTATTTCCAAGTTATTGTTAAATCAAGTTGAAACGGATTGGTTGATTGAAGATTACGACGGAGAACATTTTTTCCCCTGAGATTATTGCGTTTTTGTATTAATTATTCCAGTTGACTTGTATCGCGAGGAGAGATGAAGGCGTGAACCACCCGCGCGCTAATGGTGTGGGATAGGGGGACGATCGATCGGAACCTTCATCTCTCGCGGATTTCGTAACTCGTAAATATGAAATATGAATATGAGTAGGAAATGTAAAAATAAAATACTTCTTTTACCTTCTAATCGATTATTATCGAGAAAAATGTTTTTTTTTAGGGCTCCTGAATAATAAAATGTAAATTTTATAATGCATGAAATTTAAATTTAGATTTATTGCTACTTTTTCTTTTTCAATTATTCTAAGCGCAAACTCGACCATTTTTCAAACACGTGTACCTTAGTTATCGATAATTTCGTTAATTTTGTGAAAAGTAGGGCCTAAAGGGGAAAAACTTTACTTCGGAGGAATTTCAACCACTTATATCGGAAGTGTCAGCAATTATTTTGTCATTCCATCCTATATAAAATGTGTTATATTCGTCGACAATCGTATTTTCTTCACAATTTGTGTTTTAAAATATTTATCACAAGTTTTTCATTTGAAATTAAACTCCAAACGAATGTATAACTTCTCTAAACGTATTCATATTGCTTGCACAAAGGACAATTCGAATTTATTTTTCAAAAATCTTGTTCAACCTCTTTTTTAAATAGAAAAATACTAAAATGTATGCCTATAACCATATAAATAGGGCAGTTACGAACTGAAATAATATTTGAAATTTGTATTGTTACAAAATACATTTACTGTCCCCGTTGAATCCTATATACCGGTTTGAAAAAAGGAACCGTACCGGAAAGATGCGTTCCGGCACAAATCAACCACTGAATCCACATACACATGTGAATCCACATATGAAAATCCTATCCATGCACGGAATCAAAGAAACTATCAAGCCATGCTTTACAGTCATCAGCATTTTTATTTTAGTCTTAGCACATCTATAATATATATCTAAACGGATCGTTAAGTGGTATCCTCATTTCACTTCCGCTCACCCACTAATATCACCAAATAGCGTTTCCCATTTTAAGGTAATAGTAACTTAATGGTAACCTTATGGTGGACTCCTAATGGTAACCCATTATGGTATTCACGAGAAAAGGAGCGAAACAACTGTGCGCTTATGGTGAGGTACAGGGGAGACGGTCTCTCGAAACCTTCATCTCTCGTGGTTACAAGTATACCATCTTATATCTACAGAGATGAAGGCTTGAAACACTCGCGCGCTAGTTTTGGGTGATAAGCGAGACGGTCACTCGGAACCTTTTTCTTTCCTTGTTGGTAAATTATTCCATACTGATGATAGATGAAGGATCAAACTATCCGCGCGCTAGTGTTGTATGATAAGAAAGACGGTCGCTCGGAACCTTCATATCTCATTGTTACAAGTAAACTATTCTATACTGGATAGATGAAGGATCAAACCATCCGCGCGCTAGTGTTGTATAATAAGAAAGACGGTCGCTCGGAACCTTCATATCTCATGGCTACAAGTAAACTATTCTATACTGGATAGATGAAGGAGCAAACCATCCGCGCGCTAGTGTTGTATGATAAGAAAGACGGTCGCTCTGAACCTTCATATCTCATAGTTACAAGTAAACTATTCTAAACTGGATAGATGAAGGAGCAAACCATCCGCGCGCTAGTGTTATGTAATAAAAGAGACGGTCGCTCAGAACCGTCATCTCTCTTTGTTACAAGTGCAAGCAACAAGACTGCTGGATAATACCTCATTTGGACAAGTACAGACGTTACACTTCACGGTGCACAATTATTGCACTCGACACACCCGTAGGTCAGTGTTGATTGATGGGTGGAGACGGTCGATCGGACCGTCACGAGTGCAACCCGGTGCAGTCCAAGGTCGGCAGAATGCATCAGGTGCATTCGAGTGGTATTTAGATAAAAAAAAGTCGTAATAAAAGTATAAAGTAGAAGTTGTCGAGAATGTTTGGTGAAAAAGAGTTTTGTCTGGACGAGGAATTAATGGCAGGATATTAGAACGGAGATAATCTTGAATTGGAAAACGGTATAATGGGTTTCGGGCAGGGGAGGGGTGTGGGTTCGAGCCCCGTATAAGGTATGGGTTTTTGTAAACGTCCTTTCACTTATCATCACTTCATCGTTTTATAATCACCTGCCCATTCGTACCCTCGTATAGCCTAGCTGTTGGTGGGGTCGTTGAGCAAAGAATAATATAATGTGATCTAATGAGCACGAATTTGATATTTGAAGTAGGCCCTAATGTAAATGTAGTAATTATCATTCGACATGATTTTAATGAACTGAAATCTTCAAGTTTATATTTCATTACTTTAGCTATCAAATGATTGAGATTGTAAGATCTAGGCGGATTACTTGAACGTTTATATTTTATATAGGCCTACTCAAAATTTGAGATATCATTCTGGTTCTTCTGACATGAAGTGTTTGGTAACTTAGATGGGAGTGCTCGATTTTGAATTCTTTATTCTACTCGGAAAGAAATGAACTATTTGAGCTTATCTGTTTTCAACGATTAATGACATCTTATATATATAGAAAAAAAGATTCCTTAAACCAACTTGACAGCAGAAAATAATACATTCCAGGCAATCCCTAGCGGAGTTATGCTTCCCCCCCCCCCCTCCCATATGGGTGCTTGGACCCTGTTCCTCACTGTTTTCTTTATCCGATGCCCATGAAAACGGGAAAATATGGAGTCTTTTCCTAAAATCCACCAAAAGGTTGTTACAAAACCTGACTATAATAAAATATTGTAGCAATATATTTTAGCTGTTGGTAGGGTCATTAAGCAAACAAAAATTATATTACATAAAATCAGCGTTCTTGTACCATTAAAATCCTTTGAGTAGGTATGTTGAAAAGAAATTTTCACTGAATATAATAAGTTATAACTATTAATAATGAAATATTATACACATTTAAATATTTTCAATGACGTTTTTCAGTAGACCAGTTCGATTTGCAATATAAATTGATTGACAAAAATAATTTGTCAGAAGTGGGATTCGAACCCACGCCCACAGAAGTGGACTGCGACCTGAACGCAGCGCCTTAGACCGCTCGGCCATCCTGACATATTGCTGAGAGGTGCACTATTACAATCTGCCCACAGAGGGAACACTAATAGGAAAACGAACTTCACTTGAAGATATGTATATATATATAAAATTTTAACCGTCACCAATTTTCTCAATCATTTGGAATTACATTAATTATTAAACCATGTAAAATCATATAACTGACATTAGAGAATATCATCATTATTATTAATAGTAATAATTCATATTGATCACATATTTAATTCCGAATGTACATTCAATCATAAATGTAATATATTATAAAAATACACACACACACACACATATATATATAGGCCTATATATATATATATATATATATATATATATATATATATATATATATATATATATATATATATATATATATATTTTATGTATATACTTATAATTTATTGATTACATTTCTGATTGCATGTGGGATTCAAAAAAATTGAATAATTCTTGATTTGATGGCTTGAAGTCAGATTCATCCACACTTAAATGTTCATCAAATCAAATTGAAATTGAATTGGTATTGTTTCAATTCGAATTTAAAACGATTGAATTAGAGAAATATATGCATGGGAACTTTATCAAAACTGCTTGCATATGCATCCAAGCAGGCCTACGTAAACATACAAACACAAAAATGAATGTAGGCCGAAATAACCGAAGAAAACGAATAAGCTATTTCAAACTAATTTAAATTTGTAATTTTAGATTCAGGGGAATTTATATCAAACTTATCTCTTGGTAAGTAGTGATCGAAACATCCAATCAAAAATTGATAATCATCTGAACACAGAACATCCATTCTTATATAATTATATAACCTTATTTTAAATTGTCCACACATTGATGATCAAGCTATCTCTAGGTATTACGTACTATAACTATATTTACCATTACTTATAATAGTTCATTTGAGTTATTTAAATAACTGATAAATGTTTATCAAAACTTGGCTCGTTTATTTCTCCGAATTTCTCGTAGATAACCGAGTCAGGTCAACGATTTGGTGTAAAAAACTGACCTAGTACAAACAGATACAAAACACAAGAGTTCATAGGCCCACGTTTCATCAACAACCGTGGGTCTCGTATTAAATAGACGATATAGGGCCCACTGGTTTTCACCGAAGAAGTCTGTGGTCTACCAACATGGGAAAAACACGTGTAAATAATATATAGACATCAGCGTTATTTTATAGTTTTATAGTATTTTGATTGGTACATGCATTTTTCAGGACGAGGTTTGTGATAACAAAAGCAGCTGCATTTTTGAAAAGGGTTGAATCCTTCAAGTGAACACCACATTATTGGATTGTCGAAGTTTTTACAATTATTTTCTTGGTTGGCGATTTTCTTCTTCCGTGGAAACAGGTATAGTATTTACGTTAGGATTGGAAGGAGAGAGAAAGAGGGAGCTAGAGAGAGAGAGAGAGAAAGAGAGAAAGAGAGAGAGGAGATGATGATTATTGTTTGCTTAACGAACCCACCAACAGCTAGGTTATACGGGGGTACGAATGAGCAGGTAATTATGAAACTATGAAGTATGATGAGTGAAAGGACGATTACAAAAACCCATGCCTTATGCGGGACTCGAACCCACGCCCAACGGTGAGTTCATGCAGTTTCTGAAGGAGAGGAGAGGAGAGAGAGAGAGAGAGACAGAGAGAGAGAGAGAGAGAGAGAGAGAGAGAGAGAGAGAGAGAGAGAGAGAGAGAGAGAGAGAGGAGAGAGAGAGAGAGAGAGAGAGACAGGAGAGAGAGAGGAGAGAGAGAGAGAGAAAAAGAGAGAAAGAGAGAGAAAGAGAGAGAGATATGGAGAGAGAGAGGAGAGTGAGATGGAGAGAGAGAGGAGAGTGAGATAGAGAGATAGGAGAGAGAGATAGGATAGAGAGAGAGGACAGAGATAAATAAGTCAGTCGAATGAAAAAGTACTGTTTTCGATTCGATCCTTGTTCGTTTTTCCTCTGTTTCAATATAAGCTAGTTGTTGGTCGATTTTGGCATGATACTTGTCAAGGTCAGTAGAGAGGACAAACGCCGGCAAGCATAACGAGTCCAGTCGAAGATGCTGTCTTCCTCACTCTTGCTTTCGTTATCACACTCTTTTTCTCGCTCGCTCAATTTATATTACAGCACTAGATAGGAAAAGTAAGTGTATATAGACTAGTGTATACTTGTATTCACGAAAGAATATGGTCGTCTACCAACCCAACAAATACAAATCACCGTTTCATTACATTCGTGTTGCAATTATTATTATTATTATTATTATTTTATTATTATTATAATAATAATCTATAATATGTGAACATATATGTCTTTTGTTCGATGATTAAAAACTTCGAAAAAAAAATATTATTCACTCTAGTTTAACAAATTGATCTTATTTGTCTACGGTATTTAGTTATTTATTTATTTTAATATCTTAAAACTTCAATTAATGTAGAAAATTGAAACAATTGGATGTAATGTCTTACTGTTATGGTGAAAAAAATGAGTACAATATGAAAACATCTGATTAAAAAATAATAATAAAATTTATTATTATCATCGTTATTATGATTTTATTTACTGTGAAAGTACATACACATTCAAATGATTTATATCGTAGTATATATGGAAAGTCAATCGATAATTAAAATACAATCACATAGTTCAAAACAATTACACAATCATTCAAATTCACATAGACAATAATTCATTTTGTTGTATGACATACATTTATGCTTAGGCCTACATTATCACACAGTCCGTTACAAATGAAAAAGTATAAAAGGCGTCATCAATTCAAATATGCATAGCTAAATTAATGATACATAAAATTTAGGATTTTAGCTCATCAAAATCATGCCATATAGGCCTACTAATACATTTTAATACATTACTTCAAATATAAAATGTATTCCTCAAAATATTCCCTTCCCCATAGTATTCCTTCATCTGTTAAACTCATTTGTAATATTATTATTATTTATTTCATTAAAGGGTATGAATTAATTGATCACAATTATATAAAGTCACCTTTATATGTCGAACTATTAAAGGGCAATTCAAAACAACAATTTTGGACCTCACATATGAATTTATAATCAGATTACTTAGGGCCCGTTTTACGAATAATAAATTTGTTGATTAGGCCCTAAGCGTAATTAGTGGATTAGCTTGTTATTACCCTGGTTACCAATGTTATTTTTGTACCCTAATTGATAGCTTAATTGATACATTTTTATTATTGGTAATATGGGCCCTTAGGTT
Organism: Brachyptera putata; assembly: GCA_907164805.1. Taxonomy (NCBI): domain Eukaryota; kingdom Metazoa; phylum Arthropoda; class Insecta; order Plecoptera; family Taeniopterygidae; genus Brachyptera; species Brachyptera putata. Next base: position 17,661,910 of record OU015471.1, on the reverse strand, counting down.
GTTTACGTGAACGTTTTTTCTACTAGTAAAATTATTATAACTAACAATCGTTTCCTTAACAATATGGCATTTGGCGAGTTGCACTGGAAACGTTTAAAATGTCATTATAATGTATAACAATTAATTACTCTTTATGACATTATTGTCTGCCTCGAGAATGATTCGTCACTCTTGAGAAGACAATGTAAGATCTTCTGCAGTCAAATGTTTAATTACAAAATGACAAATTTAATTAAATATTTCATTAAACTTCACAGATATTCAACTAATTAGAGTTACAGTAATGACATTTAAAATCAAATTAAATGTCATGCAATTGGAGTTTATTATTGTACATTTCAACGTAATTTTGTAAACATTCAATATTTAATATATTCAACTGTTTTATGTTATTAATAAACTTGTTATTAAAACAAAAAAAGAAGATTAATTTTGATGGACAGATCTCCAATACGCCTGCCTGTACGATGAATGGTTGTGCGAAGCGCAGTAGCCTACTGCGCATCCACTGAGCGCGTGGCCAAGTAGCAAGCCTGTGCTCCGCCCAGTATCAATACCAATCTAAGAATAACAAAATACGCTGACTGCTTCGTTGATTTGAGTTTCTGGCAACCGTTAGTGCAGATTGATTGGAGAAACTGCAATACAATGACCACAGCTTTAAGATCGTAAGTATTTTTTTCGGCAAAATGTATGTAATATTCTCATTATGTAGAATATAGCCAGCGACAAAAACATTGATAAATGTAGATACCAGCACATTTAGCTCAGTTCAAGTGATCCGGGAAATGAGGGGCATTTCGGACCTGGGTTAGATCCCCGCCACCTTTCATCTTTACAGGTTTTCTTCGTGGTTACCTTCTGTATTTTAGACGGGGATTGTTCCTATAGTATTAGCCACGACCGCTCCCTTTCCACTATCCTTCCTATTACGAAACCGTCATATTAGCATCCCATCATCTTATTGATTTTTTTTTCATATTGGGTTTAACGACGCACTCTTATGATAGCGCAGATCTAATGGCGTCGGATTTCGGATAACAGCACGTCGATAAACCCAATATAAATAAATATGAATCAATAAAATGTATCCATCCTACCTATTGTTCGTTCTTCAAAAGACGAAAGCGATCTTTTTTTTTGGTTTTTTAATATTGTTAAACGACCCCACCAACATCTCGAGTCTGTTGGCCTCGGAACCAACTCGAAGCTTGGTATTGGAAACTGATGGTTAGTGGATGAAGCAATATAATTATCGGATTAACTTGATATCACCCTTGGTTTATTACCCTTGATTTGGTTTGGTTTTCGATTGGCATCGGTGAATGAGGGAATGGGAAGATGAGACGAAAGTTTTTTTTTTAGTTGTATTGAATTTTGGAAAGAAATCGGTCGTGGCCTGATGTTGAGGAACTATCGCAGTATAGGCCTACTCTCAATTACTCGTAAATCGGCAGAGGAAAACCATCAAAAAATATTGGCTGATGGTCGACTGATGGCGGGAATCGAGTGTATTCAACCATTTCATAAACATTGCTTGTCATCTATTGTTAACTACTTATAATGAAGAAATCGATCATTTAAAAACAAAAGGAATAATGAAACAAGAATGGGAAACTGAAATAGTTCACAAGAAATCATCTTGAAAGTGATATATAAACTTCATTACAAAATCTCTGCTCACAATGACACAGAATAACAAGCATGCAGTATAAAAATTATTTAATGAAAAATAATGAAAGAGTGAATATGGTTTGTGTTGATGGCATGGAGTAAGTAAAAATATATATGATTTGTACAGTGAGTAATGAAAGGTGATTAATTTAATGAATGACCATAAAGATGATTTCCGAGAATGAAGACTGAATCTCTAATGATACTGATTCCTCATTTACGATATTGTATGATTATTCTAATTTTATAAAGGGATTCATATTTCATATATTCAAATGAATTATTTGCTCATTTCCAGATATTGTTTATCTCATCTGGGTTTAGGCCTACTTTCCTTTTTAGTGCTCTTTGTTCATTTTTTTTCATCCAGACTATAAAAACTTCTTTTAACAATATGAAGTCACAAAATATTGTCGCTCAAAATGTGTTCTCCAATCTCAACTTTATTGTTAGTTTGCACTTTATTTGATCCCTGCTCTTTTATTTGCACATAAGTTTCCTGACAAGAATGCTATCAGCTTATTTGTCTGAAACACTCAAAACCACAACAAATTAATGTTTTGTAGTTCTTCAGATTCGATTAAAACTATTCAATCTGGTTATTTTTATATGTCAAGTTTTTTTAAAATAAATCCGTCCACATAGAATAACATTTTTGGTCTCATTCTAACATATAAATAATCGTAGTGGCTTACAAATATTGTCGGTCCATAATGATCATTCACAATATGTTACGTGTCATTTGTACGTAACGGTACGCGGGAGGTAAAAATCAATTACGCTAATTACAAAAATATCGAGTGTTTCGGTTACATAGGCCTACAAGTGACCTTTTTTTACCTATGTTATAGTATTATTTGAGTCTTCATTTTCGACAAATATTGTCTGATATGCCTATATTGGTAATTCGATATGTTGCACTGTTAAACTTTCATGACGACTTATAATTATGTGTATATATATCTGAAATTAAACTTTTTTCCTATTTTCAAATCTCGCGCACTAATCATCTAGCGCATTTCACCTCCCAACAGTTGGCACTTCTGACATCATACTGTATGGCCGCCGCACGGCCGACATTTGCTGCTAGCAACTGCAGTGCTCTTTAGTAGGCCATTGAACAAACCAGCTAAAAACAGTGTATGTGTTATCGTACCCCCGAAGTGTTACTAACCTAATCCAGCCCAACAGTGCGATCTTGTGTCGTTAAGTGTGTGTTATAGCAGTGTTTAATTCTACAATCATATATTGATAAACATTCACAGGAGGTTTATTATTACAACAACCAGACAAGGTAAGAAAAATAGTACACAACATATAGTATATATATGACCTCATTTTTACAATCACAATGTTGAACACTTTTCTACGTCTCTGTGTTTGTTGTTTTAACCTAGCCTTTGATACAGATTACAGTATTGACTTCATACAATTATAAAGTTGGTTGTATTAAACTGAATTAGCCTACAATCGTATTACTCTAGGCAGGTTTATAGGTCAACATGTTTTGATTCGTGATTTAAAAACTGTTAGAAGTAAATAGATTTCTCTACGTATTATTAGAAGATGATTGTATAAATTGTGTTGAGTTTATTATAGTTGGTGTTAGGGCGATGTTTTCACTTAGTTTCGGCATTGTTTTTAAAAGTATGGGTTAATGGGTTAGGTGGTCCTTGCGATGGAATGTGGACTTGTGAGCCGACTTGTTCGGAACGGTTAGTGTTATTTTGGTGCCCCCTTAGCACCCCGCCAGCTTTCCCTTCTCTTCGCCTAGAAACTTAGTCTGGGACCCGTTTGACTATAACACATACCGAAAACATCGGACACCCAAGTGATTAGGATATATCACTATCTCTGTTATAATGTTGATATTTGTAGTTCAAATGTAGGTAGGTTATTGATGATAATTATTATCTATATGTGATGATTGTAGTTTACTGACACCAAGCGTTAAAAGGACGGTAGTGTAGAATGTACGGTGAAGAATTAGCGAATTATAAATTTGGAATTTCGAGTTGGAATAAATTGAAATAATAGGCCTACTTCTAGAATAAAAATGTAAATTGTGGTTATAATTATAATAGAGCTACATATAAGCCTATTCACGGGCGGCAAGGAATCTGTGTAGGCTTAGGCCCACTAAAATATGAAAGGTAAAATATAACGTATGGATGTGAGAAATAGGCCTACAGATATCTGTGTGTTTTTATTCTTCATTGAGAATCTCTGCCTAATAATTATTGGGTTGCCTAGCAATACAGAATAATATGAAAATTAATGAAATGATAAGATTGAATTGAGAACATGAAAATAGCTATCACAGATGAAGGAAACATATAGGCCTACCTACAAGAAAAATTATTAACATAAATTTAGGGCTTGAATAAGTTTAAATTGCAATATAAATTTTTACAAAGTTGATTTGAGACTGAAATTTAGAAGAATTTAATATTTTTTATTCTAAAGAATGATTATGATTGAATCACGGATTACGTTCAGGTATATAATAAATGTACTATATAAATTAATCGTTCATTATGCCTGCTGAAGATTTGTCATGAATAAAATCAAATTACTTTGGACGAATTTATTCAAAGTACCTCTCGCACAAATCAGTATAATTCCAACCAAATTGAATTCTATTCAACGATTGAACTATGCCTCTAATTAGGTAGTTAATGGGCCTCTTCTTTTGGTTCTGAGAAATGGTCTATACGTATACGGGTGGCGGCTAATTATTGCTATTGATATGTCAACCCTTCTGGCTTATTTTCTATTGATATTAATATTTGATAAGGGTGTATTTCCCATGGCACTGTAACAGCCCTCTAACAATCTCAACATATTCGCAGTTAGATTGAAAAATCATTCACTGTAGTTCTTGGATGATATTTAGGTCCGGCCTTTCAATGGTCGTTACAAATTGATCATTGTTGCGAGTCCATGGGAGTCGATTTAGCGAAATAGGCCTATATATATTTTTTCGAATTTTTGAACGGTAAGAGATATCAAAATTCTAATAAGGAGGAAACACAGATATTTTTAATACCTTCAAATTGGTTCAAGTTATAACTATTTAACTCATATCACATAATTGTTGAGCGTATAGACCCTACAGGCTACAGCTAGAAAAATCATTTCAAGTAGCCGTATGCTCTTGACAATTATGTAACATCGAGTTACCTAACTTATATATAGTTTAATTTTATACCATCTTAAAGATATTAAAAAATTAGAATTTTGATATCTCTAACCGAGCAAAAGTTATATATTTTTTTTAGATATTTCGCTAAAACGACTTCTCTGCACTTCTAACTCTTTGTCTTCATTGTTTGTACGGTGTAATTTTATTGATAGTTCGTAAATTAGTCTTGAAAGAATCTATGAAAAACCTGACCTTCTTAGACCATGTTCGTCCAGAGGTTCGTTAAAATGTAACTGCTAGCTTGTTAACCTTTGCAATAATTTTTATTGGGTACTTATTGATCAGCCTCACCGTCTCGATCGATCTACTGAAATAAACCTTGTTATTAGTTATTTCTTTAGATAATCAGAAACTTGTGTTTTCCCCATTCGGATTATTATATTTGTGTTATAATTATTGTTATTGTCTGGGAGTTAATTAACCTTTCTCAGATTAGATTAGGTTGGTAGGAGTGATTCCTTAATTTAGTTTTTATTATGTCCCTGCTGACCTACGGTAATAGTGTCTCTCTCTCCGATCGGTGGAACGACCGATTGCCAAAACACAATTTGGCAGCCGTTGGTTTTTGATGAAGTATTTATCACTGGGAAAACGTAGCGTTGTGAGATGATCGAGATATGATATGAAATCTACACCTGCCGGATTACATGTAACTTGTCGAATGTCCGTCGTCGTTGTCTTTGCGCTACTAAAAAAAAATCATTTTTTTTATGAAACTAGGCAAATGCCGAATATGTAGTGTTGAATGAGCGAGATATCTATATCAAGTATGATCAGAAACTCTGCATATCTTGACTCATATCAAATGTATTTCATTCGGTTATTATCGAATCTAGGGAGCCGTGAATCTCACCAATAATTCTGCTAACATTTCTATCTTTTTGATGAATAAAAAAAAACAATATTTCGAATTATTTTGTTCAAATCGGTTGATCCAAATTGCATACAAATTGATAATATTATGTATCATTCATGTTTTAACATTCAGGCAAACTTGATTTTTTGGTAAATAATCATTGGCATCCTCTCTGTAGACATTTTTCCGTCAAAAACACATTTTCGAAACGAATCGGTTTTGTAATTTATTTCGCCCATGTCTGTATGATGACACTGGGAATATACCATTATAACAATCGATCTATCGAATCGACGCCTGTTGATCGAACGAGAGTGAAATCGCACGACATGGCTGATGGCCACCGGCACTGCGCGAGCATGAATGTCAACAATGCCTGTCTGTGCCACCTAGATTCGGGCCTCGTACCCGTGTAACACTTTAATACGCCTTAACAGAGCCTAATAATAATGCGACTCGCAGGGGCTTCGATAGGAAGGGAAATGGTGGTAATAGGTATAAACTGGACTAACCAATACATTTTATTACTAGGAAAACGCAGAATATGCGTGTAAGATGGACAAGTTATCTATGTAAAGTATAATCGACAATGCTACACAGATTGATTCATATAAAATATACTTCATTCTGTTACTATCGAATCTAGGGAGCCGTGAATCTATCTCTGCAACATTTTTCTGCTGCTGTTTCTATCTATTTTGATGGTTAAAAAAGATGTGTAAAATTATTTTCTTCAAAACGGATGGTCTGAATTGCTTACAAATTCGTAATAATGTGTAGGCCTATCATGTATGTGTTCACATTCAGTGAAAACTTGGTTATTTGGAGAGATTTAAGTTTTCAAAATTTCTTGAAAATTAATTTCTTCAAAACGGCTGGTCCGAATTGCATACGAATTCGTAATAATGTGTTGACCTGTCATTTGTATGTTTACATCCAGTGAAAACTCGGAAGTTATTTTGAGCGATTTTAGTTTTCGAATTTTTTTGTCCAGCTCCCACTTTCGATTCCTTCCCATACTATTCTTCCCATTATCAAAGAAACGTCCATCTTTCATTCATTCAGTCGACGCCAATAGGTCTTCGATAACATCACAGTGCGTCGTTAAACCAACAGATCCATTACAATGCGACGGTCTCGACCACTACATGTGACCGCAAGTGTATCACGTACGAGGGGTTAACTCCTGAAATCAGGTGCACACTTGCCATAAAATCCCATGAAATCCCTGAAATCACCTGAAATCTGAAATCAGGTGTGCACCAAATTTTCGAGTTGTAATCCCTCGATCACGTATCACGTTTACAATGTGTTCCTAAGGCCCGGTTTTAGGAATCTTAGTTAAGTGCTAATCCACTAACTATTTGTTAAAGGTACGAAAATATCATATGTAACCAACGGTGATAACAAGTTAATCCGCTAACTATTGCTTAATCCACTAACTATCGATTCGTAATACCGGCCCTAAGAAGTATTCTAATACTTTCGTATTTGTCTCTTGTCATGCAAATAGGCCACAGTAAAACCCGCCATATGTAAAGGACTCGCAAAGGTTATTGTCATTAATATTATTATTGGCGACCTTGGTCAGTCACTTCCTATGCCAAACTGTGACCTCCAAATAGACCCGACATGCGGAACATCCGACCGGCGTGAAACAACCGATCGTTTGGCACAACTAGATTAGTTCCAGGTGATTGAAACATTATATCAAAACATGTTTTAACATTCTATTGTACATTATTTTATTTTTAAATTTATTTTTAAATATATATATATGGGTGAGTGTTTGCCAATTTCTGGCCCGAAAATGAAAAACGCCACCCCCTCCTCTCTCCACCCATCTTCTTTGAAATCATTCTCACAGTGGTCCACCCTCAGTCGTTCAGGTGAATAGGCCTACTGGGATGGTTCATCGACAATACCCCACGACCGACTCCTTCCTACTATACAAAGAATGTTTCATCTGCCGCCCCGGTGGCTCAATCAATTATCGCTAGCGGTAGAAACTGAAGTCACCGTTGGGCGTGGGTTCGAGTCGGGTTTTTGTAAACGTCCTTTCACCTATTATCACTTCGTTTCATTATCACCCGCTCATTCGTACCCCCGTATAATCTAGCTGTTGGTGGGATCGTTAAGCAGCAGCATTAAATGTTTCATCTCATTCATCATTCACCGATGCCAATACATGTGACTCATCATTATTGTGGGTCTTGAAACCCAAATATAAATTAATAAAAGTGGAGCCTGTATTCGAGTATTCGGCGTGGGTTCGAGTCCCGCATAAGGCATGGGTTTTTGTAAACATCCTTTCACCATCATCACTTCGTTTCACTATCACCCGCTCATTCGTATCCCCGTATAATCTAGCTGTTGGTGGGGCCGTTAAGCAGCAGCATGTTTCATCTCATTCATCATTCACCGATGCCAATAGATGTGACTCATCATTATTGTGCGTCTTGAAACCCAAATATAAATGAATAAAAGTGAGGCCTGTATTTTCCAACCCAAGAAGTGTTTGCTCAAGTAATTCAGCTGACTGAGAGTGTTATAAATTGTGTTTGCACGGAGTTTAGTGTGATCTTGGTTCGTAACTAGTTCTCGCCTTGTTCTGAGTCGCCAGGATTTCAAGGTGCGATCTGCCAGCAACTTTCATTATCCGCGGAACCTGCTTGTCAGCTATACTACCAGCCACGCGCATGCTATACTAGCGACCAGTAACACACTGACCTGCTATAAAAGAATAGGGGGGCGCAGACATGACATATATGTCCTTGTTATTCATTGTCTCATAGGCAACTTTATCTGTGGAAAGCGGGGGTTTTGTTTATAAATGATGATGTATAAAAATGAAATAATTACCGGTAAGAAAATATAGAAAAATGAATGTTATTTATTCCAGTCCTGGTGTTGAAATTAATTAGTTTTAAATAATTAAAATTGGGGCTAAGATCGCCCTTGTGGTGCCCCGTTTAAACGATCCTACCTTCCATCCTTAGCCTCAATTAGGAAACAATGATTTTGTATCAAGTTTCTATGTTATTAAAAAAATAAACAGTCGATGAACGAGCTGAAAATACTAATTCTTATCAATAATTGGTAAAATTGTTCAAAGTACTTATAAAACACGCTTGTTTTAAATTAAGTAGTACATTGTTGTAATAGGTGCACAACAATGTCTCCAAATGGTGTTCTCCAATCAAAACTTGAAATATATAATAGTGAATTAGAGACACATAAAATACTGACTTAACTTATAATGTAGGCCTATATTCTTATATATAAAAAGCTCGTGTCACATGTTAGAGGATGAACTCCTCCGAAACGGCTCTACCAAGTGTCGTGAAATTCCTCACGCACATTCGATAGGGCTGGTAGAAGGTCTTAAAGTATACGAGATCTTCCCCCGAGCTTTCTCCTATGAGCAATATCCAAAAATTGGCACTTCAAGGACGACACCAGTAATGCCGTTGTACAATGACATTGACGGCGTACACAAGGTCCGCCGCACTCGGCAACACATTTGCGGGGGTACCGGCTAGATAGCGCTTAATCCGTCATCACCTTATTTTCACATTGACAACCAACATTCACTACAAATCACTTCGATGGCACAACAACGTTTGCCGAGTCAGCTAGTAACGATATATAATTTACAGAATAATCGGACAAATTAAAATTTCAAGTAACATAATTAATCCATTTATACTAAGAATTGTGGATGCCTATTGTGAGCATCGACCTCCTCACATGATTCCCTTCATAACATCGTGCCGTATTTACAGATTCATTCATCGCTTGCAATGACTTCCATTTCATTGACTTTCCCTCAACTTATTCGTCCGTGGCTCTCGTTTTGTTCGGAACAATACGTTTCACATGTTCCTGTATCTTCATTCAGAGCGCGCTATTATCGAGGTAGACTTCGTCCATTGTTTAGTTCGAACTTCTATAGTTATTTTTATTCTTTTATATCCTTATTAATAAAAGTAAGACTCTACATTTAAACGAAAGGTTGCGATTAGACACAGAATAACAATACATCGGATGAAAGAAAAAGAATATATAGGCCTATATTTATATATAGATAAAATACCAATATATAAAACAACAACATGGTGTTGACTAGCAACTATAAGGCTTACAGTTACATGAATTATGAGAAATATAGGTCTATATATATATATATATATATACTACCGTAGCTAAAAACAAATAAAATGAATCACTGATATTAAAGACCATAATCTCATGAAGCTTAAAATATAATTATTTCTGAGATTGAGATGATGATTTATATTTTCCACTAAAATTATGGAAATAAATATCGTCATCATTCATCAACATCTCGTTTTAGGGTTGTGATGTCCTTTAAGGTATCGACTCGCTCATGCGTCAGTGACGTTGTTGATAGCGTTTCCCTCTAGCCTGGTCCAGTTATTTGGTTCAGTAACCCCATGTTTCGCTACAGGTAGGTTTTCAAGGATGGCTTCTCTACCCCTGACCTAGTTAACACTGCCCACCTGCTTTCATCCCCCCCCCCTTTCCCCCCACTTCCTTGTACCACTCTAGGGGCTCAATGACCACGGGGGTATGTGAGACTTGAAATACAATGCCTGTCGGGTCAGCTGTTCACTGTTTGTAGCAGCCCATTGGAGTCGATTTAGTGAAATATCAGGTTTTTGAGTGATAACTTTTAAACGGTATGAAATTTCTAAATTCTAATACAAGAGATACACGGATTTTTTTAATACCCTCAAGATGGTATGGGTAAACACTATTCAGATTGTGATTTTCGAAGTGTAGACAACTTTATAAGCTGTCACTGAATTTTAATTCCCATTTTTTTTTATGGCTGCCTTAATTTTATTTATATTTGATTATTTCACTGTACTTTCTGGTCTCATTCATGTATCTGTTTTTTATTTGTTGATTTATTCATTTCTTTCTAGTTCATTTGTTGTTCTATATATATATATTGATTGATTTTTTCATTTTTTTTTTCATTTGTACATCAAGTTTTACCTAGTTTGGCATGGTCGGCCATTTTTTATTCATTAGGGTCTAAATAGGATGAACTTACATTCATTGGGCGAGTTCTAAAAAAAGTAAGATCTTCTATGCTTCACTCTGTTTATTTATTTTCATTTATGGTTCCCCTGCTTAACGACCCCACCAACGGTTAGGTTATACGGGGGTACGAATGAGCGGGTGATAATACAGCGATGAAGTGATGATAGTTGAAAGTACTTTCACGAAAACCCATGCCTTATGCGGGACTCGAACCCACGCTCGACCTGACTCCAGTTCCTAACGCAGTAAGATAGTTGACTGAGCCACATGGCATATTTAGTATAACGTACAATTTGGTAGTACATTTTTTTATTATTTCCGTACTCTCATCTCACCAGTGTCTCTGAGAAATTGATCAACAGTTGTAGGCCTAATATTTTCAAGCAATTATCCGAATTTTGCATTTTCCCAGTTTTGGAGTATCGTAGAAGTTCGTTGTTGGTAGATGATTTACAATATCCTTCTATAAGATTCTGGCAGACTAAAGTGAATTCTCGCGTACAGCTTTTATACCAGCATGACTCTGGTATTTTCACCCTGTTTTGAATACGAACTCGGAAAGGGAGTGCTGTATTTGATTTCTATTTAGGGAGCAACTACCCCTGCATCCACGCACCCCACAAGCTGACAAATACACCCTCCTCTCTTGTTACATCTCGTTCCGCTTCGACGCGCCACCTGTTTTTTATCATTGTTGGAGTTTTGAAGGAATTATTGACGTTATTCGTCGACTGCCGGTAATAGAGTATTTTTTTTAAAGGACATCACAGCCCTGAAACTGGATTTTAATGTATATTGATAGTATTTATTTCTCCAATTTTGGAGAAAACTAGAAATCATCATCTTGATTTAAGAAATTATAATACATTTTCACGTCTACTACCAGGATCCGCCCCTTTTTCTGAGTCATGACGTTGACGTTACCCGATTCTGTTTGTGTTTCTATACATAATCGGTAATGCCTACGTCATGACTTATGGTCTCTGGAGGACAAATGAATTGATCATGATCTCAAAAATTGAGATGATGATTTTTAGTTCGGAAATGGATCAAGGCAGAGCATGCAGGTGCATATATAGATAGAAAAATTCATCTCCACAATTTTTGTTTGAATGTTTTCACGAAATAGTGTCAATATAGTAAAGATGAATTTCTCTAGCACCGTGCATGTACCGTACACCCGTTAGAAGGACTAGTCAATAGCTCGACACTGGTTCTTATTTACAGGGCGCCTGAAGAACTTATAGGCGTATGGCGAAATAATTTATACCCGTCCTTGTGACAAGGACCTTACCTTACTATAGGACCTTACCTGCGACTTTACCAGAAAATCTAACCACATTTCACTACCATATCCATTCAAAATTCGCCCCAATCCCATGCCACACAGCCGATTATAAACTATTCCATTATACGCTTTTCAGCGGCCCCATATTCACTGGTATAGAGGAACGGATCTTAGCCACACGTTGTCGTAACTGCGCTACCCGTTGTTTGAAGGGATGGAGGTCAATGTCCTCGGGTCGGCTAGTATTCTCAAGGCAAAGTGGGTCACACCGTATTGGACGAGCTGACAGGGCGGGAGAAAGAGAGAGATGGAGAGTGTTTTTTATTCGAGGCATCGGAGATGATTGGAGATGAGAGAGACATCGTTGTCAGAGAGAGAGATGTCTTGGTTCTCGGCGATCTCGGAAGTATGTGTAAGATGAGTAGGTTCACTGGCGTTGGAAGCGGGGGGGGGGGGGGGGGGGGTGCGATGCCCCCCTAACTTTTGGCCAAGGGGGGGCAAGAAAAGGTCTTGCAAGACCTCATTTGTCTCGTTGTTTACTGTTGAAACCCACTTTGTTAAAATTAGCTGTCATTTTTTTTCACTTTTGCCAGCATGCCCCCCCCCCCCAACTTTCAAAGTGTTCCGACGTCCCTGAGTAGGTTTCACACAGCTTAGCATTTTCGGTTAATTTTATTTTATTTATATTGGGTTTAACGACGCACTGTTATGATAGCGCAGATCTAATGGCGTCGGATGGATGATTAATGAGATGATGGGATGATATGAATGTTTCTTTGGGTAATGGGAAGGATATTGTGAAGGAAGAGGTCGTGGCCTATATTGTGGGAACCATCCCGGCATTAGCCTAGATTAAAAGAAGGAAACCACGAAAAAACCTGTAAAGAAGGACGGCGGCGGGGATCGAACCGGGTCCGAAAACCCCTCGTCTCCCGGATCACATGAAGTGGTGTCAATATTTTTCTTGTCAAACTTTTAGGATCATTCACAGATATATGGTCCAAGAAAATACCAAATTCAATTCAAAATCGACTTCTTCGTTGAGGCTACAAACTCATCCCCCGTGGCACATTCATCTAAGACACTGCATGATGAACTGAAATCCAGTCGGAATTTATCGATTAAACTCTCTTTCGATATCTCGCTCATCCTACAACCCATATTCTGCGTTTGCCTAGTGGTGTTAAGAAGTTGTGATTTGATGAACATTATCGTTTTTATCATTGGACTTTGTCCTATTTAGGTTCAATCAATTTTCAACATCGTGTAGCAGGGACTCTTACCTATACTCCTACACAGACCCATGGGCCTATAAAATCTCTTTGTTGAAAAAATTCTTACCGGCTACTTATGTTTTATTTTCTCCAATCGATAATCACGCTTTCAGACGGAAATGTCAAATCGAAGACAATGCATTCTTGAAAGAAAGAAAGAGATTGTTTTTTTATTACCTCACCGCTCTGTAAGATTTTACAGGTATCGCTCGAACCCTTCACCCCACCTATATTATTATAATGTAGTTTTTTTTTACCACTAAGTGGAGTGGATTTTTTTGTCCCGAGGTAAGTGACCCCTGGTGAAGGTGGCCTTGTATATGTGCTAGTAGTGGTAGCTGTAAAGGGTGGTGATATTTGGTTTTTGATCGTTGTTTTGTGAGAGTCCTGGGGGTGCTTCCCGGTGCATTTTAGATAAACCCAACGTGAACCTAAGCAGTATAAATTCAGATAAATTCAGTAGGTATTTTACAGCACCATTTATATTCTTTCAAATAATTTCAATCTTTCTAATAATCTTAATAATACCATCTTTTTTTAACACCTTCTTCCATTTTCATACTTTTTTATGTACCCTTAATTAAAATTAGTTTCATAATATTTCATGTTTTTTTTTGTAATCAATTCTGTATCACTTTTGTGAAACCATTGTACTTATATGTATTGATCGCTGTATACGCTGTACCATCTTGGTATCTCGCTTTGCGGACAGCCGTCAATAAATGACATTTTCTCAGCGTAATATTTTTAGCGTCAATGTAACACATAAACGATTGTAGTGAAACTTATTAAAGACCATTCAGAGAAGTATCATATAGAATTCTGTCGAGCCATAATAAAAATTCACAATGTTACATGTTATTTGTATGTAACGGTACGCTGTGAGGTAAAAATCGATGGCAATAATATCGAGTGTTACTGTTACACACAAGTGATCTTTCCATCTTTGTTATCAAATTTGACTTATTAGTATTTGCTACAAATATTGTCTGCATCAAGTGATGTAGGCCTATTTGTTAATTTTGTATTAATTGCACTGTTGAAGTTTTATTATCATTTTATATCTGTGAAATCGCCCTGGCGTAAACTTTTGGCCCTATGGAAAATGAGGGTATACCTGAACCCAAAGCCGCGACCCGGGAATGGTCGGACGGGACGCTGAAGTCCCGTTTTTAATAAAGATAATAACATATAATACATTATCAAATGAGGATAACCTAAATCCAATCTAGTAATCTTGCTTGCCTAAACTTTGTCAGAGCTATTTTTTTGTTATTTTCATTTGAAACAAAAAATGGGGTATAAGGGGTATCACCGACAGCGTGTGATCATTTCGTCAATATTTTTCTGTATAAATTATCTGAATTTAATAAAACAAAATCATATTTCATCCAGTAAATCAGTTGAATTAATGAATTCTGATGTTGTATGTATAGTATTTGATGTATAGGATATTATATAATTGTTTGTGACTTTTATTAATAAAAATTGTACTAGTTTTGATATTAGAATAGTAATTCGTGGACGCAGTTATTGTAACCGAATCTGATGTTACGGTCTGATCTAAGACTTGATTGGTTGGCTAGACTGAAAATACTGCGCAATTCTACTTCCGTACAATTCACTGATACCCACCATGTTTTTATCATCGTGGTCCATTAGAAAGTGGCAACACCTCCGTTCGACCACCTGCCCTATCCGTCAGCACAAACACTCGGCTGTTTCGGGATGAGAAAGTTCCGAGCGATCGTCTAATCGCATCCTGCACTACCACCGAGCGGGTGGTTCGAACCGTCTTATAGAAGTGGATTAGTGAATTGAAAGTGGAACATGGTGACGTAATATAGTTAGTTTCGTGTAATCAAGGATGAAGAGTTCTGTAACGCTGGTTAACTTCGCGTTAAACTAACTGAGAATGGTGTTATATAGTTTAATTAACTTGGGTTACCAACAAAGCATCGTGGTTTACTTCTGTAGCCGAGCCTAATGCCGGGATGCGAGAAAAAACAAAAAACAATAGTTAAAAATCACAATATTCGTGAGATATTTTTGTTCCAGTGGTCAAAATGTAAAGAAAAATAACCTAAATCATAACCCTGCGCTAGAGACAACATTTCGTAGTCATTTTGTTGAAAAAAAAGTAATAGAGTCGGGAGTCGAACCGTGGACCCCCTCAAACCGTGAGGCAGCTATGCCTCACATGCACATGCACATATGGTTGCCTGACGCTAGTTCATCATATAATAGCGACTGAGTCATGACGTCATAAATCGTGGCGCTACCATTGGTCACTTTTGTCCCATTTGAAAACCGACTTGCAGGAAAATTCTCGCTGCTGGGATAGTTTCTACAAAATAGGCCACGACCGCTTCCTTGCCAGTAACAATGCCATCTTCCTATGATTAATCATTCACCGGTGCCAATAGATCTTCGTCATCATCAGAGTGCGTGGTTGAACCTAATGTATATGTAATAAGTTCGTTCTGAACTTTATTTGTCGCTTCAATGGACATAACTATTAAATATCGACGACGATTTCTTCCAATGACTATAAACAACGCCAGCTTGGGCTAAAAACTTTAAACTTTAAAACACATCCAGGTCTATCTGCAAATAGTCCTCGCCGTTTTATTTGTGGGAACAATTGTTTTGTTAATAAATCCTCGTCTTTGTTTTGTTCAACTCGAGTGTTATATACTTATATCCCCGATGAAGGTTCCGATCGACCGTCTCACTCAGTCCGTATCACTAACGCACGAGTGTTTCGCTTCTTGATGTATATAGGCCTATACTTGTACCCTCGAAAGAAGGATCCGAGCGACTGCCCCGCTATCCCACGACACTAACGTGCGGATGAGTTTCTCCTTCATCTTTCGCGCACACAAGTATATATACAAAGTCTTGGCAACGAACGTGTGTTCCGACTGAGCGACGAGTCAGTGTGTCGAGTAGTTTGTTTCTGATGCCAAGGGCATGGTATTCTTATTTTTACTCGCGGGTGGGGGGGGGGGGGGGGGGGGTAATGGGTTTTCTTTTCACTCGGGATTTACGAGAGATATTCGCGTTATTATGCGAATAATGGTGGAGCCTTTCACTTGTTTTTATGAATCTTCATTCCTTTCCATGCAAAAGCGTTAGAGTCAAGTAAGTGTAATTTATATTGTTAACGAAGTGAAGGTTGTTAAAACTGTTTGACGGTGTTGGGGAACGTAACAGATATCTAGATGGCGGTGCATTATAAAGTTTGGTTGATCGTATAAGTTGGTTGACCACGGTGAACATCAGAAAACAACTAGTGGCAAGTTTTCGTTGTCAAGTAAACTGAGAAAATATCGGTAGAAGAATAACAATTTTGTTGTCAGCTTTTCATTCACACTGTGATTGACCACAAGGATCCAGCTCGATGATCTATAAAAAATTACAATTGAATTACAAAAATTACTTCTGTGAAATTATGAACTTATTTCTAGGTATAAAAGTCGAAGATTAAAAAAAAAAATTAAAACAGCTGATTGTTAATAGTTTGAAGAGGGAAATTGCATAAGTTTTTGATTTCACATATTTTATTCAACGACGACAACAACAGCTATAGGTTATTTGGAGGTATAGGCCCTACGAATGTGTGAATGATGAAATTATGAAGTGAAAAGACGTTTACTAAAACCCATACCTTAAGCGGGATTCGGACCCACATCCAACGTGACCCTCATGGTTCCTAAAGCGGGCCTTAGTTAACTGAGCTACGGACTAATTACATAAGTAACCAAGTTTGATAACAATTCAATTAGCTAATTATTTTGTAATTCAATTTCACTATCAGTTATTTCACCGACCTAATGCTTTTTAATTGGATACCAGGGCAGTTATTACGTCGTATATGTTAGTCCAGGTTGGTCCGTTTGGGAAGTAGACCTATATCTTGTGATTTGAGGTGGGTCAGGGGCCGAGTCGTATATCGTTTGTTGACCTTTGTGTGACTTTGAGATTAACCATTATGTTAATCGCCGGTAGATAGTAGGCTTACTGGTGGTCGAGATAGATTTACATGTTAATGGTGTGACGAACCTTCCACCGCACGATAGAGGTGAGCCTATACTAGGCTGGTTAGTCATTTGACGTTACGGCTAAAGGTACGTTTACTCATCTCTTTCTGCTAAGTTAGTTAGTTCCTTAGTTAGGGTGAAAGGTGTGTTGACAGCGAGGTCATTTTGCGCTTATGTTCATGTCCGTGTACTTTGCCATAATTGTCAAACGTTTGTGGATGTTTCAAGCATATGGAGGGAGCGAAATAGAAAAATTAAGATAAGATGATATAAAATAAAATAAGGCGATAGGTGAAGAGAAAAGTGTCAAAAAACGAAACAAAATGAAAATACGAACGCAAGGTTCAGTACTCACTCCATATACTCCGGTCGCTTCCACTCGACCGAGACGGTCCGAACTTGGTCTGGACCCTCACTCCAGACCTTATAGCCATGGGTGACCCTTGTGGGAGCAAATAACTTGATCCCGACGATAGCTCTGGAGATCATTGGACCACGCAAGCCCCCACACCACGTCAAGGTGTCCGGATCCTTTGAGGGGGTTTGTGCTAAGTGCAACATGCTTTGAGCAACATGCAAGATGCGTTCAGCACACGAACTGCCGCTGAGTGCTGTGACAACGCCAAACTTCAAATTTACATGTTTTTTTTCAAGACAAATTATAAAAACATCGACCAAATGTCTGTAACCAGACTTCGTGAGCTCATTGTCGGACAATAATTACCAGGATATTGGCCCGGGGTTTACTTTTTTAAATATGGACACCCATAAGTTGACCTGACTAAATCAAACATAAATATGACGAACTTGAACACTTGACTAAGCGCCGTCAAATCTCTTGTAATGTGGGCCTGTCAGAGCTGATACGTGGAACCTCATCCGCCGGAGTCTTCGCAGTTTTAATTCTCGGTCCCAGAGTAGAGATGGTCGGGAGTCAAATGCCTGGATGAGTTCGGATGTGCTCGGCTGTACTTCGTTCTTAGTGTGTGCGCCCGTTGTCACAAACCAAACGGTGGGGCAGAGCCGAAGTGCAGTCGTATGGTTACGTAAATCTTTTCTCGGGAATTATTGACTTTAGAATGCTGATTCAAACGTTCGGGAATACAAATAAGTTACCTGACCCATGACCTATCTCTAAAGGTCATTATATGATATTTAGAAAACAGAGATTCGAACCCTGGCTCCATGGTATTGAGAGCAAACGCGTTATCCAATGCGCCACAAGGTGGTACACAAATCATAGGTTGTAGATGTGTTTTTTTTCTATGGTTTTAGTGGAGAGATCGGGTACATTCGGGAGCCCACGTGACTGGAATTCGGGTCTGTAGTAGCACCGCCTCCCCCCCCCTGTTTGGCTTGTGACAATAGTTTTACCCATTCTTGATGGCCGAGTTTTTGTCTCGTTGCAGTGGTTTTAATGGAGTAGTATTATGACGAAGAGTTGACGGTGGGCAGCAGTTTTGATGTCAACATTGCTTGATATATTTTGAAGAATACTAGCACTAACGCCGTTGTTGTTGTTGTTGTTTCAGGTGTCGCTGTGTCAATGTCACGTGGCACTGGGTGGGATTGACCCTTGACCCTGCTGATTGACATCGGGGTAGAACGATCCTACAGTGTCACCATATATCGAGTATCGGAATTCTGCACCGTATAGTAGTAAAAGTTTGAGTTTTCGTGAGTGGATTGTGTGCAGTGACTTTAGTGACAAGTTACTTTAGTGTGCAGTGACTCAAGTGTGATCGCAGATCATTGTTGCTGACGTCATAGACAGCGGAATTAAGGTAAAATATATTTATCAGAATCGTATAGCTACGCGAAACCCAACGATTTTTTGAGAAAATCTTTTCAAAAAAATCATTAAAATGAATTCAGTGAATTCATTGTAGGCATATTTCATTGGATTCATAGAAAATTTTCAATGAATTGAACATTTATTGAACATTTTCAATGGAAATTTCAATAAATTTGCATTGAAAATTTTCAACGTTCCATCACTATCCAGACCCTTCTTTTGGTTTTGTGCCTCATTTGTTGAAACGCATTCACGAGCCGCGTCTGCGTATTTATAAAACATTTGTACCTACTATTATCAAGATCGAATTAGTAGTGATCGAGATATTTCTTGCTTGTCCGAAAGACAGTAAAACTCTTGTCTTTATCTATATCTTCATTGTTGACTCCAGTTCAGTGTACGATAAACCGTGATAAGCGATGACATATACAGATATACACAAATCTAGGCCTTATTAGTATTGATTAGTGACTTGTCTATACTGCCAGTCACGTTCGAACTACCTTCAAGTGGAAAGGCATCATCCATGATGTATTTCATTATTTTCAAACGATAATCAGCAACTGAAAAGAGGTGGATAAGTTTATATTATTTATTTGTGTTGGGTTCAACATGTGTTGTGAAATAACCGGTAATTTAGTGGTAAATTACGCGGTAAATTACCATTTAAATTACAAATGTACGGTAATTTCCCCTCCAAAAAGTTACATTCATCAATGAGTAAATATAGAATCAAATGAAAATACTTAAAAAAATATCAGTAGGCCTACATTCAATTACCTACTAAGAATTGATCACATTCATGTACTTTGAAAAAAAACTTGAAGAGATTAGTCTTCAATATATAGTTAACCGTCGACTGAAGCACAATCGTCGAAACGATTCTGAGCGTTTTAGCGGTGATTGACAGTACTACAGGGTGTGGGGAGGGTAGAGTGGGGATGAATCTTAATTCAACTTTGGGTTAACTGTCTTCAGTATCTCTTTAGTCTATGATCCCATCATCTCATTAATCATTCGCTCGACGCCCCCATGGATCTTAGTTATCGTTGCAGTACGATATAAATGAATACGAGAATGAAATGGTAGAAGTGCATGCTGACCTTGGAGGTGTGCTCACCGAGACAACTGCAGACATGGTTGATGGAGCAGTCGAGGTACATGCAGTACAGTACACAGCATCGCTCGTGCAACACGAGTACCACTAGGCAAACGCGGAATGTGCGTTGTAAGATGAGCGAAACTCTACACACCATGATCATGTAAAATGAAGTTTATCCGATGCCAATGGATCTAGGAAGCCGTGAATTTAACAATGCAATATTTTTTCACTAATCTTTTCTATAAATCAAAAACATTTATTAAATTATTTTCTTTGAAACGGCTGGTCCGAATTACAGGTGAATTTGTAATAATGTGTTTTATTTCTGTGTTTGCATTTGAGGAAAATTTGAATTATATTGGAGAGATTTTATTTTTCATTTTATTTCAGCCTGATCTTATGGGATTTTTAGAAAATTTGAGATGATGTATCTCCAACCGATTTGACACCAAAACTATAGGGCTTCAAGTTAGATGAGTTTCCGTACAAAAAAGAGTGTCATGTCGATCGGTCAAACCATGCGACCTGTGCAGTGCTTAAAAAAAAAAAAACATACAGACAAAGCTCCGTGAGAGTTGAGTGGAAATCTTCGCTAACGCTCATCTAACTAGCAAACGCATTGCTAATAACTGTTTATTCATTTTATATATTTATGTATATATACTTTTGGAAACTGTAAGGGTGGATTGCAAAGACGAAGTGTAAACCCCGGCCTACCTTAGACGCCGTCTAAGTACAAATTTTGCAATCCCCCCGAAGACTTTATCTGCGGTGGAAAGATATGATCACAGGCAGCGCAGTCCCTTTGTTGCATAACCTAAAGAGATACGGTATATCTTTAGTGTATGATTGTTGTTAAATAATTAAAATAGTGTGGTAAGAACGCCCCTGTGGAGCCAGGCTCAAAGATTCTACGTTTCATCCATAGTCTTAATTGGGGGAAAATGATTTTGTATCCATTTTCGATGTTGATTTTTTTATAAATCATGTATATTGGGTTTCACAACGCACTGTACTGATGACTATACGATCTAATTACGTCGGTGGAAGATTTATGAGATAAAAGGTTATTTTATTAGGTGTGTCTGGATAGTGGGAAGGAGTCGGTCGTATGGCCTGTTTTTGAGGAACCATCTCAGGAACGAAATAGCGAAACAATGAAAAAACCCTGTAAGGATGTACGGCCATGGCGGGAATCGAAGCCCGGTCTCCTGAATGATGGTTACAGCGTCCAATCATGGTTTTGCCACCATTTACTGTGCTCGTATAGCGTTTTCTTTGCTGCTCTGTCATTTGCTACCGGCTGTACGCAAGACCTTGGATTGGTCAGTGCATACTCACCTTCATTGCGCCGATCGACCGTCTCCCCTATTCGTCGAGCATTAACGGTCGACCGTCCGCGAGATTGTCACGGCGAGATTAACACACCCGACACCCACGCTCGTCCCGCGCCGGTCGACCGTTCCGACTCGGGCAACGCGAGACCCATGGGCAATGTCTCTATGATGTAGTGTTGACGGTCGTCTGTTCCTGGGAATGAGTGTGTGCTATTGGCGGAACAGTGTTAAGTTGTGTATAGTGGTAGCCACGGTAGAAGTCATTTGAGGCTATACTGTGATCCAGTAGGAATTAACATCATAAGTGTGGTAGTTTGGAACCCCCCCCCCCCCCTTAAAGGGGTGCTTATTCAATAGAGAAATGTCTCTCTACTTTTTTTTTCTATGTTCACGAACCAGTGTAATTGAATGAATAAATAATCAACTCCAAGATAATTTTATGCTTTTTAATTAATTTGACATTGTATTTATGTGAATTCGATCAGTTTCAAGATGATACGTGAATTATTTTCATCACATTTTTGATATTATTCATTGAGACATTATCATAAAGTTGATCAAATTCACACACATCATATTCATAAATATAAATATATAAATGAATGAAAAAAAATGAAAATAATTATGGGGCAAGCACGACTACTGGTACATAAGATTTGTAATTTCATAATATATATATATATATATATATGTATATATATATATATATATATATATATATATATATATATATATATATATATATATATATATATAGGCCTCTATATATTTTGAATATATGAAATTCAAGAGCCTCATCTCTTCTGTCTTGTATTGGAGTTACCTGGGACAAGTATGTCAATAGGTATATATAAGTGGCCTATTACTGGAGGGTATATACAAACACACGTCACATCGAAACTCCCGACTGGTATTGCTATCACATAGAGGAGGGACCACCGATCGCCCACCGATCATCTTATATATATGTACCGTTATAAAATCATATCAAAAGAATTTCAATGACCATGTCACAACCAGTCCGGTTCGACCGGTGGTTTCTCGGTATGTTGATCAGTTGACGCCCGATAGTTTCGAGCTGGTTTATTTGTCGTTGGAAATCACTTTCTCCGAAGGTCTATACTGGCACGCACGCGATGTTAGTGACTGCTGCTGGCTTATACTATAGAAGTCTGTCTGTAATTATTGTGGCCTTACAGAAATGTTGATTCTAAATGAGACGAGTGGCCGAGTGGGTAGTACACTGAACCGTCGTTCAGGAGACCGGGATTCGATTCCCGCCGTGTTCGGTCATCCTGATAGAGATGCATCGTTGTTTCCATCTCTGTCAGGTGAATAGTGGGACAGGCCACGACCGACTCACTCCCAATATCCAGAAACTCATAATTGAATAATCTTTCATCTCATCATCCCATAATCTTATATATCATTCAACGACGCCAATAGATCGTATTGAGGAGTTAACAACTCCTAAAATCCGGTGTACACTTGCCATGAAATCTCCTTGAAATCCCTGAAATCTCTTGAAATCTTTTAAAATCTCTTGAAATCCCTGAAATCTCTTGAAATCCCTGAAATCTCTAGAAATCCCTGAAATCTCTAGAAATCCCCGAAATCTCTAGAAATGCCTGAAATCTCTTGAAATCCCTAAAACTCCTTGAAATTCCTGAAATCTCTGAAATCGCCTGAAAACTCCAATCATGTGTA
Source organism: Brachyptera putata (assembly GCA_907164805.1). NCBI lineage: Eukaryota > Metazoa > Arthropoda > Insecta > Plecoptera > Taeniopterygidae > Brachyptera > Brachyptera putata. Next base: position 17,638,556 of record OU015471.1, on the reverse strand, counting down.
CACCAAATTTGCGAGTTGCAAACCCCTCGGATCGTATTCATCAGTTCAGTGCGTCGTTAAACACTTAAACTCAATATATAACTTGTATGTATTTATATAAAGGGTTCAAAGACGCAGTGTAACTCATTTTAGAGGCGTCTGTGAAGGATGAATGAAAAGATGAGACGTGAAAGATTATTTCGTCAGGTGTTAACGGACAATGCGATGGTAACGGTCCTGACCTGTTGAGGGCACGGTGCTTATAAGAGTAGAGAAATTCACCTCCATTAAGTTTGTTCTATGTTCAAAAACCAGTGTGATTGAATGAAAAGTTCACATCTACAAGATAATTCCATGCTCTTCAATTAATATGATATTCTATTTCAGTAAATTCAATCAGTTTTATGATAATACGTCAGTGAATAAAAATAATGTGATGTAGTTCATTGACGTATTATCTCAAAACTGATTAAATTCACGAAAATAAAATGTCATAATATAAAATTATCTTTGAGATGTGAACTTTTCATTCAGTTGAATTGGTTTTTGAAAATAGAAAAAAATAGTTGAGATGCATTTCTCGATCTATGTAAGCACTGTGCATTGTTGAATGAATGACGGTTCAGAATGCTGGCCACTGGTCCACCCGTCTCGATGAGAATAATGTGAATTTAATGTCGGCCTATTAATAATTTCAACCTTGATGTACGAACAGTTGCTAATAACGTACCTGTGTACGTAGTGAATTAGCGGACCGCATTCGACAACACAATAAAAGCAGAATAACAACATAATAACAACTTGAAAAGGTGGAGTTTTTTTCTCATTCTTTAGAAAACAACTTGTATTATGATGATTGTCGGCTTGTTTGGAAGAGCAAAAAAATCTAGATGGCAGTGGATCATAAAGTTTAGTTGTTCATAAGCTTGGTAACCAGGGTCATAGAGTAAAGAAGCTAATCCCCCTACCTTATATATAGATATAAACCATGGTCTATAGCATTATTAGACGAGCTTTAGCGAGGATTCAATTTGACATACTGAAAAAAATTGGCGTTCGTTTTTATGTTTTTTTTGTTTTTTTTTTGTTTTCATGTTTTTTTGTCGGTTCTCCACAGGTCAAACGGCTACATCTATCAACCTCAAACTTTTTTTCAATATGGTTCCTCATCTAACTTAGATCTGTATAGTTTTGTGGCATTATCGGGGAGTAACTTTTTTTTATGAATTTAAGAAATTTCAAAAATTCCCATTAGAATAACATGGCGGAAAAAAAAGAAAATATTTTTATTTTCCAAAAAAATGAAATTTCGTGTGAAGTTGAATTACATTTTGGTACGGTACACATTTCTAAAAAATTTCAGCTCGATCGGGTCAGCCATTTTGAAGAAAAAACATAAAATGTACTAAATTGGTACCACTCGAAGCAGTTTTTACCCATTTTTACCAATACTATTACTATCCGCTCGTCTAACAACGCACATATGGCGTTTTCCTAGTTAAAAATTGAATAAATGTGATCGGATTCAATTGGATTCAGTGATGTGTATAATTTAATTTTTATAATTTTTCCACTGTTAATTTTCTAGATCTGTTCAGTTTGTTTCCAATTTGTTCATTAATTAAATCGTATCCCCACTCTCTGATTTCCCAACCCCCCCCCCCCCTCCCCGCCCGCAATTAATATTTCAATTACAAAACAATTACTGTACATGAAAGGAGAATACTTTGTAAGCACATAAGTGTTGTTTTTTGTTCGCGACAAAACAACGCGCTACACAAACATAAAACACAACCCGAACACAGCGTCGGTTAAATAGCAAACTGTGTTATCTACAATTAACTAACTCGCGGGGTTTTATAATTAACTTTACAGTTAATTAAGTCTGTATGAAATGGAACCAATTTTGAATCTGTCGAAAACAGAGTTTTTGCCGATAAGCCGTTTCATTTGATATGTGGTTGTCAGTAATTTGATGACTTTATTGTTATTATATATCCACATTTAATATCAACAGTGGTTCCCTTAGGGCCGGTTTCATCGAAGTTCAATGTGTATATACACGCAGCGTAACATTTTCAGTGTCAACGTAACATATACACGATCGCAGTGACGTTCTGGATGAACAAATTGTAGTGAAACTGTTTAACACCGTGCAGTTTCTTCTAAAACTAGGAAAACGCAATATATGCGTTGTTAGACGAGCGGATAGTAATAGTATGGGTAAATATGGGTAAAAACTGCTTCGAGTGGTACCAATTTAGCACATTTTATGTTTTTTTTTTCAATATGGCTGACCCGATCAAGCTGAAATTTTTTAGAAATGTGTATCAAAATGTAATTCAACTTCACACAAAATTTCATTTTTTGGAAAATATTTTTTTTTCGCCGTGTTATTCTAATGGGTATTTTTGAAATTTCTAAAATTCATAAAAAAAAACGTTACCACTCGATATAATGCCAGAAAACTATACATATCCAAGTTAGATGAGGAACCATATTGAAAAAAAGTTTTAAGTTGATAGCTGTAGCCGTTTGACCTGTGGATAACCGACAAAAAAAACATAAAAACGGACACCAATTTTTTTCAGTATGTCAAATTGAATCCTCGCTAAAGCTCGTCTAATAACATTTCAGTTATTAGCATTTTCGACAGTCGATCAATCGATTTTCGATCTTGTATGGATCAAGTTTTGAATCATGGTTGCATTGTTTTATGACCATTTTTACCGGCACATGCAGCGCAGTGGTTAACGCACTCGCTTCATGTGGGGAATATTGGACATGGTTCGATCCCCGCCACCGTCCATCTTTACAGTTTTTTTCGTGATTTCCCTCTGGTAGTCCATGCTAATTCTGAAATGGTTCCTACAATATAGGCCACGACCGCATCCTTCCCACTATCCGTGCCATTACATGAAAAACCTTCATCTGATCATCCCATAATTTTATTAAATCATTCATCCAACGCCATCAGATCTAAGTTTTCATCACAGTGCGACGTTATACCCACTATAAATAAATGACCATTAAAATTTGTCAAATCACCCTTTCGGGAACTTTTTGCCCTACGTAGACTGGGTACAACTGAATCCATTCCCGTGGACCTGAAACACTGAGTACAGAGTGTGCTAGATCCAGTCGTCCACCCTCGTTCAACAAGTACCATGCTCGTGGCCTATATTCGTATTGGAAGTGGAACAAGTATATTCATGTATCCAACGAAAGTTGAAGGTTCCGATCGACCGTCCCGCCTATCCCACACCACTATCGCACCGGTGTTTCGCTCCTTCATCTATTCACTCCTCATCCGAGCGAGTATATACATGTATCCAACGTAAGTTAAAGGTTCCGATCGACCGTCCCGCCTTTCCCACACCACTATCGCACCGGTGTTTCGCTCCTTCATCTGTCGTGCTTATAAGTGTATCTTGGCAACATCAGATTCTGTATAACACCCGCTTATTCGTACATCCTAACAAGTTACTCATCTAACTTTGTGACGATTCCAATGATGGTTTGTTTGACACGTTGCCATTATGGTCTTCTTGCCTCTTAACTTGGTATTGAATTAATCATACAAGGCATAATGCACGCAAATATGTAAGGTAGAACCAAAGACCTAGTATATATTAGACTGAGCGAGACGCATCTAATAACACGTGCAATAGTGAGGCCGTTATGGCTTGCCTAACCGGGGGGTTAATACCACGTGACACGGGGATAGAGATAGGGAGCCTAGTGTATGTTTTTACACGGCGAAACGCACAGCACTGTTTTATTTTGATTCGACCAATTCCCGCGCGTTTCCGCTGTGCTACCAGTGCCGGTCCCGTGGCTTGTTACAATTGGCACACCACTCCCTACTCGCGTGGACGCAAGTGTAGACGTATCTAATTGTCTTGGGTCGTTCAACAAGTAGTACTGGCCTATATCCGTGCTGGAAGTGGAACACGTACCTGGCACCACCAGACGTACGACCAGGAATAGATCGGAACCCCGTACACAGACACCTGACTGCTGTTTTCACAGGCCACACGGATCGAAACACCCGGTCGGTGCTCCTGGCTGATGGGCAGGGGCGCGAGAATTTTTCCGCTTGGCGGTTTTTAAATGGACTAAAAACAATAGTTGAAAATCACATAATTTGTGTGGGTATTTTTGTTTCTATCATGATTGTTTCTCTGTTTGTCTCGGTTTGTCTCTACTTTACCAATTTTCGATGTATTTACCTATGTGTCTATTCTTTATTTTCTCTATTATTATTGTATTATTTCTCACGAATAGCATGCTAACTATTACCATTCACGATACATTTTTCATGCAATTTGTATTACTATGATTATACTATGTAGGCCTACTACTTAGATAAATGTACTCTCATAAATGTAATTCTACATACTCTGTATTTACACCCACAGATAAGCCTGTTCAGGCTTTGTGGATATTTTGTGAGCGTATTGACATTTGACATTGTACAAAAATTATTTAAAAAAAAAAGTACATATATAAGGAAAAATCACCGTGTTCATAATCCCATGCTCAAGACAACATTTAAATACTGAATGGGGGTATAATCACTTTATTTTTATTATGTTATCATACGTAGTGCTTAGCTGTTTGCTTTAGCGATTTGCGATCCTCATTGTTTTCCAATTAACCACCCCCAAAAAATAGATTTAGATATAAAATAGCTCATTCAAAACATTGTAAAAATTATAGTGATAGGTTGAGAAATGAAGAACAATTCAAAAATCAAAAGTCGCGTGCTCGGAAAAAAGTTTTCAATATTTTCCTGAATATATTTTCTCTTCAATTTTCCTTTCATCTTCTTTTCTTCCGAATCTTTCTTGCTTGTTCTAACATGCAAATTCAAAAGAACTTCGATCTTTGTAATGTTTGTACGAAACATCCCCATATAATCCTACTGTTATTGGGGTCGCCAACATTATAATACACTATAAATCACCAGTGTAATCTATCGTTTCACCTTGACAACCATAATTTCCTTATCCTAGATCACACACTGGTTACGTAAAGACTACCACGCGTCATCACAACAAGTATAGGTCGATGCGCCGCGCGATATATAGGTCTGTTCCAGGTCAAAATCCTCGACACATTTTATCTCTCTCGCTTTTTTTTATTACTCGTTGCTGATTTGTATACGTGAATATTATCTTCTCTCTTTCTCTTACTGAATATGAAGAATGTAGTTCAATGCTCTTGTTATCATCGGGGCTGATTGTGCTAGGGCTTGGCGATAGGCCTACTTGATTAATAGATAGAAATATATTATAATATGGTTGATTTATTGGGAATTATTGATTTAGATGTGAAATGGATAATAAAGTTGAATACATTTAGCAGTGGCGTAGCCAGGATTATATTTCGGGAGAGGGGGGGGGGGCTGAAAATTTGCTTCATAGAGGAATATAGCCCACTCCCAATAACCATCGCGTACACATTCCAATTATTAACTTCATAAAATAATGTTTATTATTTTATTCATCACAAACTTTATTCTTTGTATATTCTAATAATGCAATTTCAGTCCAGCTTCGGTTTGGTTTCGGGGGGGGGGGGGGGGAGGGGGGCTCCCCGCCCCCCCTGTATACGCAACTGACGTTCTGTATTATAATGAAATTTGATGAAATTTGTTCAACAGATTCAATGATATATATGGCAACCAAAGTTATTGGGAAATTACAATGGTTTTAAAATAGCATCGAAAATACTCGCTTATATGTATTTGCTATATGTTCAAGTTGGGCCTGATTTTAAATTCAAGGAATAACAACTTTGAGGTACGATATTACCAACATGGGAGTAGCTCTAACTGGCAGTTTAAAGTTGTTATCACTAAGGTTACCCATGACAATTGTTTCGACCAACTCTCAGATAAAGGCTAACTGGACTTAGTAATACCGAGCCTGAGTAAATTTAAGATGAAGTGAATTAATACATTTAAATTAAGAATGAATATGCCCTTTGTGATTTTTTAATCATTCCTTTTTTAATCAATCCTTTTCTAATCATTCCTTTTCTATTTACTCCTTCCCTTTATTGATGACCAACTAGTAACTAGCACAATTGTAATTATTTGACGTTGAAGCTTTGTAGTGATAGTGCCTAAAATCGTCTTAATAATTATACTTGAGACTCGGCTCGGACTCTATAATTTTATGATGAATCGGACTCGAATTTGAAAACCTGGACTCGCACACCTCTAGTTAGCACTGGAGATGTTACGGGTTCACCATAATTTGTATTTCTGTGATGTTTTCATGCTAATGTGATTACACGATAATAAAATCAAGTGCATCCTTCAAAAGTGTTACATCCTTGAAATTACATAAGTTGTTACAATGTATTTAATAGGTAGACGACCTTATTTCGTGGATAGAAGATATATCGCGTTACTGTCGCGTCACCTATCGACGACATGACGCGTTATTGTCGCGTCACGTATCGACGACTGGCGTCACGTTAACGACGAGGTTATCACTAAAAAATTACCATGATGACGATAAGTATATGTACTAACGAAGAAGTCTCAAACCATCCGTGCGCTAATGGTGTGAGATAGGGGGGACGGTCGCTCGGTACCTTCACATCTCTTGGAGACAAGACAGTACATAGATTTGCATGTTGACAATTGCATGTGTAGTACACAATGACATAAGGCCATTACACTTGTTCGGCCCCCCCCCCCCCCTCGCCCCCCATCCCCCCCCCCCCGCTGTTATGTGCTATTACGTCATTAACCAAGACATAATACAGTGTATAGGCCTTTATTATTTATACTTGTATACACTAAACAAGAACCGAGACGAGTGGCTAGCACACTAAACCGTCATTCAGAAGACCGGGGTTCGAGTCCCGCCATGGTCGACCATCATGACGGGTTTTTCGTGGTTTTTCGTTCACAGTCAATGGTTCAGGTCAATTCTGGGATGGTTCCTTGACAACAGGCCACGATCAACTGTTTTTCACAATCCCAAAACAGATAACTTTTATTTTATCATCCCTTCATCTTGTATATATCATTCACCGACGCCAATAGATCGTAGTCACGAGGTAAACCCAGTTCAAATTTTAAAAAAATAGTAACAATCGATATTTTTGCCATCGATTTCTATCTCACAGCGTATCGTTGAATACAAATAACACGTGACATATTGTGAATGTGTATTATAGATCGACAATATTTTAGAAGATACTTCTCTGCACGGTGTGAAGCAGTTTCCCGGAAAGTCACTGCGATCGTTTATATGCCATGTTGACACTGGTAATTTTACCCTGTGGGTGGGTAATTCCCCATAAATCTCTTGCCAGCAGAGCTCTCAGAATTATAGATCAGAATCCGAACGTAAAATCTGTGTAACATCAAACTCATAAGAGTGGAGTGTTCCCATATAACCTCTTCTTTGATGGGGGTCATATCTCTATCACATGCAAGTACCAATTAGTAGTCGTGCATCATCACATATCATATCTGGGTCAGCGTGTGTAAATATAAGACTACCAAGTTATAAAAACTGTGTAATAATATATTACATCTCATTAAAGATTGGGTCTATTTTTGAACCCCCCCCCCCCCCCCCCGTCGCCGTCCAAGTAGACCGAAACAGACCACAACGGTGTTTGATCTCGGTAGTAGCAGGGTTGGCAAATATCCGGGTTTGTTTAAATAAGCCAAAAAAACGTTTTTTTTTTCTTAAAAAAGGCGATAAATAGGGTTTGTTTAAATGAGTACATTTTTTTTTTTATAAATAAGCCAAAAAAACAACTTTGTTTACATAACCCAAAAACATGTTTGTTCAAATAATCCAAAAAACAAAACGGGTTGGTTTAAATGAGCCCCCCCAAAAAGGTTTGCTCAAATGAGCTGAAACACCCGAGTAGTTTCAAATGTGCTAAAAAACCGGGATTGGTTCTACTTCTAATAAGCCGAAATAACGGGTTGATTTGAATAAGCCAAAGAACCCGGGTTTCTTTGAAAGCCAAAGAATCCGGGTTGTAATGGGTTTGATTTTTTTGTAAAAACAGTTGCAGGCCTACAAAGTGCAACATTGTGTAAACTCAAATTGATTTTATTTTGCCTCAATTGGACCTAGATGAAATTATCATGGAAAAAGGAAGAAAAGTTCGAGAACTATCATTACGAATGTAATGAAACCACATAATTAAACTTGGTGAAGAATAAAGAAATGTAAAATATTGATAAGTTTTCTGACATTAGTATAAGCTATTTCAAGATGGAAATGAAATTTTATGAAAATGATGACTGACTATATTTAAACGACTAGTCATTATACCACGTTTGACCTATTAGACCATGCATGGTATTAGACCACGGTGAAAAAACTGATAATTTGCTAAATCGTCTCCAATAGGCTCATAACCTTGACGTCCGACATTCCCGCCCGTGTGAATAATTATTCATGTAACGTGATCATTATTCAATATTCATAAATCAATCAAATATTTCGTTGCTGAAATCTAGTATTTAAAATATTATGTTAATTATACTTCCTGACAGGAATACATACATTAATATACAAACGCTGGCTCACTCTTCTTGTCACGTGTCTATTGGGGGAGGGGGGGGGGGGGGGGGTGTAGGCCTACTTTCCAGAATATTCTAGAACTCAGAAAGCTTATACCGTTGATTTTGCACAGACCAGTTTCTTTAATGAAAAAAAAATCTACCTTTTTCATAACTCCTTTTCAAAACCTAATTTATATACCAAATAGTTACTTAATTTATTCATATTTTTATTTTTGGCATAGTGCTCCTAGCCATTTATTCAATTCATACGTGCTTCCTGCATATACAAGTATATATATATTCACTTATATTGTGTTTTATATATATATATATATATATTCACTTATATTGGGTTTAACGACGCACTGTACTCATGACTACGATCTATTGGTGTCGGTGACTGATAATTATATAAGATCGTGGAATGATGAAATGTAAGATCATTTTATTTTGTGTTCGTGGATGTGTTCGTTGTGTTCGTTTTGTGGAAGGAGTCGGTCGTGGCTCCCTCATACCCATAAAGACGTTACAGCATTTCATCTCGTGTTATATCATCATATATCAACATACCAACCTATTATACCAGTTTTATAATTACGAAGGACGTACCTTGTGAAGTTATGTCTAAAAAAAAAATGGCATCCATTCGCAATTAACTGATTTGCCCTGCGCAACCTATACGTACTTGAATTAAGTACCGGTACTTTTTAGCTCGCATAAAACTACTGGTATACACACTTATTATATCCACAATATGTGCAGGCGGTAAACACCCGCGCGCTAGTGTTGAACGATAGGTGAGACGGGCAATCGGAACCGTCATATCTCGTGGATACAATTCTACTTTTCATATTATCATTACATTGTTCCATATCGTAACCTTCGCTGTGTACGACCATTATCATCCCAGGGTCGTCTACTTGCTATCGGATGCATTTCTTGCGCAATCACACTGCATGTGTACAATGCACAAAGTGCATTTACGATATAGATGCAGTTTGTAACCTTGGGGTGTGTTGTGTGTGTGTGTGTGTGGTGTATCTTTTCGATGAGATTTAGCGAAGGTTGTGAGAATTTTTACCAAGCTGTCTTGATTATAATTCACAAATTCGATCAGTCACGACCGTATAATATTGGAAAAACGAATATAATTGAACATAATTGTAGAGTAACAATGAAACGAGGAGAATAATCGAAATATAATTATCATTTTTGTAATGAATACAAAAAAAAAAGAAAAATGAGAGGAGAGAAGAGAATATTTAAAGAAAAGGCAAAATAAGAAGAATATCAAGATTTTTCTCTTCCCACTTTGAATGTTTGAATTGTTTCTAACCCCGAAATTGCTACCTTTATTCAAGATGTATTGTTATAAATGAGTTATCTTACTTTAACTATTCTTTGATATGGTAAGATCGCCCTTGTGGTGCCCCGTCCAAACGATCTTGTCTTTCATCCATGGCCTTAATTGGAGAACAATGATTTTGTATCAAGTTTCGATGTTTCGAAATGAAAAAAATAAAAAAATATCTTGATCATGGTGAGAAGACTGTATAGACTCCTTCTCCCCCTGTCTATTACGTCATTGAAACGTGTGCTAGTCCAGGACAATGTGCTCTCTCTCTCTCTCTGGAAATACCTGTAAAGTGCGTGCGTCCGCCAGGAGTGCGTGGACACTGTGCGTGCCCCGCGACATTGAATAGCGGCATGCGGTGAGATCTGTGCCACTCGATTCAAAGACCGAGGGAAAAGGTTAAAGGCCCATTCATAACGCGAACTGAAGGTTGAAGTAGAGGAGATCTTAATCCATGTTTGGACATTTGTAGGTTAGAAGTTGACGGGGCATGAGAGTCAATTTAAACACGCTGTAAACGATCAATATTTACCCGTCAACATGTTGACAGCTAGTAGATGACCCGTATTTCTGATCTTGCCTAGACGCCGTCAACATGTTGATGGCTGCCGTCAACATGTTGCCGATAATTGAACAAGCTCTATTATCTCATCAATGTTGATGATCTTCAATGTTGACGGGTAATGTTGATCTTGTTTTAGTGAAATACCAGGTTTTTGGTGATAACTTTCGAATGGTATGAGATTAACGAAATTCTTATACCGAGGAAACCGGGATATTTTTTATACCTTCAAGACGTCATATTGCATAATTGTCAAGAGTCTTCTCTCCCCCTCCCTCTCTTCACTCGCTCTCCCCCCTCCCCTCCCTCTCTTCACTCTCCCTCTCTCCCACCCTCTCTCCCCCACCCTCTCTTCCCCTCCCTCTCCCTCTCTCTCTCTCTCCTCCCTCTCTCTCTCTCTCCCTCTCTCTCTCCCTCTCTCTCTCTCTCCCTCTCTATCTCTCTCTCGCTCCCCTTCTCTCTCTCTCTCTCTCTCTCTCTTCTCTCTCTCACTCTCTCTCCCTCCTCTCTCTCCCCCTCTCCCCTCTCTCTCTCTCTCCCTCTCTCTCTCTCTTCTCTCTCTCTCTTCTCTCTCTCTCTCACTCTCTCCTCCCTCCTCCCTCCTCTCTCTTCACCCCCTCTCTCCCTCTCTCTCACTCTCACTCTCTCTGGTGCTGGTTTGGTTTCTTGCTGAAAGCCAAACTGTTGACCTTTCTACTCGTGACCTATTCACACGTTCTGACGGAGCGACACCCGCGACCGCTAGTGGGACGAGATGGGAAGAGACGGTCGCTCGTTGGATGCCGATTGTAACGCACTACTTATATAGGCGCTCATTTCAACACGTATAATGGCTACTCAAAAGGGCATTATATATACTAGGATCCTCGAAAACAGAAGGTCGTATACCAATTTAATAAAAATGTAAACACTTCGGCGATCAATTCCTTAATCTCACAACATAATTAGAGAATTGTTCGCTTTTGAAAGATGCAGATGTGTTTCTCGTCTCGAATCTCGTCATCAATTGCGTTTTCCGTCTTATAAATCACGTCCTAGTAAATCATAATAAATACCGTAAAAATACCACAGCGAGAGCAATATATTATATATATATTCGTTATGCTCGTATTAAATTGAAAAAATCTTTGATATGAACAACCATCAATTAATCAATTGATTTTGCTTATGATTAGCAGCATATGGTATAATATAATCGAGTTGACGCCGTAACAAACAACAAAATGTATATATATGTGTATGGTGTGGATGGGTTGTTGCTCTCTCTCTCTCACTCTCTCTCTCTCTCTCTCTCTCTCACACACTCTCCTGGCATTATTATTGAAATGGAAGCTGGGTGATGTCGGTCCAAGGTCATACCAATCCGTCCTCCTCCCATCCCCCCTCCCCCCCCCTTCTCCCCTCAATCACGTGGTATCACGCCTCCAATCAATCTACAACAAGTTTGACCTAAAATACTAGCGCGGACGATCGGCAGTCTATCTCGCGTGCTGCAGCGCTAACGGGCGGTAGTGTCGATACGTCAATGCGAGTGGAGTGAAAAGATTAGCCGAGTGGAATTCTAATATTAAGAAAGTATAATGAATATCGAGAATTAAGGCTACGTAGTTAGCGTAGTGTGTGATACATGATAAATCATCCTGGCTTGCCCGTGGAAACAGTCGCTAGCTCGCTGAACTGTCGTTCAGGAGACTGGGTTTCGATTTCCGTCGTGTTAGACCGTTCCCGTACGTCATGGTTCTCCTCAGTCGGTGATATGAATTTCAAGGCGAAAAACATGTAATGAAATAACTTATCATCTCAGGTTCCCATTACCCGAAGGGTTTACAACTCGTAAATTTGGTGTACACCTGATTTCAGATTTCAAGATTTCAGGTGATTCCAGAGATTTCAAGAGATTTCAGAGATTTCAATGGGATTTCAGGGATTTCAATGGGATTTCAGGGATTTCAAGAGATTTCAAGAGATTTTAGAGTTTTCAAGAGATTTCAGGAATGTCCAGGAGATTTCAGGGATTTCAAGGGGATTTCATGGCAAGTGGACACCGGATTTCAAGAGATAAGTCATTGATACAGTTCGTCATCGAACCCGGTATGAATTAAGAGATTGATTGTTATCCAATATTTTTGTAAAATACGAAAGGAAGTGGCAAATATAGAACATATTATGCATTTTGAAATTACAAACTTTTTACAATTATAAATGGGGGCTCATGGAGGCGCCTGAAGAGCATATACGGAAATGATGTATACTCGGCTGTGTGACAAGGGCTTCAGTGTGGTAAACCTTACCTGAACCCCTAACCACAACCCAATGTCACACAGTCAGGTATACTTTATTCCGATAAATGCTCTTTAGCGTCCCCCACATTAAATGGATATGAAAACAAATGTATCGAAAAGACGTATCGTAGATAGGCTAAGACGAGGACCATTATATAAGGGACGGAATGTATTTTCAATACTGCACATGTATGAGTGGGACACTATCAGTCAAGTCACTTCTCTTCGCTTTTATTTTATCGTAGTGTGTGTGTGTGTACTGATCTGTTTAGTGATAATAACCCTATTTATGTTCGATGGAATGATAGGAAGGAGGCGGTCGTGGCCTGACATTATAGAACCATCCTAGTATTCACTTTATGAAGACAGAGGGAAACTACGATGCACCTCTTGTCAGGATGATCGACCACGACGGGAATCGAACCCCGGTCCAATGAACGACAACAGAACCAGCCGCCCTCGTTAGCTCAGTGAACTGAGGCACGCTACAGAGACTGAAGTGACCATTGGGCGTGGGTTCGAGTCCCGCATGAGGTATGGGTTTTTGTAAACGTCCTTTCACCTATCTTCACTTCATCATTGGGTTATCACCCGCTCATTCGTACCCCCGTATAACCTAGCTGTTGGTGGGGTCGTTAAGCAGCATTAAAAAAAAATAACAGAATTAACCGATCCAGTCGTCATCGCGTCGATAAACACAAGCGAGAGCGCGCCACGGAACACTTTCCCCTCTCTCTCTCTTTCCCTTTCTCTCACTCTCTCCCTCTCTTTCTATCGCCTTCATTTCTCTTCACATTCACTTTTCTTTTGATTCGCTCTTTGACTCGTCGACATTCTTTACATTCCCCTTCACCCCCTTCCTCCCCCTTCCTCCCACCCCCCACCCTTTTTATGCGGACAAATGGCGTTTGATAAATGGCAATCGTTACTAGTTTTTCACACTAACTCTTTTTGTGATGTGAAAGACCGTACACATTATTGTCCCTGTGTTCAGTGTTCAGATTTTATTGTTTATATTTTAGTGTTTGTCTTCGCAATGGTTAAGGTGGGCCGTGATGGCAAGCTCACCTATAGTATTTGTAGGGATATTAATTATTCATTCAAATAATTAATTCATCTTTTTATACAGATTTGTATGTAGATACAAATGTAGAATAATTGCAAACATCAAAACCTGAACATCAAATCTAAATATATCAAGAAAAGATGAATAATGAAAATATTAGTAGGCCTAAAATGATCAAATATTATTATAAAATGGTTGCCTATACTGTAGCTTTGTAAGTAGAAATTCATTGATAATATATCAGAGAATCTGAAGCAAGTGTGATTTAAGGTTGTGGTTGAAGGATGAAGGTTTGGTAAGGTTAGTGATTTGAGCAGTAACGTACTCTGGTTAATATTCGCCATCTTCTGATTGACTTTTGTCAAGATTAGTATTGACTTTTGTCAAGATTAGTCTTTAGAAATTATCTCAATGAGCACAATAAATACAAAGCCAAAGTTTCTTATTATGAACGGTTATACATGGAATTGCCATTATCCATTAACACTGAACATTAGCACTATAGAGGCCCATTCACGATTAAACTCGACTGAAAACTAAGAAACTTACAAGTTGTTTGTGTTATGGCATTTCTTGTGGACGTTGACGATTACATTAAACTTGGTATTTTAGCATAGTAGCCGTAACGTAGAAGTTTGCAAAAAAACAAACCCAATTACTTGCTCTATATTCACAGAAAACGTATAGGATCCGACCAATCAGCGCCTAGTTCAAAATAGAGAAATTCATCTTTAATAATTTTTCACGAAACAGTGTGATTGAAAAAATTATATCAACCCCAAGATGATATTAATAATTAATATGACATTCTATTTCTGTGAATTTAATCAGTTTCAAGATAATACGTCAGTGAATACCAAGAATGTGATGAAATTTATGGACGTATTATCTTGATGCTAATTGAGTTAACAGGCATAGATTGTCATATTAATTAAATATAGCATACAATTATTTTTGAGTTGACGGAGTTTTTATTCAATTACACTGGTTCTTGAACAAGGCAAAAAATGGTAAAGATGAATTTCTTTATTTTTATAATTACCGTGCATGCATCACCTTAATTGACGGAATAAGTTTCAAGGTTAGGTTTAATCGTGCATGGGCCTTAAGGCAATTAATTATTTGTACGGGACATACTATTGGGATAATATTGGGTTTAACGACGCACTGTACTGATGACTACGATCTATTGACGTCGGTAAATGATGGCCAACCATATTGCACGGACTTGAATGATGTACGCAGGGCGTATACTTTTCCATGTGAAACCGACTCAGTTCCACGACAGTTTCTTTGTTTGTTGGGCACATTGTTGAAGACTAATGTTACATACCTATTAACCTTGGTTACGTAATGTATTCACAAAGTTCGTGACACACTCCACGGGGCTTAGAGATAACTTTCCACGTTCATACAAGTCCATTTACGATTCCGACAATGTTGCACACATAATGTATGCAAACTGTGCCAACTAACAAAAATAAATGATTTGGATTATTTGCATATGCATCAATCATATGTACAACAGATTTTCAGTCCTCATACATTCTAACAAGTAATTGAATGTAGTCATGTACATTTAAATTACGGAAAAGAACATTTCATATGACTTATTATGAATGAAATTACACAGAGTATATCATTCAAATTTGAACTGAAAGTATAACTATTATATAATATGATTTGTTTTTGATTGTATACACATACAGTAGGCATATCTATATATAAATAGATGTATACAATTCAAATTTGCGTTCTTCAAAATATTTTTGATCGTGTTTTTGTTGTTGATGTATCTATTTTTTCAAGTGAAATATTGATGGCCCTATAAAATGTAGACGCCTGAAGAGTGTATACCGGAATTTACATTTACAATCTTTTACAATTAACAATTTATATCTTCAGGAACATTGTTTTTACTCTATATCTGACTACCTCCACGATGTTGTTTTTACATAAGACTGTGTGTGATCCTACAAACTGTGATATTTAATACCTATTTAACTTGTTATAAACTATGTACCGTATTTCTGTACACATTTAATAATAACTAATGAATTAATCAAATCAATCAATAAAGTCGACTCGGTTGTGTGACATGGTTTTGGGACCAACCTTACTCGAACCCTAACCACATTGTACAACCATCCATTGAAAATTACCCTGAAGCCCATGCCACACAACCGAACCGACTTTATTACGGTGTACCATCTTCAGCAGCCCTATAAAATGTTCGTCTAGCCACTAGGCATTGTGCCTGTAGTCGTTCTATCAGATAAAGCGGTCCTTGTAAACATGTATAAGACACTGCTTTAATAGGTATTCGAGTATTTAAAAGCCCGCCCCACATGTTTTATCATACAACATATGCCGTATTAGTCCTCCGATAAGACTACTAACCATCTGTGTTGAGATACCACCCCCCTAAATACCGCGCACAAGGGCCAGAACACTGTGTTCCCACGATCTGCCTCTTTTAATATTCATCCCCTAGCTCGTGATGATCTCACGGCGACGGGTCGATCAGACGGGAGAACGGGGTTCGATTCCCGTCATGGTCGACCATCCTGAGGTTCTTTCGTGGTTTCACTCGATCGTTGAAGTGAATACTGACATGGTTCCGCAATAACTGACCATGATCGTTTTCTTCCCAATGTCCAAATCCCATAATTAAATATATTTTAAGGTGACTGTCACGCTAAGGCACCTGAAAACTGAACTGAACAGAAGATCCGAAGAAATATATATATATATATATATATATATATATAGATCTTGACTAACACTTCCTCCGGCAGTTGCTGCCCACGCGCCCATTGCTGCCAGTTACCGCTAAAAACGGAAATTATTTTTCTTCAACTTTTTTCTATCGATCCTGTCTTTTATTCATGATGTATTGTCGTCAGACTTTCACGTTATTGAAAAGGTGTTATAATCCTGCTAATGCACATCATACAGTGACATTGTGCACTCGTGTTGTAGTTTCGACAACTCCTTGCTAAGGGGGCGGAGTCAGTATTACGTGTCGGTCTGAATTGGTTGGTGAAGCCGCATGGGATGAGGCGCCTCAAGTACTGCTAATAGACGCTAATGATAATGAGGCGTTGAAAGGCACAGTTCCACGGATTGTTCGTTAGTGGATTACGAAATAATCAGGGGGTTAACTTGTTATCACCCTTGGTGACGTGCTATTTTTGTACCTAAACTAACAGTTAGAGGATTAGTACTACTTTCTAAGAGCCAGTTTTACGAATCTTAGTTAAGTGTACTAATTCGCTCACTATTAGTTGAGCTACGAAAATAACACATGCAACCAAGGGTGATAACAAGTTAATCCGCTCACTATTGCCTAATCCACTATAACTATCAATTCGTGGAACTGGACCCCATATTCGTGAAACTGGACCCCAGATCGTGAAACTGGGCCCAAGATTCGTGAAATTGGGCCCCAGATTCGTGGAACTGGGCCCCAGATTCGTGGAACTGGACCCCAGATCGTGAAACTGGGCCCCAGATCGTGAAACTGGGCCCCAGATAGTGAAACTGGGCCCCAGATTCGTGAAACTGGGCCCCAGATTCGTGGAACTGGACCCAGATTCGTGAAACTGAACCCCATATTCGTGAAACTGGCTCAATAATTGCAACAATTGCCACGTCCAACAGTTGGTAATAGCTTATTCATTTTCATAAAACAACTAGCATGCGAGGGGAGGTGGAGTAATATCGAACCCACACGCACACGAAAGCATACGCTTTACCGCTACGCCACGGTAGCGTGAAAGATAACACTGTCACCTATCACTTTCATCATTAGCCGTTCGAATTTCTCTTGCGCTTCGATCACTCGGCCCCCCCCCCCCCCCCCCCCTTAGCGAGTGGTTGTCGAAACTGCGCTACCCGCTGTTAACACCCTCGCGTGACAGACAGACAGCCTGACAGTGTCACGTGATTAATGGCGGGGCCCGGGAGAGATAAGCGATCACTCTTCGTCGGATTGATTTCTGCTTGTAATTGTCTGTTCTCGCGGATTAGTGCCAGCTTCGAGATGAGACAGAAATAATGCGTCATTGCATACTGGTACGCGTGTTGGGGTGGACGCATAAGAGTAATGAATGAGGTGTAATTATTTGTCTATGGTGGAAGTAGACATGTCGGGTGCAAGTTTATCACTAATACCTATGACTACCAATAACGTAACGGGATAAGCAACTTGATCATTTCGCACCATGCGGGAATCAAAGGGATGCCGTCATACTCAATTTACTGGTAGTATTATATATTGATTCATAAAAGTAATACGTGTAATGCACTCTGTGAATCCAGCTCTTCCCAATTGTATTAAGCAACGTTGGAATACATTTCATTTGAATTAGCCAATCTAAATTTTAAATACGTGTGTAAAAGCATTGGACCCCTAGTCAAGAGCCATACTGCCACATTTACCAATTGATAACTGCATTAATTACTTGACATCATCGAGAAAGAACAGAAACAATGCAAGTACTCAACTATGTACTTTACATTGAAATACGAGCTGAATGCGTACGTTTTGATTTGAAATTGCGAATCTCAAAAATGTACACTTCAGCGCGTCACATTTTTTGCTTCCATCATGGTGAGAAGACGTCCAATGTTGAAAGTAGGCCTATATAACTTACGCCATGTTGCGTATCCCGTTACGTTATTGGTAGTCATAGCTAATACACTACGCCTGATCGGTTGTTCTAACTATTTGGCTGGTAAATTGGTACATATTTTCAACATGGGAGGGATAGCGAGATGAGACAACCAACGCAACCCTCAATGCATCTTACGTCCCGCATTAGAAGTAGTGAAATGACCACGCGGCGAACAATTGGCTCAGTATCTCACACATGACTGTCTTTTGTTTTTTTATCTGGTCGCTTGTACTACAATGTAATTATCACTGCCTTCTCGCCGTGATTCACTCGCGTCGTCCATTGTGTTCCACGGCCTCCATGACGGTTAGCAGGCATTAGCTGACTGTTCAGCTGTTATCTCGTAAGCCAATAGACAGTTGTGTCCACGATAGAAGAATGTTGAGTGTACAGCTACCTGGTCAAATCAGTTGACCACGTTATATTGAATAGGATTTAACAGGTATCTAACGACAGAAACAGACTTTTACTTATGTTTCAAGCCGTACAAAATGAATGAAAGGCTATAGCTAGCAAATTTGGTGTACATTTAGTTTCAGATTTTAGGGATTTTACGGGATTCACGAGATTTCAAGTGATTTCGTGGATTTCAATAAATTCAGGGAGATTTAATTATGTCAAAGGTTTTCAGGGATATAAGGGATTTCAGGTAATGCATGGATTCTAAAGGAATTCAGAGATTTCAGGGATTTCAACGAGGATACTAAGAGATTTCAGGAAATGCATGAATTCCGAAAGGATTTCAGAGATGTCAGGAATTTCAATTGTTTTCAGGGATACTAAGAGATTATACGGAGTTCAAAGGATTCAGGTAATTTGGGGGATTTTGAAGGATTTCATGAGATTTCATAGATTCCAGAAATCCCTTGAAGATTTCAGGGATTTCATTGGTTAATTGAGGGATTACACGGATTGCAAGAGATTTCAAACATTTCAAGGGATTCCATAACAATCTAATACTGGATATCAGTTGGTGTTTGAACTGAATAATTTAAAAAACTTCTGTAATTGTGGAGCAACTCTTCGCAGATTATGAATGTTCAACGCTTTTGAAAGATGTAGTCGTGTTTTCAATAGCAAGTTTCGTCCCGAAATGTCACCAACCTGCGAAAAATCACAGCTTCAAAACCAATCACAATCTTTGTTAGTCCCCACTTCGTTGTATTGCCATGGTAACGATTGTTACAAATCTCTGAACACTGTTAAAAAAATAAACCTGGTAGATTTAAAAAAAAAAAAACAGTTTGATTTGAACATCATATCAATTTAAAGTTAAATGATCACCAAAGATATTGAAGTTATGACTATTCTGACTCTCTCCAGCCATTTATTACCGAAATAACTCTATTAGAATTCAAATATATTTTTCAAAATTCCAAAATTCCCTTCAAAAAACAGAAATCTTCCATATGTGTTGAACATATATCACGAGCGTCCGTCTCCCCTATCCAATACCGTTACCGAACGACAGCTCCGACCCATTACGTAGCCAATATTCATCGTTTCTTACCGATGATATCACAATAACACACGAAAACGAATATGTTAAAATGTAATATATATGGAAAGTCGTTCCTCTGATAACAATATGATTTTACAGTGTGTCGTTTACATGCAAAACACATTCATCACACAGTCGTAAAAAAACACAACTTCCATTTAAAAAAACACAAAAACAGACAGAATAAACAAACCCGAGTTAATAACATTATTGTCAGTCACACGTTTGGTTGCAGGCAATAAAATACGTTACATGAACATGTACATGTTTTATGTTTTATTGTGTTTTATAATGGGTTTAGTGACGCACTGTAGTGATGAAATAAACGTATTAGCATCGCTTAGTGATGAATGAGATTGAGGCGGGTGGAGCAGTGGCGAGCTCATTCAGAAGACCCGGGATCGATTCCCGTCTTGGACGACCATCCTGATAGGTTTTTCGTGGTTTCCTTATGTTGTTAAGGTCTGTAACAACAGGATATTACCGACTTATTTCCACGATTCAGAAATGGAAAGACTCAGTAAATTAATCGTGCATTCCATCTTCCCTTCCCATCATCACATTCATCATTCACCGACGCCAATATATCTTGGTTATCATCATAGAGTGCGTCGCTGAACTCAAGTGTGAATAGACTAGGAAAACGCCATATATGTGTTGTTAGACGAGCGGATAGTAATAGTATGGGTAAAAAATAAAAATGGGTAAAAGCTGCTTCGAGTGGTACCGATTTAGCACATTTATGTTTCTTCTTCAAAATGGCTCACCCGATCAAGTTGAAAATTTCCAGAAATGTGTATCAAAATGTAATTCAACTTCACGCAAAATTTCATTTTTTTCCGCTGTGTATTTCTAATGGGTATTTTGAAATTTCGAAAATTTGTGAAAAAAAAAGTTACCACCCGATAATGCCACAAAACTATAGGCCTACAGATCTAAGTTAGATGAGGAACCATACTTAAAAAAAGTTTGAAGTTGATAGTTGTAGCCGTTTGACCTGTGGAGAACCGACAAAAGAAATTGAAAAAAAAAAAAACGAACAACAATTTTTTTCAGTGTGTCAAATTGAATCCTCGCTAAAGCTCGTCTAATAATTTCAATTTTGAAGTAGATCTCTATTTTTGTGTATACATTGTGTGAAAGAGTGCAAGTCTCTAAAATATTGCTCTTTTCTGTTTTCAGGTGAGTTTGGTTCCTCAAATCTTGGTTCGTGTTGATCCAACGCTACGTGTATGTTCCTACAACAGTAAGTTATTGTAATTATGTTACGGTTCCCGTTTGAATTTTTCAGCGATTAACCGATAGTTAGCGAATTAACTTTTCATCACCGTTGGTTACGCATATTATTTTCGTATACCGGTACCTCAACTGATAGTTAGGGGATGAACACTTGAATAAGATTCGTGAAACTAGCTTCGACTATTCTAATACTGACTATAGGAAAACGCCAAATATGCGTTGTTAGACGAGCGGATAGTAATAGTATGGGTAAAAAATGGGTAAAAACTGATTCGAGTGGTAGCAATTTAGCACATTTTATGTTTTTTCTTCAAAATGGCTGACCCGATCAAGCTGAAAATTTCCAGAAATGTTTATCAAAATGTAATTCAACTTCACGCAAAATTTCATTTTTTGGAAAATAAAACCATTTTCTTTTTTTTCCGCTATGTTATTCTGATGGGTATTTTTTAAATTTCTAATATTCATAAAAGAAAAAGTTACCACCCGATAATGCCACAAAACTATACAGATCCAAGTTAGATGAGGTACAATATTGAAAACAAGTTTGAAGTTGATAGCTGTAGCCGTTTGACCTGTGGAGAACGAAACAAAAAAACAGGGAAAAAAAACATGAAAACGAACAATTTTTTTTTCAGTATATCAAATTGAATCCTCGCTAAAGCTCGTCTAATGATTACTGTGGTTTTACCAAACAGAAGTTGGCAATCAGTTGCCTCCAAGTCATCACATTTGATCTTCAGATAGTGTCTTAAGCGATGGACGTCTCATATCTAGTGCACAGATAGTAAAATGGGCGCGTTAAAATCATGTCGTGCCCTCAATACCCTCGAAATACCACCACACAACAAATATAACCGTGATGTTGCATAGCAAGCCCTATTTGTAGTTGGACCATGGGTGTGTTTTCAGCCGTGCTAGCGTTGTTTTGATCAGGGATGTCGTTAGGATTTGTGTATTGGGGATGGGGGCGCAGGTTGGGCACTAGCCGCGCGCTAAAAAGAGGTCTGGAGCCCCACAGTGAATTTTTTGTACCATTTTATGGATATTTTCGAAGTTATTTTCAATAATTGAATCATGGATATTTTTTAGCCATTTTGCGATTTACCCCTCCCCACCAAAGCCCCGCAGGTAATTTTCTGAAATATGGTATTTTTAAGTGATTGTTGCGATCTACAAGCAGTTTCGGAGGGTAATAGTTGAACCATTATGGACATTTTCGAAGTTATTCTCGTGATAGGCCTATCTCCCAGCAAAATATTTTATTGTGTGTTATTCGTAGGTCAACATATGTATCTATAGGCCTATATTTTTGAAGAAGGATAAATTATTGGTGGGGCGCAAATGACACCTTGGACCCCCTAACGACGCTCCTGGTTCTGACCCAAGTAGCACAATCTCAAGAAATAAGGTTTTCACGACGTTGTAATCCGCTTTCGGAGTCTTCATATCTCGAGAATATGCAAATATTAGTTCATCAGCGACGTCTCACACACCCTCTTCCTCTCTCTCTTCCCCCCTCCCTCTCTCTCCATCTCCCTCCCGCTCTCTCCTTCTAACAAACCCTTCCTCCTCTCTCTCTCTCTCTCTCTCTCTCTCTCTCTCTCTCTCTCTCTCTCTTACTCTTTCTCTCCCTCTCTCTCTCTCTCTCTCCCTCCCTCTCTCTCTCCTCCCTCTCCCTCTCTCTCTCTCTCTCCCTCCCGCTCTCTCCTTCTAACAAACCCTTCCTCCTCTCTCTCCCTCTCTCCCTCTCTCCCTCCCTCCTTCTCCCTCTCTCCCTCCCTCTCTCCCTCCCTCACTCTCTCTGATAACATTTGGCCTGGTTCTAGTCGACAGACAGATCTTGGCGAGCTGCCCGTACAGCGAGCAAGATGAGTTGTGTTTTTTAAACAGATTATTTTCGCGCAAAAAGCCGCGCGAATCGAAAGCGAAACTAAAGCTAGCGAAAATAAACACCTCTTTTTTGATCTTGTTGCATGTTCGGTGTATTACCAGGCGGAAAAACATTTTTGTGTTTTGAATATATTTATTTGGCAGCTTGAATGTGTTGAAAGTCGATTTAGCGAAACGTAGGTTTATGGTGATGACTTTTGAACGGTGTCAGATATCAAAATTGTAATACGGGGAGAAACAAAGATTTTTTGATACCTTGAAGGCTTGAAGATTACATTATATCCATAACTATTCAACTCACATCGCATAATCAAACGTCTACAGCCGAAAAACACATGTATTAGCTGTATGCGGTTGACACACCCGTGCGTTAGTGATGTGGGATAGGGGGGACGGTCGATCGGAACATTCATTTTTATTTTCATTTTATTGTTTGCCAACGAACCCGCCGACAGCTAGGTTATACGGGGGTACGAATCTCAAGTGATACTGAAACGATCAAGTGATGATAGGTTAAAAGACGTTTACAAAAACCCATGCCTTATGCGGGACTCAGAACACTTCAGTTTCAAACACAGTGTGATAGTTGACTGAGCCATGGAGGCTGCAGGTACCGTCTTTTGTGGATGTATCCACATGAGGTGAACGCGCAAGTTACCCTTGTGGTAGTGATGTAGGATAGGGGGACGGCCGTTCGGAACCTCCATCTCTCGTGCCGCCCTCGGTAGCTCAGTCAGTTGAGGCACCGCTTCAGAAACTGAAATCACCGTTGGGCGTGGATTCGAATCCCTCTTAAGGCATGGGTTTTGTAAACGTCCTTTCACATATCATCACATCATCGTTTCATTATCACCCGCTCATTCGTACCCCCGTATAACTTAGCTGTAGGTGGGGTCGTTAAGCAAACAATAATCAATCAATACATCTCTCGTGGATACAACCATATACTGAGTTATTCACAATTCCACAGTGATTACGGTGCCAGTAATACAAGCTCGCCTAACGTACTAGTACAATCACGTTGTAAGTGTATGTGTGTGGTGACGTCATTACAGTGTCGTGCGCAGTTCCCATTGCGCGCGGTGACACGCAGTTCAAACACCTGTCCGTCGATCCAAGGCCGCGCGTCAGATGGCCTTCAACCAGCGCAAACATCAGATTAGCCAGACTGCGACTAGAGTGTTGCGAAGTGGCGATTCGTCCGACCGGAAATGGGGTTTAGATTGGGTTTAATTTAGATTTAATTAGTTCAGTAAGTTGGTATGGTCAAGTTGGTTAGTTTGAGTAGGTTCATTTACTTAGCTAGATCGGGTTATTTAGGTTGGTTTGGGCTGCGCGCAATAACAACAACAACAACAAACAACAACAGCAACGTCCGCATATGGTCTTCGCCCATGACCTAGCATTGCCGACGAGTGGTTCCGATCACGCCACGGTTGCATTCTATCAAGTTCTATATAATTTATAATTCTATATAATTCTATATAAAGTTAGAACCTTGGACTTCTGTCGGACTTGGGACTGAGTCTCGGATTTGGCGTGATTTTTTGTGAACATTACCGCCCTTGGTAGCTCAGTCAGCTGAGGCACGCCTCAGAAACTGAAGTCACCGTTGGTCGTGGGTTCGAGTCCCGCATAAGGCATGTGTTTTTATAAACGTCCTTTCACTCATCATCACTCATAGTTTCATAATCACCTACTCATTCGTACCCCCGTAAAACCTAGCTGTTAGTGGGATCGTTTTAAGCGAGCAACATTAAAATCACCACCAGAACGATGAAAGCCATCAGCGTGCATGTCTTTGCTGTAAACTCGCGTCTCTAAGAGTAAAAGCTGTGTTTACAGAGGCGAGAACGCGTTGTTTATTGGTCTAAAACAAAAGTAAAACTGTTTATTTGTGTTGGCCGGTTGGGTTAGGTCAGGAGCTGGGGCGGGTGGAAATTCCTGTGCGTCGCTGTAAGACGGGGACTAAGAGGATGGAGAGAGAGAGAGAGAGAGAGAGAGAGAGAGAGAGAGAGAGAGAGAGAGAGGTTTCATTACTTGAATTTTATGAAGATCTTCACGAAATAAACCACCTCTCGTATTGTACAATCGTATAGTGAGATAGGAGGAAAAGAGAGTGAGAGAGCGAGAGGCAGAGAGAGAGAGAGAGAGAGGGAGAGAGAGAGAGAGAGAGAGAGAGAGAGGGGGGGGGGAGAGAAAGAGAGAGAGAGAGAGAGAGAGAGAGAGAGAGAGAGAGAGAGAGCGAGAGAGGTGTCATTACTTGAATTTTTTGAAGATCTTCACGAAATAAACCACCTCTCGTATTGTCTAACCAGATGGTGATAGGAAAGACGGTCGATGGGAACCCTCATTTACCATGGAAGCAAATATGACATCAACTTGCCCTGTTTCACCTTAGTAATCCGCTTGAGCTACTCGGGCCCGTTATTACAAAGTCCAGTTAACCTCATTCTGTGCGTTAGTGACGACAGATAGTATCGGTAACCATGGGGATTGAAACGTTTACTTGCCAGTTACTGCTATTCCGATGTTGTTGGTAATTCCAACATTCGGACCCGTGATTACAAACTCGATGCTGTCAGTTAGCCATAATTAGAGAGCATCTACATATATAAATACGAAAGTTCGGTCATGGGTATGCGACAACCATGTTTTTGCCAATCAAGCATTCCCATTCCCGATTCGTTACTCATTTTATTGGCCTATTCTTAATTCAAAATTGAATAAATTGATAATCGATTATCATTTATATGTAAATAAGTTCTGCCCAAACATGACATAAATCAACATTGATGAAGTGGCGACCATATTTTTCCTGAAAAAAAGATTCTGTGCATCCGCTCTTTTTTAGACGAGCTTTAGCGAGGATTCAATTTGACATATTGAAAACAAATTGGTGTTCGTTTCAATGTTTTTTTTTTTGTTTTTTTGTCGGTTCTCCACAGGTCAAACGGCTACAGGTATCAACTTCAAACTTTTTCTCAATATGGTTCCTCATCTAACTTGGATGTGTATAGTTTTGTGGCATTATCGGGTGGTAACGTTTTTTTTATGAATTTTAGAAATTTCAAAAATAGCCATTAGAATAACATGGCGAAAAAAAAAGAAAATATTTTCATTTTCCCAAAAAAATGAAATTTTGTGTGAAGTTGAATTACATTTTGACATTTTGACACACATTTCTAAAAAAATTCAGCTTGATCGGGTCAGCCATTTTGAAAAAAAAAACATAAAATGTGCTAAATTGGTACCACTCGAAGCAGTTTTTACCCATACTATTACTATTCGCTCGTCTAACAACGCATATATTGCGTTTTCCCAGTTATAATGTATATGCTCTCTCAGCGTCATCATTTGCGAGTTACGACGCTGGTAGCCATACTCGACTGCGTAAATATTCATATCACGTCGGTAATTCTGGCACTGAAAGAGAAAAGTAGTCAGAATCACAAAGTTATCAAAACCATCATCAAATGTCAGTTGTGAATCTATTAATAAAATAACGAATCGGAAAAGTACAGAACGGAAAAATACTTACAACAAATGAACTGTTTCAAAACAATCTCTGAATGTCAAAGTTCGTCTCCATTTTGAAATACTATGTGAAATCCTTCCAGCAGGTCAAGTAAATAATATAAATAAATCAATAAATATTCTTTGGACTGTTCGCTGACTTTGTAACATACGTATATATATATATATATATATATATATATATATATATATATATATATATATATATATATATACACTTCATATGTAATTAATTGCTCCCTGCCCTGTGGTTCAGGTCATTCTGGTTAGGATAGGTTAGGGTCACGGTCAGCGACCTGACATTCCTCTCCCCTCCCCGTCCCAGGCACCTCACCACACACTGCTATTAATCTAACTATTAAAGGTCTCTGAAGTATGGTCATATTATAGTGACATATGTTAAGGCCAATTCAAGATTTGGAAACCTACAAATTGTTAGCGTTTCTCATATATGTTCACGAAAACATCAAAGTTAGTACTTGGCAGTAGCCGTAAAGTAGCTATAAAAGTAAATATTGATATTTTGATAACAATTTATATTATTATAACAACGATGTTATTATTATAATGATATATAAAAGAATTGGACAGTGTTACTGAAATGTTGAAAGAGCTTAAGTGGACATCACTGGAGGAAAGAAGAAAAATTACAAGGTTGTGTAATATGAACAGGGCAGTTGAAGGAAACGATGGCTGGAAGGAATTGAACAGTAAACTTATTAAAGCGAGTTATATTGGAAGAGGAGACTATATATTTTGAGATGGAGTGTTCAAAAGGACGAATAAATGTTGGACATTACTCTTTCATCAACCGTACAATAACTGAACAAAACAAACTGAAGATAACAGTATTTGAAGGGGAGAGTGTCAAATAAAATCTTCAGGAAGAGAATCCAGGAAGAAGAGAGTTAATGAAATAGTGCTGTTTATTGTTTTATCTTGAGTCTACATGTTATATTTATAATATCTGGAGTGTTTTCGTTCTGGTAGACTTGTTTATTATGTGAATGTAGGTAGTTAGTTAGGGCCATTACCACCGCATCATACTGCATGCATTTGTGATCAATATTGAATAAAAATAATGATAATAATGTTGGTCTGGCGATTTTGAAACATACATAATAATTCATTATAGTTCTAGTTTACTGCAGTTACGTTTATAATATTCTCTTCATTGTATCATTGGAAGTTATATAGTCTTATATTTGTATTGTACGTGGATGACTTGACTATGGGACGATATAAGATGGGGTAAAGAAACGCTCCCTCAGGAAATACCACCCCGATGTCGATTCATTCTAGTATTCTCGACTGATCAGGGGGGACACACACATAAAGGCTTTCTCCAAGGGTCTGATCAAGTCAGCTCTTACGTAATTGTATCGTTCAGTGTCACAAAGATCACAATATTGAAATTATTGTTGTCGGAATGAATGATTGGATGTTTAGGTTCAGGGCGCGTCGACAGCTAGGTCGTTTTGCGAGTTTGACGAGTAAGCTTCAGATACAGTATTGAATTATACCAAAAAAAACTGTCGACAAATTTCAGATTCCAAGGTAGATGTATTGAAAAATGATATATTACCCTTTTCAAAGTTGACAAAATTGAAAATCATGACTTTTCATTGGTTTTTGTTCTTTAAAATTTCAACCGAAATTAAGAAAATTATATCTGTTTGTACAAACATGGCTTAATTGCACGGTCTATGTTTTTGTATTTTCCTACTTTCCAAACCAGGATAACCCTGCTGTGTTTCAGTAATCTTCATTTTCAATGGGGGGTCCATTAGAAAATGCTTAAATGTCTCTCACTACTTCCAGTTTCTATCAATATAATTCGGCCAATTAGAAGGCTGCGATGATTGTAGTGCAGATTCAACAAGTGACGCTGTTGATGCTGTCCTTGTCTTGTCGTTCAAGGCTAAATGCCACTGCCCGAGATAGCAGTTGGCCTCTAGAACCCAATACACACCCGCTCGTCCTGGGAAACCACCGATCGGTCATCTGCTGATTGGTTTTACCTGATTTCGTCGTTTTCAGCAGCTAAATGGAATGCTGTGTTTAATTGTCGTCGACCGCTCAAGTTCAAACTCTTTGAAACATTCTAAAACTGCTAGATAAATCTTAGTGAAACGAGTGGTCGAGTGGCTAGCACACTGAACCGTCATTCGGTAGATCGGGATTCAATTCTCGCTGAGGTCGACAATCCTTACAGAGGTGTTTCGTGATTTCACACTGTCATCATGTTGATGATGTAATGGTTTCTTAATAACAGCCCACGATCGACTTTTTCCACCACCCAAAAACACCTAATTGAATTACCTTCCATCTCATCTTCTCGTCATCTCATTCATCATTCATCGACCTCAAAAGATCTTAGTTATCAGCACAGTGCGCCCTAAAACCCAATAATTAGAAGAAAAAAATCCCACAAGATCGAGCGTGCGATTTTTGCACTACTTGATTTCATTTTGTTTTATTTCATTTTGTTGACCATATGTGTTCCGGACTTTCGGCAACTGAAGACTTTTATCTGCGGTAAAGAATGTGTGGTCACAGACAGCGTAGACCTGGTGTCAAAGTTCATTGCTTTTAATTTAATATAATGATAAAATGGGGTGGTAAGATCGCCCTTGTGGTGCCCCGTCCAAACGATCCTACTCTCATCCTTAGCCTCAATAAGGGAACAATGATTTTATATCAAGTTTCGATGTTATTAAAAAAAAAATGTTTCCAGAGATATCAGATGGTAATTTCCGATATTATGATAATACTTATTACAGGTTGTCTTGACCAGTGTAAGGGGTGGGGGGGGGGGGGGGGGGGATTATAAGGGAGCCATCATCGTCTTCAAGGTTCATTCTCCATCTGAATGATCCATCATCGCTCATTCGTACCCCCGTATAACCTAGCTGTTGGTGGGGTCGTTAAGCAAACAATAATCATCATCACCAAGCGACGCCCATCATTTCTCCATCAATCTTCTCCCAAGATTACTCTAGTATTCTACATGCTCGATTAACAAACGAATACGTCCGTTCTCCCATTCCAACACCTTACCTAATTTGACTCTACGTGGCCCATGTCAGTTGTGATGATGAAAGTCAAACATCTTAGCAAGGTGATTTCCATATCACCGCTACCAACTGCTAAAGGTTAGCCAGTTTTTTTTCGGACCGTCGATTGGTCAAGATTAGAAAGTGTTTAATAGTTGTTTTTGTGTTTTCATGTTGACCACTTTGCATGGTATCTTGAAGTTTAAACTCATTGACATTGCGTTGACCCTAGCTGTCATGAAGGGAGGGGATGGAGGGGGGAGGGAGGGAATGTTTTTTATTGATTTGTATTGAGTTTAACGAGTCACTGTACCGATGACTAAGATCTATTGATGTATGAG
Organism: Brachyptera putata; assembly: GCA_907164805.1. Classification (NCBI taxonomy): domain Eukaryota; kingdom Metazoa; phylum Arthropoda; class Insecta; order Plecoptera; family Taeniopterygidae; genus Brachyptera; species Brachyptera putata. The sequence goes on along the minus strand of OU015471.1, from coordinate 17,608,513 downwards.
AGTGATGAATGAGATGTTGAGAGGATGAGATGGCATTTTATTTTATCTTGTGTATTGGATAAGAAAGCGAGAAAGCGGTCGTGAATCCCAGTATTGACCTGCACGACAGAGGAAAACCACGAATAACTCCTTCGTCAGGATGGTCGAGCATTGCGGGGAACGAACCCTGATATAAATTACCTGACAATTCTTGGGTTATCGGTCGTATATGATTAAGTTTATCAATTATCACACTACTATAAGAAACGATTTCAATCAATTCTTCTTGAAACGGTTCATACATTCGACGTTTAGGCCTACCCTGATACCCTGAATCGGTCTAGTCAAAACAGTTTGTAAATCGAAAAACGCCGGACATATTTTTTCATTCACACACTTTGTTATTGACCCAGAGTTTCGAGGACACCCCTTTAAACCATTTTGTTATGTTTTTCACACAGTTTTAGATGCTGTGATTTGACAATGCCACAAGTCGCATTTTGAATCGTATTGAAACTAGATCATTTTTGTCCAAAATCGACTTGTTGATCAAAACCGTTTTAGGCTGAATCGATTCGGCTAAACCGTTTCCCGATTGTGCTTCAGACCCAGCTATTAATTCCTAACTATCAGTTAGTGCCTATCTATTATATTCGAACTAACATAGTTAGGTGAGACCTAACAACTTGGTGCCAGAATTACCGTCTTGGTACCAGAAGTACCATCTGGGGAGTAACTTTAACTGGCAGTTTAAATTTGCTATCGCCATGGTTACCCGCGCTATTTGTTCACATCGACTCTCAGTTAAAGGCTAACTGGACTTGGTAATACCAGGCAATAGTCGATGATATATATCTTCCTTCCACCCTCGATAGCTCAGTCAGATGAGGCACCGCTTCAGAAACTGAAGTCTGCACCGTTGGGCGTGGGTTCGAGTCCCGCATAAGGCATGGGTTTTTGTGAACCTTCTTTCACCTTATCATCACTTCATAGTTTCATAATCATCTGCTCATTCGTACTCCCGTATAACCTAGCTGTTGGTGGGGTCGTTAAGCAAACAATAATCATCATCGATATACCTATACCTAGCTTATTCCCCGTGTTATTAGGTCAACGCTACCATTTCGCACTGTCCTGTATAATAAACATTATTGTCTTGCCCTTGGCTACCGTCTCTTCTCGTAACGGTGACTGGGCCTCTTATATTTAGACCACCCTTGGCAGCGACTCTCGCACTAACTGGCGAGATAACTGGCACGGCAACTGGCAGCGAGGCGTGTGGAAAAGGTATCGCCCATCTACCTGTAGTCGCGCCCAATACAATTTTACTTCGCTTTTTACTTCCATTTTATTGCGTTAAAGGACATCACAACTCTTAAACTAGATTTTGATGAATGATGACGATATTTATGTACATAATTTTAGAGGTATCTAGAAATCATCAAGTCAATTTCAGAAATTATAATTAATCTTTTGGTCGTCCAGAGACATGAGTCATGACGTAGGCACGACCGATTCTGTATAGAAACATGAACAGAATCGAGTATTGTCTACGTCACGACTCAAAAAAAGGTCGGGTCGTGGAAGACCGACCAATAAATTGATTATAAATTGATTATAATTTCTGAAATTGAGATTGTAATTTCTAGTTATTTCTGAAATTATGGAGAGAAATAGCATCAAAATTCGTCATTATTCGTTTAAATCCAGTTTCAACGTTGTGATGTCCTTTAATTTTACTACTTCCGTTTTACTTCGTTAAAAGCATAGCTTTAGAAATTTGAAGTCACCATTGGGCGTGGGTACGTAAGGCATGGATTTTTGTAAACGTCTTTTCACCTATCATCACTTCATCAGTTTTATCATCACCCGCTCATTCGTACCCCCGTATAACCTAGCCAATGGCGGGGTCGTTAAGCATCAACATGAAAAAAGTCTTGTGTCTGTCGGGGTCGTTGACACGTCAGTGAGCGCCGTCTCTTGTGTGTGCCGATGTGGGGTATTAAATGGGGCGAATATTGTAACAAGTCATTACACAGTAAAGACATACTCTGGATGACGTCACAGATGGACCTATACTTGTGTCCACGAGAGATGAAGGCGCTAACCACCCGTGTGATGCTAGTGATGTGGTATAAGGGGGACGATCGCTCGTAACCTTCTTCGGTTTATACAAGTTCAAGCTTCATTCAATCGGGTATAGAGTTGAGATTCTACAAGATGGTCGAGTGATCTGCTAACAGCACTGATCTCTATGCACATGGATAGCGTATGCAGTGAGAGAAGCCTGAAGCTAAAAGATGAGTGCACTAGGCCTAATATGTCTGGCAGTTGTTTATGGATCATGGGGTTGACGTGGCCCGAGATGAACACTGCGATCTCTTCCTGTCTACGGACACAGTAGTGATGAGCTTTGAACAACGATATTATGTTTGGCTTTGTGCGTGAACATCAGCGCACAAGTCTGTCAGATGTCAGATTGTCGAAGAAATTCTACACTAAAAACTGTTAAGAGGCGCGTATAAGTTTGCTGATTATTTCTAGTATTATAGTAATTATTTCTGGCCCCAGTAAACAATATCGGCTTTATTCCCTGTTTCAACTGAAGTAGCTTGAAAAAAATAATCCGCTCATAGGTTGGTATACGCGTAGCGTAATAGCTGCAGGTTGGCTGCAGGTACAAGATGGCCGACTGGCTAGCTTATTTAATATAGAAGGTTTCTTTTCGGCTTCTCTTGCTTACCGGCAGTTCGCTACTATACGCTATCTATGGGTATAGAGATCAGTGGTTAACAGTGGCCATATTTGGAAGCTCAGTTCACCAACGTTGGAAACAAAAACAGCTTCAGCTTATGTGGGGGGAAATTGAAAGTTTTTGAACCTACTGGTCACCATTACTTTCGTGGCCTTTTATCTATAGGTCAGAAGCCTATCAAAATTAGGATAATGAGCATTCTGTAATTTGAAAGATGAAGCATGAAGCAAAATATCGTCATGTTTGTTTTTAGCAAACTCGACTATATTTTCATTTATATTGGGTTTAACGACGCACTGATATACGAAATGATGTGATGATGATATGAAATGCCATTTAATCAGATGTTTTTGGATTATTGCGAGGAGCCATTCGTTGCCTGTTGTTATAAGGAACCATCCCAGTATTGACCTGAACGTCATAGTGAAACCACGAAACACTCTGTCGGGATGGTCGATCATGGCGGAAATCGAACGTCGGTCTCCTGAATGACGGTGCAGTGTGCTGACCACTCGACCACTCGTCTCGATGATCGAACTGGACAGAAAAGGGCACTTCATGCAGATGGAGAATAGCTACATCTCTCGAGAGTGCAAAGTGTGTACAAGAATAAGAATCGTAGAAAATCTGAGAACACCTCCAAGAACTTATTATACGTTGAACCCTTTTGATTCTAACATCCGTAAAAACGAGTGTATGAATCAATTACTTTCTAGTATCTACGAAAGAAGAAGGCGCAAATCACCCGTGCGCAACTCATATTGCAATGAGGAGACGGTCGATCGGAACCTTCATATCTGGTGGATACTATAGTAAAGCTCTCAGTGTGTAGAACCTCATTGTTTGGATGGCTCATTAGGACTTACATTAGGTTAGGTCGTTTGTGAGGGACCCACCTCGCGCGGTCACATGCGAGGGGCCCATCATGGCGGCTGTGGGTGGTGGTGAAGGGGAGGGGGAGGGGGAGAGGGTCATCGCATGTGAGGAGATGTGTTGTGCAAAGTAAATGACCGGGAAATCACAATTAAAGTCAAGTATTGAAATGAAGACTGAAAGGTCCTTAAGAGCGCTCCGGTTTAACGATTAGTGTTTCGGTTGATTAAAATCGTGGAGCTTATTTAGTTGAGAAAGAGTTTATTTAATAAAATCATTTTTGAATGAAACAAACGTTTTTCGGGGTTCGGTCGAAACACGGACATTGTGTATACATATTTTTTGGGGGGGAAATTTATGATCAACATCGAAAACTCAACACTGAGTCTTTGTTCCCCAATTGTGGCTAAAGATGATGAGGTAGGATCGTTCGGATGCGACAGCAAGGGGGCGATCTTACCACCCCAATAATGAGATAAAATGTTTGTCAGGTTACCATAGCAACTAGAAAAGTCGAGGACAAACAAATACGGAAGTTGATATTGGATAATTCATTTTGGGGCACTTTTTTGTTCACGTCACGACAATTTGTGACATCACTTGAAAAAAGCCTAGAGGACTATATGATAATATCATTGAGTCGCAAATAATTTGATTTATTTAATTATCCTCAACGACACCACCAACAGCTAGATTATAATGGGGATACGAATGAGCTGTTGATAATGAACTGTGATGAAAGGTTCGCCACTAATTCCTTGTCTCGTCGAAACGTATCAAGTGCATATTTCCGAAAGTGTTGATCTACAATTGGCGCCCAGCCTACTTGCCCACATCCCGGCCGAGTGCACTACACCTAGCTCGGTCATGTGCCAGTAACTCTATCGACCTTGCTATCTGGCGCCGTGCCAACGAGCGACTAGGTTACCGGGGCTGCCGGTCGGAGGAGACGGGCAATCGGTGTGCGCAATTCATTGTTGCACATTGTTGACGAGAAGTGACAAATTGATGGATATGTGAAGGATGTGTTGTAGTTGATGATGGGTATTGTTTGTTCACTTGTTATACGGGGGTGCGAATGAGTAGGCGATCTAATGAAACTATGAAGTGAAGTGAAAGGACGTTTACCCATGCCCGATGCCGATGCGGGACTCGAACCCGTGACCAACGCTGACTTCAGTTTCTGAAGTAATGGATTTTCGCTGAGTGATTTCAGTTTAGCTGAGCGAGGCTAAAATCAGGTGAACACTTGAAAAAAAAATCGTTAAACAACAACAAAAAATGAAAACAAAATCACCGAAATCCAAAAAATCATGAAGAATAAAGAACTCACAAGACAAGGAACAAAATCTCTCCAGATCCAAAAAATTACTATGTGATGGTAAACTGTTATCAAAGTAAATAAGTAGCCGCCCCGGTGGCTAAGTCAATTATCGCTAGCGGTAGTAGGCCTATAACTGAAGTCACCGTTGGGCGTGGGTTCGAGTCCCGCATAAGGCATGGGTTTTTGTAAACGTCCTTTCACCTATCATCACTTCATCGTTTCATTATCATCCGCTCATTCGTACCCCCGTATAACCTAGCTGTTGGTGGGGTCGTTAAGCTACATTAAAAAAAAAAAAAAAAAAAGTAAATAAGTGTGTGTGCATGGGTGGGAGGGGGACTTCCCAATATTCTCGGACACAGCGATGCAAAATTTCTTGACCCTAGGTCCAGGGCACTTTTATAGTTTGCAGTGTGTGTGTTCTAAGCCGAACAGAGTCGATTGTTGATAATATGTTAATTCAGACTCTGTAGCCTATAGCTGACCCAGCGTGTGGCCGAAGCACAAGGGTTTTTAATGACGGCAGGTCAAGTGTGCGTGCCCCTCGCGCCGATCGTACGTCCCCCCTATCTTCCAGCATTGACGGTCGGCTGTGTCCGACAGCGACAAGTTCATGTCCTCCAGCTGTGATCAATACCAACGCGATCGATACGCGGGGAAAACACGCTAGTTGGTCGCGTGCTTGTAGTAATTTATACTCGTATTCACGGAAGGTGGTAGTCGCCTGCTGATAATATAATTGTAAAAATTAGAGGAATATAACTTGCTGCAACTTACACGATATGCGCGGTGCTTATAAAAATAAGGAAATTCATCTTTAATATTTTTTTCCATATTCCTTGAACCAGTGTAATTGAATGAAAAGTACATCTACTCCGATATTATATCATGCTTTTTAATTTAAATGGCATTATATTTCTGTGAATTTAATCGGTTTCAAGATAATACGTCAATGAATACCAAGAATGTGATGAAAATTCCTGGACGTATTATCTTGAAACTGATTGACTTCACAAAAATAGAATGTAATATTAATTGAAGAGTATAAAATTACTCTGGAGTTGACATACTACTTATTCAGTTACACTGGTTCGTGAATATAGAAAAAATAGTGAAGATACATTATCAAATTTTATAAGCACCGCGCATGCACCACCTTAAAAACACTGTCAACACTCTGAACACTTCTAGAGACTTTTGTGTTTCACTATCTCCGTCTCTCTCTGCAACGACGTCATCCTCCTGTTACTCTCCTTCTCACCAGTGATGCAACACTTCTTGCATGCTACTAATCGCTCAGAGTGGCGCTAATCGGATCTCTCTTTCTACCGCGCTCAACCGCGAACCTCTTTCTCTCTCAGTTGATCCACCAAGCCGCTGTTGCACTTTTCTACATGTGTATCAATCGAGCAACTAGACTAGAAAGAGAGATGATTCTTTCATTGTATTTTGTAGATATGCTGGTCTGCTTAGTGAATAGCTATCTCTCTTTATTCTTCATTCTTTCGGAACGATTAGTTTTGGAGTAATGGAAGGTGATGATCATGGCCTGATATTGAGAATTCATCTCAGTATTCACTTAAAGGACATTCAAACCCTGGGACTAGATTGTAATTAACAATAAAGCGATTTTTTTAACTCAATTTCAGAGAAAACTATTGGAATATTATTATCTCAGTTTCAGAAAATCATAATTTATTTGTAATCCAGAGATTCTAAATCATGACGTAGGCATTACCAGTTTCTGTATCGAAATATAAACAGGATCGGATGAAGCGTAGGTCTACGTCATATGTCGTTCATATGCTATGTTGACAATGAAAATATTACGCTGTGATTGCTTGGACTACGGTTCGGTGTGCTAGCCAGTTGTCTCGGTCTCATCCATTGGAGACACCGCACCGCGGGAAGAACAGTAGACCTACTTGATCGGCTCCAACCAAAACAGTATACACATTCATTCACTTCATTCATTCATGCAATAGCAAGGAAAATAATGAATGCAGGAAGCAATTTGATTAATTATAGTAGTTTAATTAATGGTGGTATGAAAGAGAGAAGTGGGAACTGCAGCTAGAAAGAGAAATGGGATCAGAAACAGTAAATAGAAGGCATTCTTTGAAACTCACTGAGATATGTGGACCGCAGTGATTGTTGTTTGTCGAAAATACTACTCAGTCAACACATGTGGAAAGATCACTTGTATATGTAACAGTAACACTCGATATTTTGGCCATCGATTTTTACTTCACAGCGTACCGGTACATACAAATATCACGTGACATATTGTGAATGTGTGTTATGGATCGACAATATTTCAGAATCTATACTTCTCTGCACGTTATAAAGCAGTTTCACTTCAATATATTCAACCGGAAAGCCACCGTGATGATCATTCGTATTTCATGTTGCAACTGAAAATGTCACGCTTTGGGTAGGTTTCCCTTAGAAACTATAGACTCTGTAACAGTCACCAACTGTTTTATTAGATTAACTAGGAAAACGTCATATATGCGTTGTTAGACGAGCGAATAGTAATAGTATGGGTAAAAATGGGTAAAAACGTCTTTAGATTCCATGCTTGAATAAAATAAGGTTAATTTTAATGTTCTCTGTGGATTCCTATAGTTCAACCAACCGCTTCACAGCAAACGAACCCTTCCTCAAACCAGTTCCTTATTCTTAGTCTCAGGTTCGACCCCTGAGTGGTGACAGCGATATATTATCAAGCAAATGCCAAGTGTTATAACTCTCTTACGAAATAACTGCGTACTATAGCAGACGTGCCTTTCGACAAATTAAAAACATTGCTATTTCTGGCGTCGTTATGCAACTAGGCCGAAGAAAATCGACGCGTCAACGTCCTGCAGAGGTTGTCCTGCAGACCTTGACCACGTCGTTGTGTCTGTATAGAGCGCGTGATGCAACCGCTTCTGTTGCTGCTATACTGGGTGACTGTGACGCGATTCTAGCGCCTATCTCATAAGAGGAGTTATTTAAAGCGCGGTATGCGTACAACACTGTAATACTGTGTGATCTCATCACTATGGTTACGCCAACAGTCGATATATCTTCTCTCTTTTTCTCATTCTTCCTTCCTCTCTCTCTCTTCCTCTCCCTTTCTCTCTCTCACTCTCTCTCTCTCTCTCTCTCTACTTTTCTCTCTCTCTCTCTCTCTCTCTCTCTCTCTCTCTCTCTCTCTCTCTCTCTATTTCACTCTTTCTCTCTTTCTCTCTTTCTCTCTCTATCCCTTTCTCTATTTTTTTAAATTTATTTTGGGTTCAACTACGTACTGTACTGATGACCAAGATCTATTGGCGTCAGTGATTGATCCTAGTGATTGGCGTTAGTGATATGAGATGGTGAGAAGATGAGATGAAAGATCATGTTATTAGGTGTTTTATAGTGTGAAGGAACCGGCCGTGTCTGTTGTTAAATGAACCTTCCCAGTATCAACCTGAACAAGGAAACCACGAAAAGCCACGGTCAGGATGGTCAACCATGGCAGGAATCGAACCCCGGTCTCCTGAACGATGGTTTAGCGTGTTAGCCACTGATCCACCCGTCTCAGTGAAGTATAATATGTGTTTGTGTTTTTGCATCGTGTCTATATCTGTGTTTTCTTGTTTGTTTCAGGTGAGTTTGTTACCGGTGCTCAGACACTTGACATCTGAGGCTATCTCTGTTGGACTCGCGACCTAGACCAGGTAAAATCGGTGGGAATTCGTACAGTTCGGGGCACTTAAGTGGGAGGATTGTTCAACTGTACTAAAAATTAACTGTCCTACTACTCGTCTGACCCTAAAATCGACCGACTGTACTAAAATCAACTGTATTAGAAACCAACTGAACTATATACGTATATATTTCTTGAGCAAAGTGTACAGAAGAAAAAAATGAGAGTTTGACTAATCCGCTTCAAAATTTTTCACCACCCATCAAATTTTTAACAAATCTCTCTTTGATGGTCAAGGTTAGGTGGGTACGGTGCACATAAGTGAACATGAGCCCACTTCATAATGCATTCCGGGAAAATATGTACAGACCATACACATTTTTAGGCGGACGAAAACTAGCAGGCTACGTGTAGGTCTATAGCCCTATACTATTCGCGGTTGCATCAAGTCAGCCATAAACATATCAAGTAAGATCAAGTCACATTTGAATGCATCCTGAAGAAAATGTATAGATATTAAAAGCACTAACACTAGCAGATAATGTAATATAGGCCTACACATTTGACGTATACGCTTACAGTGTGTGTAAAATGAATGGTAAATAGGCGTGGATTTCATTTAAATTTAGATTAAATTATATACCATAAAATAAATTCTGTGTCCGCGTGTTTATTCGTACACTCGACACTCCCAACCGCCCGTGCTAGCGGATAGGGGAGACGGCCGATCGGCTGCGCAAGCGACGGAAAGCGGTGACTGCGCATGTAGACCGCTCGGTGGTTCCGAATGACCGGATATGTAATCACAGACAGTCCGTCTGGCAGTCTATACGTTTTATTTTAGCGTATTAATATGCATTTCGTTGATAATAGACTTTGGAAACATGAGGAATTAGTTTGAAACTACAATTGAGGATTTATAAATAAAACAAATCTTTGTATATAAATGAACAAACTTAGTTGAATAGATAACCCACTGCCATGCACAGCCGTCGTTACTTAGCTTGACACAATGGTGCTGCAATTGTTCAAAATGAAGGTCTAGGGTAGGGGTGAATGAATAATGCAAAGCCGCCCCCGTGGCTTAGCCAACTATTGCTTACTGCGATGGGAACCGGAGGTGGGTTCGAGTCCCGCATATTGCATGTTTTTTTGTAAACGTCATCTCGCATATCATCACTTCATCGTATTATTATCTCTCGCTGATTCGTATCCCCGTATAACCTAGCTGTTGGTGGGGTCGTTAAACAGCAATAAAAAAGTGTGTTCGAAAAATCAAGTATTCGAGAGAATCTGATGAATGAATACGAATGAATGTATAAATATATATAAATAAAATATATAAATAAAAAGTCTTATATCATGTGGGCAAGAATATTTTGATCTGACGCCTACTCGACCTCTTTCTCATGCAGTGTTCAACAAACAACGCATTGTTTGCCTGAATCGTTTCGTTTGTTTATAGATTTTGTTTTCATCACGCACGAATAGAACAAATAGAACGCGTTTATCTCAGTGATCTGTTTTGATCAGAAACCACCCCCCCCCCCCTTCTCTTCCTGCCTCGCGCCGTGTCGGAGTGTAAACTACCCCTTCGGCTACGAGGAATAGGTGGGCGACCCTCGTAATCCCACCTCTACCTACCCCGCACAGGGATGATGCAATAAAATGTTAATAGAAAGACGCGTAGATTCAGTAGGCCTACGTGATTAAGAAAATGTTGTACATGGCCGACTAACTTCTATAAAGCTTGGTGCATTTGTTTTTAATAAGTTTCTGTCAGTATTTTCATTCGTATTCCCGTCAAGTTCATCAAAAAGTAGAAATGTACAGTTCCTGTTTTGGATTAAATTTTTACTAGGCGCTAAATAACTCGTCGTGTACGCGTAACACCAATATTCATCCCAATATTCATTCATTCTATAAAGCTGTCGTGCTTGTTTGACGACCCCATCAACAGCTAGTTACTTGGGGAAACGATTAGATAAATGATGTAACTGTATGGAGTGGTAAGTGTAAGAACGTATGTGAAAAATTCGTGCCTTATGCGGAACAGAAACCCACGCTCAGCGGTGACTTCCGTGTGTAAAGCTATGCATTAGTTGGTTGAGCTACAGAGAGTATCAGTATTCTTATTCATTTTGGGTTGAACAATTAACTATAGGGCCTACTGTTGAATAAGATCGAATCGGTCTCGGGGAATGATGAATGAGGTGATTGAAAGATGAGATAGTTTTCTATTCGGTGTTTTGGAAAGTGAAAATGGATCGGTCGTGGCTTGTTGTGTCATCTCAGCATGGGCGATAAATCTCTTGTGAAGATGGTCGACCATGACGGGAATCGAAGCCCGGTCTCCTGGCTGACCGTTGCGACTGATCGACGCGTCTCTGCAGTGTAAGAGGGTGAAATCTGGGATCTTTCAGTATTGCGAAGTGAATCAAGTTCAGATTATATTTTGGATCGGATTATTGTGACCCTCGACGTTTTCTTGATCAAGTAGTGTTACTGTTTTAACCGATTTGTGCGAGATAGATTCTACAAAGAAGACTTCAATGTATTGACAGAAGAAATGCATACTGATAAAATTACGAGAACACGTATTTTGGCTTTCAGTTTTTATGCATAAAAAGCTTATCAAGTACAGAGTTTCAAACATACGTTGAATGCGTACTTCAATGTATAAGAAACTAGTGTAAATTTTACCGCTGTAAGCCTGTAATAACAGATTTGTGGTTATCAGTATATGACTTGTTGCGCTACTGTGGAACGCTGGTGCCTACGATAGCTATATAATCCTAGGTCATATTTATTTATTTATTTTAGGTTTAACGACGCAATGTACTGATGACGATGATCTGTTGGCGTTGGTGAATGATATATAAGATGATGGGATGATGAGATGGAAGGCCATTTTATTAGGTGTTTTTGTATAGAGGGAAGGAGTCGGTCGTGCCTGTTGTTAAGGAAGCATCCCAGTATTGACCTGAATGACACAGGGAAACAACTAGAAACCTCTGTCAGGATGGTCGAATGTGAGAGGAATCGTACACCGGTCTCCTGAATGACGGTTCAGTGGGCTAGCCACTCGACCACATGTCTCAGTCCTTCCTAGTTCATGTAGTGACATGCATTCGCATAACTATCCTCTCCTCAATCATTGTATTTCGTCGTGGCCTACAATGAACCCCCGAGAATATGACCGATCAACAGAGAGGGGGTGGGTGTTCCCACCCAGAGAGGAAGTGTTCCAGTTTACTAGGTTATTGAGCCTTATTATGCGACGTAGTACGCCACTGTTTGACCCAGGTCAGGGACGCCACCCACCACTAGCGAGACCACGTGATTGTCTCCCTTCCTTCCCCCCTCTCGGGCCCCCACAGCCATCAGCCCCCATCACTCTCTGATCAATAACACGATCTAAACACTTGTATGTGATGCGTACGCAGTGCCACCGGCATCGTGATCTCTCTGTCTTTCTCTCCCTCTCTCCCCCTCCCTCTCTCTCTGTCTCTCTATCCCTCTCTGTCCCACTCTTAGTATTCTCTGTCTCTGTCTCTTTATTCCTATCTCTGTCACCCCCTCTCTCTCTGTCCCCCCTCTCTCTCTCTATGCCTCTCTCTATATCCCTGTATTGCTCTATCTCTCTGTCTCTCTTTCATCCCCCACCTCGTCTCTCTCTCATCCCTCGCTTCAATGTTCCATTGAGACAACTGGAGATGGCGGTAATTGTTACGAAAATACTATTGTTCTTTTTTCTAGTAGAAAAGTCGTCGTGTCAATTAGTTTAGCCGTCGCTTGTCTTTTCAACCTGTAAGGCGTAACGCTTCATGGTCGGGCATGGGTTCGAGTCCCGCGTAAGTCATGGGGTTTTGTTTAACATCGTGCGTTTCACCACCCGCTCGTTCTTATCACCGAATAGCCTATAGCTAGCTGTTGATAGAATCGTTGATAAAACATTGTTCTTAATTTCACATACTTTATCATTACAGTATGTCATTAAACCCAATAGAAAGATATTACAAAATTGTGGTAAGGGATGCTCGTGGCCGAACATCCCAGTAGTGGATCGGGATGGTGTCGACCATGGCGGGAATCGAACCCCGGTCTCCCCGAACGACAGTTGAGCGCGGCGCTAGCGACTGCGGCAGTGCGTTCCGTCGCCCCGCCCCCGACCTACCCCAAGCGCTGGTCTGACGTCACGAAGCGTTGGGGGGGGGGGGGGGGGGGCTCTTTGTCAACAGTAATGCTCTGATCGATCTCGCCAGCTATGTGTGGGCGGAACACCGAAATATTCACCACTTTATTATCAGTTATATTCAATTTAACTTATAGATCCATGTCGTTTGTAGTCATTTAGGGATACTTGAATGGGATATAGAAAATTTACCACAAACCAACAGCTCATCTGATTGGATGTTGTGTTTTGTGACGTCAGAGGGCGTGGAAATGACAGCGTTTAATTATTAATATTTCTCTGTTGAGCACGAAAAATTGGGATTTCCCCTCCCACCCAATTTTTTATTAACATCGAAACTTGATAGAAAATTATTGTTTCCCATTTGAGACTATGAATGAAAGGTAGGATCGTTCGGACGGGGCATCACCGAGGCGACCTTAACCCCAATAAATGAGGAAAAATGTCGACATTCTCAAAACTTCTATATAATGGGACTATAATGGTTCAGTTCCCTTATAGTTTGGAATTGCAATCTCCATCGGTTCATTATTACGTATTGAATCATTTTGTCAAGACGAATATTTTAAAGACTCTTTCCACATTTTTTTTTTAATTTACACCGACTCTTGACATAAAGTTATGGTTTCTCAATTATTGCTGAGGATGACAAGTTAGGATCGTTTGAACGGGCACCCACAACATTGATCTTATTTTTTTTAAAATTTGAAAGAGTATGTATCTTTACATCAAAGTTGTCGAACTATACCATTTTCACTTATCAAGCCACTATGTATGGATTATTTTACTAACCATATATAAGTAATTTGACGTATGTATATCATAGTAAGTTAATTTTATCGTTGACCCTCTTCCGAGTAATCTTCACTTCGGCAATTGGTACATAGTAGGCCTACACGAATAAAAATAAAAATAAAAATATTTCGATACATTGTAATTTACATGCAGTAGCGTATAGTACAAATCTATCATAATAATTTTTACCCTTACAGTCAAGATTAGGATAGGATAAAATTAAGAGCATATGATATAACCGTATAATTTGTTTTTGTGATATTGGTAAACGAACTTCTTTTGTGTACACAAGTGTAGTTGTGTACGTTGTTGCGTCTGTGTGGGGCGGGAGGATCAATACACGCAGCTCTCTGATCCGTCCCCGACCTTCCGCAACGCTACCATCACTGACGCCGCCCGTGTGCACGATGCGCGCGCATCTTCCAGCCCCTATACGCCGCCATTCAACCTCGCACTGGAAACTAGGGACAGCCTATCACAACCCTGGAAGTAGATTTTTAATGAATAATGACGATATTTATTTATGTAATTTTAGAGAATACTAAAAATCAAAATATGAATTTCTGAAATTATAATTTTTTCATTGTCTCACAGAGAACATTAGTAATGACGTAGGCATTACTGATTTTGTATAGAAATATAGAATCGAGTAATGTCTACGTCACGACTCAGAAAAAGGGGCGGATCCATGGAGAACAAATAAATTCATTTTGATTTCTGAAATCGGGATGATTATTTCTAGTTTTCTCTGAAGTTTTTGAGTTAAATATCGTCGTTATTAGTTGATTTCCAGTTTCAGGGTTGTGATGTCCTTTAATTTATATTTTTGTGGGTTCCTTTTGAAAGATGTGCTAATCAATTTCTCATAATCAGTCTGATCATTTGTCCCAATAGTAGACATTTTCCAAGTATGATGATTATAGCAATCCCTCTAGTAAAAGACGAGCCTCCATTCGTCTGAGGAAGAGAGAGAAAAAAGAGATGCACTCTGAGAGAGAAATAACGAGAAATCGGAGATAAATTCCCAGAAAGAAAGACAAGATTTCTATTCGATGTTGACATGTAGAGGGGGTATACATCGAAGTTAATAAAAGTAAACGAATGGATATATCGTTGAAAGCTCCAGAGATTCGAACCCGTAACTGTCTGGTTCATGATTATCGTCTGTAACTGACGTCACTCGCTGTGACAGCATACTGTTCACCTATTAATATACTTGTCATCACCAGTGAATGTTACGAACGACCGTCTCTTATAACTCGCACCATTAGCGCGCGGGTGGTTCGATACGTCATTGCTTGTAAATAACGAGTATTGCCAACTGTATCCATACTGTCTTTGTCAGTCGCGTGTGAATAACACGAACTTTATAGCCGTGTTAAGTTGGCAGATATCTGAGACTTCTGTTTGTTATTTACTTGGGAACGCGAGACATTTGAGGCTGGTTTCAGATTGTAGGGACTGCGCATATTGACTGCGCAAGGCAGTTGATCAAAATATCGATGGCAACAAATCTCAAACTGCGTGACATCATAAACTGTATGTGTGAAAAAAATTCCACGAGAAGTAAATCGTTCCAAAAACAAGATGTCCGAAAGTAGAACTCGAAAAAATCAGTTGTGTAAGAAACAAATTGTCCTTAAATGAAACCGAACTGTAGGAAAGTCGACTTACAGAATTGCCTGTTCGATAAACAGAGTGTAGAAAAATTAAATACCTATCAAAAAAGAATATTCGACAAAACCGTAAAACAACCTGTCCTTAAATCAAACTGTCCATGAAGTGAATTTTTCGAAAATCAGCTGCCCGGAAAACAAACTCTACATTATCAGAGAATTTGATTGTCCAAAAAGAAAACTGTACGGGATGATATTAAAAAATAAATTGTTCTATAAATCTACTGTTTTGTTTGTTTTAAAAAGACCTTCGCTAGAACTGAATGCGAATGTGTTATTAACTTACAAAACCGAGCCATTTCGTTGAAACAGAATTCTTGTATGTAATAGAAAATGCAATCATGACGTTAAAAAGAGAGAGGATATAATAGCATGAAATGGATGTTATGTATATTATATATATATATATATATATATATATATATATATATATATATATATATATATATATATATATATATCCAAGAAAGAATGTTTCGAGCGACCGTCTCCCCTATCACACAACACTAGCGCACGTCTGGTTCGCGCCGCCGTCTCTCGGCAATATAAGTGTACACTAGTTTTTATCGCGTCTCGACGTAGGTATACGTCTGATGATTCTGAGTGCTCAAGTCTAGGTTGCCATGGTTACTGATGCTGTTTGTTTTTATTATAGCGCTCAGGTATTTCTCCCTAAGAGCAAACAGTATCGGTCTGGAATGATGGCAAAGCAACAACGTCTTATATATTTCATATAAAACAGTTGCGCGTTCATTTTTTCAGGACAATTAAATGGTTTGCGGTCATTTCTTTGATTTCATAACATACACTGGAGTTGGAACCGGCGGCCAGGGGGGCAGTGCCCCCCTCCCCTCTAACTTTTGGCCAAGGTGGGACAAGAAAAAGGTCTTGCAAGACTTAACATGTTTACCGGCAAACCAAACGTCGGATCGAAACGAAATAAAAATTTTCTGCAATCTAATGAATGTAGCTTAATTTGTGTCGTTGAAAAACCCACTTTGTTAAAATTAGCTGTTATTTTTATTTTTATTTGTTCATTAACTTCATTAACTTATGTGTTCCCCCGCGGGTCTCAATTGTTGAGCTTCCCTCCCCCCCCCCCCTCCCCTCAACTTGGCGCCCCTGATAACATATACTATGTGCACATCTTGAGAGTCCATGGGAGTCGATTTAGCAAACTATCAGTTTTTTGGTGATAACGGTATATAAGATATCGAAATTCTAATAGAGAGCGAACAGATATTTTCAATATCTTCGAGACGTTGTTAGTAATAACTACCCTCATATCGCATAATTGTCACGTGTATACGGTTAAAAATGTTTTTTTTTCAGCTGTGTATCGCAGAAACACAGATATTTTAATACCTTCAAGATGGTAACAGTAAAACTATTCAACTCGTATCACATACAAAAAATATATTCTTAGCTGTATACCTACCTAATGAAACCTGTCAAATTGTTAGAATTTGAGGTTAATAATAATTTGGTGTGGCTCACAGCATTTTAAAGGTATTTGAAATACTTCTCTATTTTTACTAGCACCGTGCATGCACCCCTAGACTGCAACCCTAGAGTGGAATTCATTGCAGAGCTTAACTCTGGATATTCTCATAACAGTTATGAGGGGATGTTTCTTATCTCTTCTATTCACAGACATTCCAACAGGTCGAAACACCTTGCTGTTCGTGCTAACCAATATAAAAGACGGGTGACCGTACCATTCAAATTTACTGCATGTATATTCTTATCCACGAAAGATGAAGGTTCCGATCGATCGACCTCTCTATCCCACACCACTAGCGCGCGGATGTTTCGCACCTTCCTCTTTCGTATATCCAAGCATAAGATGTATCGTACTTAATGTAGTATGCATAATAAAATATACTTGTATAAACTATAGATAGATACTCGAACCATCCGTTCGTTACTGGTGTGTGATAGGGAAGACGGTCGATCGGAACCGTCATCTCAAGTGGATACAATATGCACTTTTATTGGAGAGATGAAGGCTTGAAACACCCGTGCGCTAGTGCTACGAGATGAGGGAGACGGTCGATCGTAACCCTCATATCTCGGGGTACATACCTGCAGTCTGAGACGAGGTTTACGTGTTAGTACATTATTATATCATGTTATACTCTGTTCTGAATAAACAGCGAACTCACTTAATATAATTGTCTATTTTACGCTATCTTCTTGACAGTTATTTTATTCTGTTTGCGTTACATTTCTGTATAAGAAGAGTTAATTAAGGTATACTAGACACAGTGCATATAGCACATTCGATGTTAATATTACGTATACAACTGTTGTACAGTGACGGTTTATTTGAATAATACATATTGCAGGGAATTTGCTTTTTATACCATCCATTGGGGACACTGAAGAGCGTATACCGGAGTATACACATTTTTTTTTAATAACAGCTATAGGTTATATGAGGGTACGAATGAGCGGGTAATAATGCAACGATGAAGTGATGATAGGTGAAAGGACGTTTACAAAAACCCATGCCTTATGCGGGACTCGAACTCACGCCCGACCTGACTTCAGTTTTTACCGCAATGCGATAATTGACTGAGCCACGGTAGTGGCTCGGAATAAAGTATACTAGGTTGTGTGACATGGGCTTTGATGTCAAACCTCACCTGAACCCGTGATACTTTTACAACCATCCATTGAAAAGTAGGCCCTACTCCCAATCCCGTTACACGACGTATACCTTATTCCGGTATACGCTCTTCAGAACTCTCTTCTGCTGTTACCAGCCCTGGGTTTGTCCTACAGTGTGACATGTTGACCTTCAACACCTGTCTGTCGTATATCTGTCAGCTTGTAAACCGTTAAACAACCATATCCAGAGCTACACACTGCTAGACTTGTTTCACACGAGGGGTGTTGATGGCGGGGAATATTTGCATTGGTAAACAGTTGTCGTGTTTTGCGCTATATTTAGCCCAGTTTCTCTCTCTCTCTCTCTCTCTCTCTCTCTCTCTCTCTCTCTCTCTCTCTCTCTTTCTCTCTCTCTCTCTCTCTCTCTCTCTCTCTCTCTCTCTCTCTCTCTCTCTCTCTCTCTCTCTCTCTCTCTCTCTCTCTCTCGCTCATTAATTATGCGTGAGGTTGACTTCCGGCTGGCGGAATCGGTTGCTATCGGATAAGGGGTATGTATATGTGCAGGGGCCTCGATCGTTCGTTGTTTTGTATTGCACGCCAATACAGCTCGTGCACACTCACCGGGGAGCGAGAATTTTTCTGCAAGTTGGTTTTTTGAATGGGACTGAAAGTGACCAATGAGAACGCCACGATTTGTGACGTCATGACTCAATTACCGAACCGTGCTATCATTTGATGAAGTAGCGACTTGCAAGCATATGTCGGTATGGCACTACTGTTAGCATAACTACCTCACGTTTCGATGGTCCAGGGTTCGACTCCCGACGCTGTTAATTTTTTTTTAGGAAAATTACTACCAAATATTGACTCGATCGCAGGGTTATGGTTTAGTTTTTTTTTAAAATCTGACCACAGAAATGAAAATATCCACACAAATATTGTGGTTTTTAACTATTGTTTTTAGTCCCTTTAAAAATCGATTTGCAGAAAAATTCTCTCAACCGGGGACGGAAGAAAAGGTCTAGCCGTGTTACTAAGTGCTGTACCGGGACGGAAAAACGTGCGTTACATGAATCTGGCGTGCGAGTCTTGACCCTCGGTGGAGGTGCCGTGTCAACAGAATTGGATCTCAAGTCCAAGTTGTAGCGAAAGTGGATTGTAAAGTTATTAGTAATCTCGACTACGTTGTACAGAACTCACGATAACTTTTCCTTCAAAATGACAACTGTGTTTTCACTCAAGTTTTCAACTGCCATGCTCCATCATAATCCATCACTTTTTCGAGAACTTGGCTTCTGAAATCAAGTTCAGTACGAGAATACATTTGAGTCGATTTCGCAGAATATCAGGTTTTTGGTGATAACTTTCGAATGTTATGAGATATAAAAAATTTGATACGAGGGTAACACAGATACCGGCACATGCAGCGCAGTGGTTAACGCGCTCGCTTCGTGTGATCCGGGAGACGAGGGGAATTCCGAACCCAGTTCGATCCCCGCCGCCGACCATCTTTACAGAGGTTTTTCATGGTTTCCCTCTGTAGTGGAGGCTAATGCCGGGATGGTTCCTACAATAAGTCGGCCATGACCGCTTCCTTCCCACTATCCTTCTCATTGCCCAAGAACCTTCATCTCATCATCCCATCATCTCATTAATCATCCATCCGACGCCATTAGATCTCAGTTATCATAACAGTGCGTCGTTAAACCCAATATATAGAAAAAATATACTTTCAATACCTTCAAGATGCTGTATGAACTTCAATCGAATATGAATGATTCACATATTTTCAATTTTAACTAAATTGAGAATTTTTTACTATACATATGTTTGGCTGCCATATTATCAAATCATTTGTTTGATGTCGATAAAAATTTAAATGTAAAATGCATGCACGTTTGTTTCTTGTGTAACCTCGCTAGGCGGTTTGTCTTCGAAGACAACTGTATAATATATGGTGCATTAAACAGCGTGCATCCGTCGTCTCAATGTTGCCAACCATCAAGCAGTTTGACAAGCTGTTAATATTCATCACCTGTATGTTGGTCACCTTGAATCTGCCACGCCTTGCACTAGAGAGAGAGAGAGAGATATGGTGAGGGAGAGAGAGAGAGAGAGAGAGAGAGAGAGAGAGAGAGAGAGAGAGAGAGAGAGAGAGAGAGAGGTTGGAAGTCATTGACAATGTCATGTGTCACAGATCCAGAACTGAGACAAGTGAATCAGTCACTATAGGACGTGTTTAACGGTCGTTCAAGAGTCCGGGGTTCGATTCCTGCCATGGTCGACCATTCTGATCGATATTCTGATCGATTTTCATTTCCTATCAATAGACCACGCCCGTCTCGGTTCCTTAGTTTCGGCATACCTGAGTTTCTGACACTAGAACAAAACTTTCATTTTCCAATTTCGAACTGTTCTTTTTCAACTAAGTCAAGTTGAAAATGAAGCAAATATACATAAATGTGTGTTAAGAAAGAAGACAAATTATTTGTATGCATCGTCTAAAAATATGTTTTCCAAAGATGTGACATGTTTGTTTTTCTTCTCCGTGCGAGTTCCTAGTCGTGTGTGTGTGTGTGTGTCTGTCCACATAAGGTGCAGGTTACGATCAACCGTCTCCCGTACGCGATACCACTAGAGCGCGGGTGGTTCGAGCCTTCCTCTCTCGTCAATCCACGAAAGAAGGTTTTGATCGGCCGTCTTTCCTATCCTACACCATTACCGCACGAGTGTTTCACACCTTCATCTCTCACTACAAGTTATGTATCTACTAAAGACGATTCCGATCGGCCGTCTTCCCTATCCTACACCACTACTTGTCGGATGTTCCGCGCCCACATTTCTCGATACAAGTCTGTATCCACTTGAAAAAGGTTCCGATTGGCTGTTTTCCCTATCCTACATCACTACTTCACGGATGTTCCGCGCCCACATCTCTCGTCAACACAACCACATACAGGTGTAGCTATTCCTCTGTCGACCTACAAATGACCGCCCCAATCAAATAATAACTCGCAAAAACCGACTCGTTTACATAACACAAGCCCTTCTTTGATCAGTGGGTTGGGCTCGACTACAAAAGCTGGAGCTTAAAGGACTTCATAACCATGAAACTATTTAATAAATAATTACGATATTTATTTCCATAAAATGAGAGTAAACTAGAAATCATCATCTCAATTTCAGATTTTTTTTTTGTCCTGCAGAAACCAAGTCATGACGTAGACACTACCGATTGTGTATAGAAACGTAAACAGAATTGAGTAATGTCTACGTCACGACAGAAAAAGAGCCGGGTCCTGGAAGACACTTAGTACAGTGCTTGAAGTTTCTAAAATTGTGATGATGGTTTTTATACTTTTCTCCAAAATTAGGGTAGTAAATATCGCCATGATTTGCTAAAATCATAGTTACATAGTTTTTGGATCAGGGATATGAATCAATGATGCCTATGTCATGGTCTGATTCGACTCCACATTTTTCCACATATTATACTACTGCCTGAAAGTATCCATCAGACGAAGTCTGGAGAAACAGCCACATGGAGCTTTTCCCACATTTCCTACTAAAATGCTAATAGGCTGCCGCATGGACAGTAGTCGAGTTGTTGTAACTATGTCCTCCACGGCCAGGTGGTATCGTCATTGCATGAGCCACAGGTAGTTGCAGCCGGGTGTTTTACCGCAACATGGCGGAAGTCCTTGTTCTGACCACTTGTAAGACCGCAACCCCTATCCAACACTACAGGTTAACAGATAGATTAATTTACAGTCTTCGTCATTAGGTGTATTATTAGTTTCGTAATACCCCCTTTACACGATCAATTTATCCCTAGCAATACATTTTTGAAATGTATCGCTGCCAAGTAGAATACATGCCTTTCCTATCTCGCGTTTACACTACAGTAAAAATTGCTATTGCTGTCAACGTATTGCCTCGAGTAAGAATACGCTTAACTTTCGAGGCAATATTGTTAGTAGCCGACCAATCAGCGACCAGTAAAGTGTGACGTCACATTTCGTTGACTGCCTAGCTTCTGTTGACGCCATATCGTAGAGTGGGAGAATCGAAGATTGGTGGCTGACCATATCTGATACAAAAGATTTTCAGTGATGCAGAAGACAGGTTACTTCAATACACTGACAATATACTGAATAAAATCAGTAAGGCAATATCCTGATTCCTGACAGAAACGACAGTAGAACTGCCTAAAAAAACAGTAATCTCGCCATCTAAATCATAAAAGTGTTTGCGAACTGTTCAGTGTTATAGCCACTCGACCACTACTGAGTTATATATGGGAGTACGAACGACCAGGTGATAAAGGATGTTGAAGAGCTCATTTCCTATGCGGGTCTCGAACCCACGCCCAACTAGACTTCAGTTTCCAAAACAGCGTCTTAAATGACCGACCCATGGGGGCGGGCTAATATGCTATAAATTATATGCTATAAATTATAATTATGTAGAAGATATTTTGACGCAATTTGATATCCCAATTATAGTTGACCGATTCGTTATTTCTCGTTTGTACAATGTTGTGCAGGTGTATTTGCTGCTAATATACGGGAGAAGTGTGGGGAAGGAGGGGGGGGGGCAGTTCACCTTGGTTTTGCCACAAACAGTGAAATATCAGGTTAAACTGTTAACCCGATTGACCGCTTTTATATACATGTCCGGCGTTTATGACTCTTGACTACGACGTATCGGCCCGATCGACCGTTAGCACTGACGATGAAGACCTGGATGATTTATGAATAACCTGGAATAAGTAAACAGTATTCATCTGTCGAATGTGGAATGGAGACTTGGAGCCTTATACCGCGACTGCCATTTGAAACAACGTCCTGGGCCCAGCTAGCTCCAGGAGATTACGGGCTTGGATTGGTTGAGCTAAGAGTACCATGGCAACATATCCAGTTCTTTTGTATTTCCATTGTTGACCAGCAGAAAATCCTAGCACTGCTCTTGAAGTGGGCTAAAATAGGTCACATTTTTACGATCTAAGAGATCGTGACTCTGTTATCATCTCGTATAGGCCTATTGTCTTGTAGAGAACATTATCCAATCAAAATCCTTAGTCTCTGGAAGTTAGCTGGGCCTATATTGGACTTTATTTCAAGTGACAGTCGCAGTAAGGGTCCTGGATAACCTGGAACAAGTAAACGGTCCCGATCTCGACACTGGCTGTAAAAGGAAGAACTGAATAGCCTGGAATAAGTAAACAGTCCAGATCTCGATACAGGCTGTGGAATTAAGACCTGGATATCCTGGAATAAGTAAAGAATCTTCTTCTTGACACAGGCTATGGAATCAAGACTGAACTTTGCCACACGTTCTTACAAGCCACATAAGATTATTGTCAAGCATTATTCCTTAAATTCGTTATTCAAATGACTACATGTGTGTGTTTGAATATTCATAAGTTGTGATACAAAATAACTTACTAGAAACACAATGACAAAACAGTTTTTACTATCGATATGCAAATGATTACTTGTTGTTGTTGTTGCTGTTGTGTTAGCAGTAGCGGTCGGGCGTTTCGACAGCTCTGGGGATGTTCGGGGGGGTCTCGATGGATATTTCAATGGAATTAAGTTGTTCACGTGTTTTGAGGTATTGAAATGTTAATGCCGTGTTCTATGTGACACGTGTGTAGAAAGCAAGTTTCTCGACCAATCAGATGAGAGTGCTCGTGTCTTCAGCCAATCAGGTGCAAGAAGACACGTATTGTGGTCTCCGTTCGAAGAGTGTTCATTGGAACTAGCCGGTGTTACTATTTTCTGCGCGTGTCAGATTAGCGTAGTGAAGACTTCTATTTCACTTTTACTGGAAAAAAACAACATTTTTTTCCCATAATTTTTTTTTTCATTACAGGCCAGACTAAGTGATCAGTTAACAGAAAATCTATTTTATACATTGGTTTAATACCAGAAAATGTCATATTTTATGGTTTTCTAACAGAATTGGTTGTCACTTCAATGGCTCTTTCCTCTTACGTTTCGTATTAAAACTGGATGGTGATGATGTCGTATTTATAAACATTACAATGTAATTCGATTAATCGAGTCGATCACTTTCGATTAATCGATTCTGGTACTCAACTTTCGATAAATCACTTTCAGACGAGTTCGACCATCGAGTGGTTCGACTACAATCGATTCAGTCACTTTCGATTGTAAGCGCATCGTTTCTATCCAGGTCGATCTGCTCGATGCCCCGTTAACGATGCTCATCATTGCATTCTGCCAGATTGTAATATCGCACGATTTATGTAGAGATATGCATTGGCTCGGTCACGAACTCGCATCCCATTTTATGAGAACCAATTGTTTCTTCACTGTTCACTTCAGATTGTCGGATAGACATCTTTTTCCTCAAACTTGGAACTTATTTATATGTTGGTATTGGATTTAACGACACACTCGATCGATGAGTAAGATCTGTTGGCGTCGATGAATGATTTTGTCGTCTCTTATTTTTCATATTGCGTTTAACGACGCACTGTATACTGATGACTCGGTCTATTGGCGTCGGTGATGACGTCGATGAGATGACGAGATGAGAGGTGTTTTTTTAGTTCTTTTTGGACAGTAAAGGAAGAAGTCGGTCATGGCCTGTTGTCAAGGAACCACAGTTTTGACTTGAATGGCGTAGGGGAACCACAAAAAATACCCTGTCAGCTGGAATCGAATCCCGGTCTCCTGAATGATGATTCAGCGTCCAGAGGACACTGGGGGAAGGTTATTTGCAACTTCTTTAAGAGGATTCTCTGTCGGATTTCTTTCCTAGCTTCGTCTGCCTTAAAACCACCCGGTTAGCCCCTTAGCGATTGGCTGTCGGGCCTGCATCTCGCGACTAGCTGTATTCATATTTCACGAGAACGCGTCGCGTTCCCGGATTATTAATGAACAGCGCGTATATCCCAGCTAATTAACGTGTGCGAGACGTCCCTAGGGAACTCCTGCGTGAAAACCTGCATGCTAGCAATCTACATACCTTGGTAACTTGATGAGGGGGTTTTACGGTTCTACCCCATGGGTCTGTGGAAGGTGTAGGGGTCGGTTATAATATCCTAGCTTGGAAAATACATTTAAAAAAATACGAGTGTACTTAGATGGGAGGACCAAGTACAGGATTCGTTACGGAAAGTAACAACAGAATGCACTTATACAGTCACATATGGCCGACGAAATGTTACAAATAGACTGTCAACAATGTAATATTTCAATCAATGTCATTGTTGAGAATGCGCTCTCTTTATTTTGTCTTTTCTCTAGTTCCACTTTTTGGCAGTAACAGCATACCTGCAACTTTTTCTGGCGAATAGCACGTTTTACCGCCATTTACAAGACCGGGGTTCGATTCCCGCTATGGTCGACCATCCTGACGGAGGTTTTTCGTGGTTTCCTTTTGTCGTGAAGGTTCTGGGATGGTTCCTCAACAAAAGGCTACGAATGTTTTATTCCCACTATCCAAAACTTATCGAAATAACATTTCGTCTCAAATTTTCATCCTCTGATTTGTTACTCACCGACGGCTATAGATCGTAGTCAGCAGTACAGTATGTCGTTAAACCCAACATAAGGAAAATGAAACGAAGCATGGTCATTTGTTTACACCCGCAGGACCTACATGTGGTTGCATATGTTAACAGGCGTAGCTTTTATAGTTTTAACGTATAGACTGACCTAGTTTTAGATTGGATTAAATTAGACCGGCTGGCTGGGAAGTGGTTAGCACAGCGGTCATACTTTGTACTAAAAAAAATCGGATCGCGAAGAAAATGTTTGAGACCAGTCGTTTTGAAAAGAATAGTTTAATAAATGTTTTGTATTCATCAAATCTAGGATTATAACTATAGATTCGACACTAAAAGTAACAATTCAGAATGCGCTTCTATAAATTCCAATATGGCCGACGAAATGTGACAAATAAACTGTCAACAATGGTATAATAAATGACATTGTTGAAATGTGCGTGTGCGCTTTATTCTGTGACTCTTCACTAGTTCCACTTTTTAACACTGACAGCGTACCTGCTAATTTTCCGGTCGAAATAGTCCTAGATCAAATAAATAAAAATGTTTACGAGATTCACGGCTTTCTAGATTCGATTACCGAATTTGTTATATGAGTCGAGGTTTGTCGAGTTTCCTATTATACTCTATTTAGATATCTCGCTCCTCTTACAACGCGTAACGTTGGCCTAGCAATTTATATTGTTGGCTGTAATTTATATTTATACACATATTCAATCTTGCAAATGATGATTTGTTGTGATCGCGTTAAAATACCGTACAGCTGTTGGGTGCGCAGGTTTATTTCTGGACTGTTTTGATGGGCCACCGCTAGGGTGAACCGCGCAGGATGAAAAATAATCTTGATCGATGTCTCTCTCTCTCTCTCTCTCTCTCCCTCCATGTGTCTGCCGGCGAATAGAAATAGGAGCTGGTTACAAGTCGCAGCTATATTCGCCAGTAAAAGTTGTGGGCACGCTATTGATGTTAATGCGTCCCAGTGCAAAAGGATCCCGCCAGGGTGATGCTCGTATAAGATAATCATAAAACTTCAACAATTCAAGATACAGAATGGATAAATACAGGAATATTCGCCGAAAATGCAAAGATCACTTGTATGTAATACTTTTTGCGATCAATTTTTACCTCACTGCGTAACGATTATACTTACAAATAGCACGTATTGTATTATTGTGAATGTTCATTATGGATCGACAATAGTCTATTGTTGGTTATGAAAAGTTATTGAACACATTTTGCTCACATTTTACAACAATGACATTAATTCTAAATGTTGTATTGTTGATAGATTTCTACGGCCATATTGGATTTAGGTGTGCATATAAAAGCATTTGATTGAGGATTACTAAAAAATAGAGTTCATGTCTCCTCCCCTAATTCTCAGTTTAACTTGCAGTTAACTTACGATTATAATAAGAGTAAGTTACAACATAAAATTTGTTGGACTTGACCGATTATTATATTTATTAACATTGGTTTTACAAGGAACCCTAATGACAATCCAATGAATCTGCGTTAACTGGATGAATTGTTATAATAGTTGAAGATTGTTAGAATTGAGAACGGGAATCGCACTGCTGATCTGATGGCAGATCTATTGGCGACATGGATGATGAAAGAGATGGTGGGAAAATATTTCGAGATGTTGGAAGGTTTTTTAATCATGTGTTTTGGACAGTATGAAGGTAGCGGTCGCAGCCTGTCATTTCCAGTATCCATTCAAGAGGAAACTCTACCTTTGTTCATTCTTCAACTCACGACGTTCCCAACACATAGTGGAATCTAAAGTAATCTCTCAATTAAAGGTAATTTTATTCTCCTCTAAAAATACCAATGCCATGTTGAAAAATCTCCAAGGTTATTCTATCTGAAGACCATATCTAAGATCGTTCATCTTCTCTGTTAACCGATAAACAATATATCGACGTATGAATAAACACTTGGAGCATTGACGCCTCCATTTAAAAATAGCCGCAATTAATTCGCGTCCGACCTTTGTCAACCTTGGCACTGTGACGTGATTCGGAACGGGCGTGCAGCGCGGGTCGGAACGCCCGATCGATTCGAGAGCGATCATGCAGAACGGCTAGTATGCCTTGTTTTGGTATACTTGTGTCAGCGAAATATGAAGGTTCCTAGTGGCCGTCTTTTGTATCCCACACCATTAGCGCGCGGATGGTTCGAGCCTTTATTTCTCGTCGATTACGCGATTTTGTCGATCCGCGAATGGAGAAAGGTTCCGAGCGATCGTTTTCTGTATCACGCATCACTAGCGCACGGGTGGTTCGCGTCGTCCTCAGTGAAGACGAGTATATATATATATATACACACGTGGAAGTGTCTTTTTTTTCAGATTTGGTGAGAAATCACTGGAGTATGTTCCAAGGGGCCCGTGACCCTAATCCACGCAATGCAATACATAGCGGATAACATTCGTACATTTCTTTCATCTTTATCAAGTTGTGCGGCTGATACGAGTGATCGAGTGTCCAGCACACTGAACCGTCATTCAGGAGACCGGGGTTCGATTACGGTCGACCATCCTGACAGGGTTTTTTCGTGGCTTCCCTTTGTCATTCAGGTCAATACGTGGATTGTTCCTTAACAACAGGCCACGACTTACTCTTTCTCAATCTCCAAAAACACCGAATAAAATAACCTTTCATCTCATCATCCCATATATCATTCACCGACGCCAATAGATCGTAGGCATCACGCGTCATTAAACCCAACATGAATCAAGTTGTACAATACGTCAGTTTATAAAGTTTCGTAAATACTCGACTAATTGAGGAGTCTACTTCCCATTCGATTATTTTGGCTCTTGATGACATAATTACATGATTACAGCTAACGCGATACAGTAATGAAAATCAAAAGTAGACGATAATCTAAATAGTAAACTGTGTTAATTACCAATCCTGAAGGTTAATACATGTTCTTTTTGTGTGTAAAGCCAGTAGACGACCTTATCTCGTCATAATAGGGAGAGTGTTAGTAAGGGAGGGGGGAGAAGGCCTGTCTGGAGGTTATTATGCACACGGTACTGCTGTCCGTACAACAGATCAGTGCAGGAAGGTGGCCTGCACTCGAGGTGCAACCAAATCTGACACGCGATTTATTATATTTTATTAACATCGAAAACGTGACGAAAAGTCCTTGTTTTCTAATTAAGGGGGACCTACCCGCAGCTTGACTTTTTCAGTGTCACCATAACATATAAACGATCTTGGTGACTTTCCGGATGAATACTGTAGTTTAGCTGGTTCACACCGGTCAGAGAATCTTCTAAATTAATGTCGGTCCACAATAAACATTCACAATATGTTACATGTTATTTGTATGTACCGGTACGCTGTGAGGTAAAAATCGATCGAAAATCGAGTGTTACTGTTACATACAAGTGATATTTCCACCTTTGTTAGTTTAAAATTTGACTTATTATCATTTTCAGCAAATATTGCCTGCATCTTATGATGTATTTGTTCATTTTGTATCTTGCACAGTTGAAGTTTCACGATCATTTATATTCTGTAGAATCCCACTGGCAGTAACTTTTGGCCCTATGGCGACTGGGGACGCCCTAACGACGCACCGTACTGACGACTAAGATATCTTGGCGTCGGTGATTGATGATGAATGAGATGATGGGAAGATGAATGGAAGTTTATTTTATCATGTGTTTTTGGACAGTGGGAAGAACTAGTCGTGGCCTGTGATCGAATGAACCATACCAGTATTCGGTTTCGAAAAGGGAAACCCCGACCATTCTCGGTCAGGATGGTCGATCGTGGCGAGAATCGAACCCCGGTATCGTACCAATCGAGACACTCCCGGAGTGAGAGGTCTAGTTTTATTTTAACAGTAGGGCCTACGTTATACATGTCCTGATGTAGAAGCCTAGATGTCTATCCATTTTGTCGTATTACATGTGGTCTAACGTTTTAATTTTGTTCGTTTTCTAACTTAATCAACTTTTAAGTGCCGGTAATACTTATAATATAATATAGTCATATTTAATCAGCTTGCGGTAAACCAACATATATGATTTTTCTAGTGACTTCCTGATAAACCGCCATTAGGTTATTATAATGGTATAATTTTAAAACTGTTTAAAAATCGCAACCTATCCCGAGAATTGAACCCAGATCCTCAGACTGCTGGTCGTATACGACAATTTTTCAGCATTTTCAAACCTCTTCGACTAAATCGGTCCGGCTCAACCGTTTCCCGACTGTGTTATATAACGTGGTCAATAATCTAATAACTTGGCCAGTTGGCGAAAATGTTTGCGGAATTGTATTATTGCACGCCGCAACTAGTCCTTGAACGAGCGAGGGAGAGGGGGAAAAGGCGGGGAGAGTGGGAGAGAGTGAGAAAGAGACTCGATCGGACAGGTATTTTCCATGAAGATTTGAAGAACCTTGTAAGAGATTTAATTGAAGCACACGATTATCGGAGGCAAACCAAAGACCAGAAGTGAGAACATATTGCTGACGGTTCGACACGCTCGACCGTTACGATATAAGATATAACCGGGACAGACGGTCGATGCGGATGTTGTGATCGATGTTTGTGCTGAAAGTTAACCGTGCGCGATGTTCGATCACGGACAGTGCAGCGTTGATCGCGGTGCTAGAACGAACTGCGTGTGCGCTCCATCACGCCGGGTCACAGAGTGGATGTGATCACGGATTCTGCGCTCCACAGGTCCTGAAGTCGGATGTTAATATTGGTGATTTTGGGCGTTACAACAATCGTCTTCACCGTGGATATAATTGTGTCTTTTGAATATGTGTATTAGCTTCACAGTGTAGGTCATCAAGTGATTGTGAATTACGTATTTATGCGCTCCAGGAGTTATAAATGTGTGTGCGCTCCACTGTATAAGTCTCATATCTCAACGTTCACGTAATTGCTAGTTTGTGCGCTCCTTAACAGGATCTGAATAGTTGTGCGTTTTGAATGTTTGACTGCGCTCCATAACAGATGATGTGCGCTCCTCGGCATGTAACAAAGCGATTGTAATGACGGATATGTGTGGCACTGCGCTCCATAATGTATACAAGTGACAGATTTGAGGTACGTTTTCAGTAAGATAATAATTAATGGTGGCCATGTAATAACATGGAGATAAAGGGAGATAAATATATACTACCACTAAGGCAAGAATGAAACATATCGAAACCCTCTCTCGTTTTAAATGTCGCATGATGAGCTGAGACGGTTGTGTACGTATACGAAGATTAAAGCGCGCATTACCAGCGCATGCGCTGTAGCGTGTGTTAGGAAAAACGGTTGCACGGAACCTCCCATCTGTCCTGGACGCGAGCATTTTTCTAAATGACGCGGTTTACGGGATAAAAGTAACCAATGGGAACGCCAAGATTTATCACGTCACGACTCAGTTACCGACCCTTGTCACGATATAATTTAGTAGCAGTATGCAGAGAATATAGCGGTGTGGCGCTATTGTTAGTATCGCTGCTTCACATATTCGGGGTTCCACGGTTCGACTCCCTACACAGCAACTTTTTTGAAAACAAAATGACTGTTTTTATAATTTTGTCTCGAACGCTAGGATTATGGTGTAGGGTTTTTTTTCTCAGTTTGACCGCAGTAACGAGAATATTCATGCAACACTATAAGTAACAACAGAATGCACTTCTAAATGCCAAAATGAGCGACGAAAGGTTACAAATAAATTATCAACAATGTAACATTTTCAATAATGTCATTGTTGAGATATGCGCTCGCTTTATTTTGTTATTTTCTAGAAAGTTCCAACTGTTTACTACGGACAGTGTATCTGCAACTTTTTCTGTCGTTTACAAATGTTATGATTTTCAACTAAATTGTTTTCAGTCCCATTTAAAAACCGACTTGCCGAAATGTCTCGCCTCTTGGATTGAAGTATCTAGTAGACGGTGAACTGTCACTTGACGCGGTGGTTCCCAGCTGGCCGTGTGATCACGTGGCCACTGGGTCACCGTGTCAGCGAGCCAATGTCCCCAAATAGTCAACATTAGCGGCACTCTCACTCTTCTTCTTCTTCCATGCGGCCGCGAGCTACTGGCCGGCTAGAGTAACTAGCCAAGCCGTTGCTTGGTGATAGCGCTGTCGAGGAATTGTCGGTTACAAAACTTGGTTATTTTATTTGAATTTAACACCGTTTGTCAATAAAAAAGAAAACATTACAGACGTATGTGTGCCTGTTATACAATCATGAACAAAAATGATTTGTATCTATTCATAAAAATGTGATGTAAATGTTTGGTTCCGAGTGTGGTTCCAATACATGATTGAGAAATTATTAGATTGACGTATTAGATCAATTATCATAGGCCTATCAGTATTTATCATTATATTATATTCGTATTAGATTCACTATACATATCAAATGCTAAGGTCCACACCTATATATAGGGGCCTATGTTTCTACTAATGTATACGTCCATATTCTAGATTTGCATTTTTACTGCGAATATACAGTAGGTTTCAAGAGCAGCCTAAATATTATCAATTTTTATTAGCCTCTTCTGAAAGTCGAAATACCCACCAGATATCGTCATTGTGTCTAGTTTTAATAGATGCTGTGAATAACTTAATGTCGTACAATTTACGAATTGATCTTCTCTAACATGTATTCAACTTCGAGACAGGCCTACGTTGATGGCTAATTCGTCGACAAGATCATTTTTAATAATAGTTTTTTAATCACTTATTTTCCTGAGCATCAATGAAAATATGGAGTCGGTCATATAATTGAATTCTTCAAAGAATCAATCTTTAATTCAGCTCCGTGAGGTATAAGTTCA
This sequence comes from Brachyptera putata, assembly GCA_907164805.1. Taxonomy (NCBI): domain Eukaryota; kingdom Metazoa; phylum Arthropoda; class Insecta; order Plecoptera; family Taeniopterygidae; genus Brachyptera; species Brachyptera putata. The sequence continues at coordinate 17,576,269 of OU015471.1, read as the reverse complement.
GAATGCAGGTGGAGGTGCCGGGTAATATATGATTACATAGGTGGAGGAGCCATGTTTTGTTGCATTCGCCTCTATCGCAAGTAAAATGATTTCATTGGATTTTCAAACTCATTCTCTGAGAACATAAATCATTCAAGAGATCGGTATTCAAATATTTCAGTTCTATGTCAAATCTTCCATCTTCCATCTAACCTTTCGTTGTGGCTGACCAGATTGTTTTTCCATTGAGTAGAATGCACAAGTTCTTTCACGGTGATGTCGTGTAGAGGTTAGAAGGTATCGGTCGCGACCTTGTACTTTAAAGGGAACCGTTCCTGACATCCGCTAACATTACTCTTGGATCTGTTGGAGCAGAACGAACTTATCGTCCATGTTGCCATGGATACGTCCTTGATGAGCAGAACATTAATTATGAGCGGATTTGCCATACTTGTATTCACGGAAGGAAGGCTTGAATTACCTGTGTGCTAGTAGTGTTTTGAAGTCGAGTCGGCGTGGGCTCGAGTCCGGCATATATATTTTTTTTTTTGTGTGAACATAATTGAATCATTATCCCCATTAACCGTGCTATTGGTGAGGTCGTTCAGCGGAAAATTATTAAATTGTTGATATTCTTTCAAGTTCAACCCTGAAACTAGATTTCAACGAATAATGACGTTATTTATTTCCCTAATTTCAGAGAAAACCAGAAATCAACATCTCAATTCCAGAAATTACAAATAATGTATTTGTCCTCCAGGACCCGGCCCTTTTTCCGAGTCGTGACGTAGACATTATACGAGTGTGTGCATGTTTGCCCACGTCATGACTTCTAGTCTATGGAGGACAGAACATTAACTTATTCATAATTTCTGAAATTGAGCTGATAGTGTCTAGTTTTCTCTAAAATTAGGGAAATGGATATCGTCATTACTCTTTGAAATCTATAGTTGCAGGGTTGTGATGTCCTTTAAGCATATTATGAAGTAAATTATGGTTACATGTTCGGTGCATATCTTGAAGAGAATGTTTGCTGCCATTACATATTGCAAGTACTGTAAAACAAGTGATTTTAGCTTCTTTCCACAGACTATTATAATGCATGTCATTAGACAAGTATTGAGTATAGCCTTATTTAGTTTTTAAACGTAACCTTTCCTCAGTGTCGGTGTGATCTCTAACTTCTAGCCTTTAGTTATACACGCCAAGGCAATCAACTTCACTTTCACTCGTAACCAATCGGAGCTCATCTTTATCAGCATTCATCCTATCAGAGCTCATCTTTCTCGGCGTTGCAATCAATCAAACAGGGAAACACGTTTCTGTTTACAAGAATAACGTGATTTATGTTGAACTCGGTTTAGCAATGACTCCGGTAATAGATGACATGTACCTCCTTTTTCGAACTGTTTTCAATCTCACTTTAATAGTTTTAATATGATGATTACTGTCTTTCAACTGACATCTCTCATTCTTTGATTTCATTTATTTACAATTTCTCTGCCAATAGTGTGAATCAAAAAAGAATTAGTAAATTGATGATATGCAATATATCTGTTTCAATTCATCCAAAGTGTAATAACTGAATATGGAAATGGAATACAAATTTCGAAAGAACACGACTAACGATCATGTTTATCATTTCGAGTATCCTCTTTTAGTTGTAGGCGTATTTGAGCACTGCTGTATGATATTGTCAAATATTATATTCCAACCAATACATATGGTGTATTTGATTCATTTGCCGGACATTTAACCAATTTGTTTTGACAACTAGGTAACATCACTTGACAGTTGGAAGTAGCCGCGATGGAATGTGTGATATATGTGTTTCCGTATTTTTTCGTGTCAGATTGGTAGGTGTGACACAAACTTTCCTACTGAAATATTACAACTTACAGTTGAATGAGGACATAATTTCAATAAAGAGCTTTCCATGGATCAGTAGACGTAAGACATGGAGTGCAGTCTGGCGAAGGACTGCGTCCACACTCGTAGTTTTCAGATTCAATGATGTAATGTTCAACATCCCCGAATGTAAATACTCACGAGGTTTTGTGCGATTGGTTTTTCTCAATTAATACTGTGTATTGACGAACCCACATGTACCTCCTTCACCCCTCCCCCTCTTCGGCTCATCATATAGTCTATAACTAGGAAAACGCCATATATGCGTTGTTAGACGAGCAGATAGTAATAGTATGGGTAAAAATGGGTAAAAACTGCTTCGAGTGGTACCAATTTAGCACATTTTATGTTTTTTCTTCAAAATGGCTGACCCGATCAAAATGAAAATTTCCAGAAATGCGTATCAAAATGTAATTTAACTTCATGCAAAATTTCATTTTTTGGAAAATATATATTTTCCGCTGTGTTATTCTAATGGGTTTTTTTTTAATTTTTAAAATTCATAAAAAAAATGTTACCACCCGATAATGCCACAAAACTATACAGATCTAAGTTAGATGAGGGACCATATTGAAAAAAAGTTTGAAGTTGCATGAAGCTGTAGTTGTTTGACCTGTGGAGAACCGACAAAAAAACATGAAACAAACAAAAAACATAAACGAACACCAATTTTTTTCAGTATGTCAAATTGAATCCTCGCTAAAGCTCGTCTAATTATTGGTGAGAAGTTGAGCAGCACTAACACCGCTTGTGGTGACCAAACCATAAACTCGTAATACTTATTGGTGTACATTTCATCTATATGTATATCGTAGATTATATCTTCTAGTCGGTTTCTCGAAACTCATGTGCACTACAGCTTGCAGACATTCTATTAAATTTCCACTCTTTATTTGTGAATCGTGTATTATTTGTGTAGAAATTGAAGATCAATCGTAATTGGTGATGCGGATTTTCCGTGAAAAATGTCTGTGGAAATATTCCATTTCGTTGAGAGATATTTTTATTACGTTCCACATAATATATTTCTCGTAGAAGAGTGTTATTCTTTCATGTTTATTCGATTATTGATTATTCGATTATATTGGATTATTCGTGCCACGTAACAAAAATACTAGTACCGGTAATATAAACATTGTGATTTGAAGAATATGGAACATTACTATATATTAGCATTATCATATGAATAATTGATTCATGTTGCATAACTATGTAATTAATATTTAAAAAGCAAGAATAAAATGATTTGAAATTGAAATTGAAATTGAATTGATAATAGATGAGTTACAAAGTGCATCGCATGATCATACACAAGTGGGAAATGTAATATATTATTTTTGCTTTTCCAATGAGTATCACTATATTGTTGAAGTACTGATTATTCAGTGCAATGATTTTCATTTAATTTTATTCATATATGCGATTCTTTGTCTTCATTGCGACTCTTTGTGTACTACATTGTAGATTTGTTACAATGGATTCCTCCTGAATACTGGGATTTTCAACTGTGCGATTACTGATTTATAGTGCATGAGGGTATTAATTACATTCATTATTATGGAAATACATTAATAGTATTATTAGACTTTCAGGTTTTTTGCCGTTTATATTTATTATAACTACTAGTATACTTTCATTTTTTGTATTGTAATTGTAATTCAGTACAAAAACCCCATTATTGGCTATGATTCTCAGTAAAAGTTGATATTGTTACAATTATTTTATATAAAAATGTATAAATTAGGTTTTATGAACATTTCAGATATGTATTTATATTTCAGCCTTGTATGCATTCCCTTCGGTGTATCATGCATGTGATTATGAAATGTATAATAAAAGGAGAATACACATCAAAATAATATATTGGAAATATTCGAGGAAACTCAATTTAGACTATCATAACTGAATTCAAAATATAAAAACTAGATATATTGTTTAATTTATTCAATCATTCATTTTTATTTGCCGCAAGCAAATTATTTCCGAAATAATTCACTCTTGTCTCCTAAAAAACGCGCCTGTAGTCCCAACTTATCTTCTCAAACTACATACTGGCGAACAGTATTCCTTCCTCCATTGAACATAATATTAATAGTTCCCATTTTCATCTCTTGTTCCAGATCTGGTGAAAACAACTACCTCCAAAACGTCGCCTCGTAGCCAGTTCTAAAAACCCGACATCAAACAGTGCGACAACAGTGTATACTACTACAGTCAATACGTCTCAGGATAATAATGTCTAAACGCCATCCAAGTGTGAAATAATCCCACCCTCTTCGATGGACTTGAAACGACAGATGATGTACCGCGGGGGTGTACAAGTGGGGGCGTTGTCCAACCTAGGCCACAGCAGCCTAGGCGACGAATTGATGCTAGGCAACGTGAAGACCGAGCGAGTGCAGAGCCCGTGCGAACAAGCCGTCGAAATGCATATAAACAATGCTAGTGAACTATCGCACCATTTCGCCCCATCGGGCAGTGGTCAAAACGGCAATAGTATAAATAATAACAATAATAATAATAACGGCGGTGGTGGTGGTGGTCTATTTAGTGGTATTAGTTCGAGTAATAAACGGCCTAGGCCGGACGATTGGTTGAGTGCTGTGAGCCCTGGAGGGGCGGGGGGTAATTTGCCCCCGTTGACCCCGTCGCCAGGTCCGACGAGTCACCAGTACACGGTGATACCCAACGGCTACTCCAGTCCCATGTCTTCGGGCAGCTACGACCCTTACAGTCCGAACGGCAAACTCGGTGAGTACGAACTAGACTTTTATTTTCAGAAATTGACAATCTTAGAAATGACGAAAGTGTAAACATAAACCGTAGATAGGCCTATACTAGCAAGCGGCTATGGATGTAAAGCAGGATCGTTCGGATCGTTCGTTCACTACTAGGGCGATCTTACCACCACAAAGAATAACTAAAATAAGATACCTCATTCAACAAACAAGAAATCCAGAGGTAATAATTTCAGGGGTGGTTACCAATTCAAACGTGTATATTGGGGGGAAACATCTCAGTCTTCTTACTATATCTTATTATCTCGGTCTTCTTTTTCTTGTTCTTTTTAATTATGGAATAATTTCAAAAAATATCATAATATGTATATAATAATAGCTTATAGCCATTACCGATCGTAAACCCGCTGGACTAATCAATGACGATTACCGACAACTTACCACGAGTATTGGCAGTCTTCATTATTCTACCCGCCAACACCGCTCTGTCAGGTTCGACTCGACGTAACGATCTTTCTAGGACTCGTTGACCTCGATTTCTCCGTGACCTGTGACCCAGTCTGGTGCACATTAGCCGGGACAGCCGTGCATGAATTGCATCGTTTTACACTATCCACAACACGGGACTCCCGACTTACTTGGTTTAGTGGGGGCGGCTCCGCTTTTGTGGTATGACTCCACGGAATTATGCACATATTATATATATAGGCTAACATAAAACGGGAGGGAATTGATGGAAAATTAATATAAACTTATGGAAATGTTGGCGCAATAAAAATACATTGAGCCAATTGAAGTTCCGATTTTGAAATTAGACCAAGATGGATTTGATTCCCCGATAGAGCACGTATTTTAATAAACATTCATTCATCACCTCGTTCATTCGTACTCCTCAAGGAGCAACTGCTAGTGGGGACGTTAATGATCTTCAATAAATCTTTTTTTTAAATGAAAATAATTAGGTACGGTACCTCATCGGAATGAATAATGTTTCAGATGTCCAGAGGGGGAAAGTTTAAATGTTGCATATTTTGTTAGCCTGCTACGAAGGTTGCATATCTTGGCAAGGTCTGAGGAAGGTTATACGTGCACTTCGTGTACGACTTTTACAAACTCCAGTTAGCCTTGTTGGCAGAATTGGTGAAAATAAATACCATGGGTAACCATGGTGATAATAACACAGGGTGTCTACAAGACTGGAAAACCTGGAAAAGTCAGGGAATTTAATAAATCTGGAAAAGTAAGGGATTTTTTTTTTGAATTTTACCCACAATGTGAAAAAACTAAATTTTATTAATCAAATACCATTTTTGGTTGCTGCAAATACAAGTTCACAGTTTTAAGAAATAACTCTTCAATTGCTTTGTCGTGCCTTATTTTTTAAATTCCCGCCTATACCTGACAGTTTTTTTATATATAAATTCATCGTCGATACCAAAATTGAATTTGTGATCAATTTTTCCTATATTATATCGACGGGAAAGCCAAATTTGCAGACTGGAAAAATATAATTTTCCATCTAGAAAACCTGGAAAAGTCAGGGAATTCTGTAATGGAAAATTTGTAGACACCCTGTTGAACAATTAACTACCAGATAGAGTTATACCCATAATTCCAGAAAATATTTGCGATTTGGACAATTGAAGAAGAATTTAGAAAACTTTTATAGGAATTAGCAGTCATCACGGTCGAATCATCTTGCATAATTTTAGAAAATGGAAATATGAAATGAACTATAACTAAACTATAAACTCTGTGAAAAGTTATCATGCAAATTTCAATTGTTTTTTCCATATGTGTAGGCCACCTTGACCAAGGCCCCTACTCAATTGATGAAGTAATTGATGAGTTTAAATGAAGTTAGTTCTAGTTTTTCGTATACAACCGGTTGCCAAGTGTCAACAGAGCCAACATAATCGCCCGTCTGGCTCAGTCAGCGTAGGCACTGCTTTAGAAGTTAGCATCATATCGAGCATGAGTTCGAGTCCCGGATAGGACAATGAATTTTTCTAAACGCATCCGTATTCGCATCCGCATCCACGCATTCGTACCCCTGAATATCACAACTGTTGGTGGGAAACAATAGAGACAAAGGATCAATCTTAATTTAGTATACGACCATACCAGTATGCACATGTACGACAGAGGGGAACAGCGGAATATCTCAGTCAGGATGGTCGACCGTGGCAGGAATCGAACCTCGTTGAACAACTGTTGAGCGTGCTTAGCCACTGATCCACCTGTATCGGTAACCCGTGATGAAAGTGATCTGCAGCCGTTCATCAGGCAGCAGGTTGAAGTTGTGGAGGTGGTTTAGGAGGTCGAGAGTAATGAGTTTTACCCGGTGATTTATGAAGACGGTTTTAGTGAAAGTCTGATATAAAAGAGATTTATCTGTCATTATTCAAACGGGGGAAGAAGTTCAACCTGTTACGCTGACGGTTTCGATTACATGAAGTATGTTTCCTGAAGTTATAATTGAAGATATAAAAATGTATACGTTTATTTTATCGGTTATTCTATCGTATTTATTTTTTTAATAACATCGAAATTTGATACCAAATCAAAAAAGCCCCGATTAAGGCTATGGATGAAGATAGGATCGTTTATGCGGGGCATCACCACAAGGGCGATTTTACCATCCCGAAGAAATAGTTAGATAGATCTATAATATAGCTCATTCAACACATTGTAAAAATTATGAAGTGATAAGTTAATAAACGAAGAACAATTCAAAAGTCTTGTATACGGACAAACACATTATTCATTTTTTATTTTCAATAACATCGAAACTTGATACAAAATCATTAGTCCCCAATTGAGGCTATGTATGAAAGGTGGGATCATTTGATACCCATTATATACAACACATTAAAATCAAGAAGACCATTTTCGGACACTTGTCCGAAATGTGTCTAAAAATAGATTTGAGATTAATTGCTATTGTCACAGCTTTACCATACTGTTTGTTTTTCTATAGTTGGTGATGTTACGAAACCAAACACCAGATAGCGACTCTAAATATTGTCGCAAACACGCGTCTTGTTTTTGTTTAACCTGCATCCGACCCGCTTAATTACCAATCTCTTGTTCCATTAGGCTCGATATTGGATGCGGGACGTCTGTGACTTAACCGAGTGATTAGTGACTGTCGCTACCCGCATGCTTGCACACGGCCCGCTTATTGCCATAGCAACCAGCCTGAATGACTTATTGGCGCGACCAAACGATACATATACTTGCCATACGATACGATACCATTCCTGTCCGTGGTTTATTGAGAGTGACGGCACATTCTCTGGAACCAGGAACATTATTCTGGATAACTGTCTTATTTCGTGTCCGTTATATGATTCGGTTTTCGGTTTTTCGGTTTCCGGTTTTCGGTTTTTTGAAAATAACGTAGACTTATCCCAATAACCCTGTTGATCAAACATCATTTTTATACACTCAATTCAATACAAAAAAATGATCACAATAATATTTAAGGATCTGTCTTATTGACCTACTGTGACTACTCAAACCAGCAACTAAAAAGCTACCCAAAACTGTCAAAAACTCACCCAATCTGATCCTAACCTATCTTTCTGGTTGGACATCTTTGGATGATTTTTATAGGTGGGCAGTTGCTGGTAATAAATTCTTCGCTCGAATGTTTGACATACAGTAAGGGAAGAACACCACCTTTCCCTCCCACTCCCCCCCCCCCTCCTCCTCCCTCCTCCCTCTGACTAATGAAATATTGCGATAAAAACAGTACCGTGTTCAAACACGAACAAATTCTATGATAATTTTCTGCAGGTGGTTTTCCATTGCATGATGAAGATGAAGGTTGGAACCACCCGTGCGCTAGTGGTGTTGTATAGACAGACGGTCGATCGGAACCTCCACCTCTCGTGGATACCCGTGTCTAAAATACATCCATCGCGAAGTAGGGTTCAACAAGTGGCGCGTCTAGCTGGCTACGCGATCTAATCGAGATATATCGATAGTAATCGATAGTAATCGATGGTGACGCGAGCAAAGAGAGATTTATCGAGATGTGGTAATTGTTTTCTCGCGACCGCTGTTGAATACTTGCTTCAACAGATTCATGGTATTCGTTTGAATGAAGTATTCATTGCAGGAAAATATCAGTCGACAGTGTTCATCTCAGGGGAAATTCACTGAGGAATAAACCAAGTCTTTTAGCGTCCCCGATGGGATTGTCAAAATTTTGTAAAGAAAACATTGAAGGACATCACAACCCTGAAACTGGATTTGAAGGAATAAAGATGATACTTAGAAAACCAGAAATCTTCATTTCACTTTCAGAAAATATAATTCATTCATTTGTCCCCCAGGAACCGGTCCTTTCTCTGAGTCGTGACGTAGACATTAATCGATTCTGTTTTATCTTTCCTTACAGAATTGCCAATAATGTCTACGTCATGACTCATGGTCTCTGTACGACCAATAAATGAATTAAAATTTGTGAAAATGAGGTGATGATTTCTAGTTAACTCGGAAATAAGAAAAATAAATATCGTCATAATTCATTGAAACATAGTTTCAGGGTGGTGATGTCCTTTAAGAGATCGACCGTTTTTTATACATTGTTCGGTTTCTGTAGTAAAATTTAAAAAAAGGATCTCCATATCCGTATGCCCGAGACACAATTCGAATCCTAAACATTCATATTTATAGGCCCCTCATATATTTCTATCCTCAACATATTGCTGATGACGCCTCAACAACCCGAGTCGTGTTAGGATGTATTGACCACGCACGCGGCGAGGAGTGTTGTATCAATTAGCCGTCGATGATCGGATGAACGGTGGTTTGACAGTTGGCAGCAGTAACTCGTGGTCGTGATGCAGGAAACACGGCCGTGATATCCGGCCGCTGTCACCAACAACGAGATGACACTCGCGCACGTGAGTCACGTGATCCTCCACGCTCATCTCGAGTAGCTTTCTGAGGGTATATATATTCTCTTCGGTTCGTCGGACACCAGTGAACGTTGTTGTTGTGGTTGTGGTTGTTGTTGTTGTTTTTGTTGTTGTTGTTAGTGACTTTGTTGGTACTTAGCGTATACCTGTATCCCCGGGAGAAGGACTTCCACCAGAGGTCTTCTTCGGGGCGCCTGAAGAGCGAATAACGAATTGAAGTCAACTCGGGTGTCCAACCTTGCCTGAACCCAAACCACATTCCATTGAAAAGTACCCCAAAATCCATATCACACGGCCAAGTAGCTCTATTTCGGAATGCCCTCTTCAGCGCCCCCCCCCCCCCCCCCCCCCCAGAAATATATAGGTTACCATAGTAACCGGCCTGTTATGAACGGGAGCCAGTCAGAGCTCTTGTAGCTGGAGAGGCCAGGACGTGTTTGTCGCTGTAAGGGCCCTGCTTGATATCGACGAGATCTCCCCGTGCATATCTGGGCGAGGGGGTGTTGGGGGTGGAGGGTGTCAGATGTTGTAATACTTGTGTCCTCAAGGTGAAGGTTCCGAGCGACCGTTCGCCCTTATCCCACACCACTATCGCACTGGTGGTTCAAGCCTTCATCGCTCGTTCGTAACTTGTAGTCGGAAGATATGTAGGTTCCGAGTGACCGTCCCCCTTATCCCACGCGATTAGAGCACGGCTGGTTCAAGCCTTCATCTCTCGTTTCTAGCTTGTGTTCATGAAAGATGAAGATTCCGAGCGTTCGTCTCCCCATCCTACACACCAGTAGCGCGCTGGTGTTTCGCTCCTTCATTTGTTGTAGCCTCACGTATATTGTCGGTGTGTTTGAAGAACACGACCACCGACGCCGTCCTACACTCTACCGCCTGTAGCGTCACCGTCGCTTGCCCATTAGTCTACATGGCGTCCATTTTTTTCTCATCTGATTCTAGTATATATTATATATATAGCAGCAAAGAGTTACTTATGAATAGTCCTCGTTAGTCTGTGGCTTAGCTTAGGACATTTGTGAAAGGAGGTAGTTCGAGTTAGATAGTTGACAGAATATTAGTTTACTGGTCTTTATTGAACATCTTGGCTAATACAGTCGTACAAAACATCTCAAAATTGAAAGAGCAATAATTTTTTTAAACCAAATTCAAAATTAGCACCAAGACCTAAATTTCAACACTTCTCATTCAATAAAACATATTAAATCAATTACGGTATAATAAAATAAATGCTCTTAAAACAAAAGAACGAGCCAAGATCAAATTTCATAGATCTGCCGATAGGTGGCCGATTGATAAGCCAGATAATATTGTCTTTATAAATTTCAAATATATTGATTTCGTCCCCCAAACAATTGCTATCTAATACCTTTGAAATACGATCGCCAATAGATGATATTTAATTGAAATCTCCCTCCCCCCCCCCCATGACCAATACCAAGACTGTGAAGGAGTTGTTTCCATGTATGTGATGATGAAGAGTGGGGGTGGGGGAAGGGAGCTTGGGGCAAAGAGGTTACGAGTGTAAGGAACACTCTACCAGCTGTTATCTGCAGACCTTGCTCGCGGAGTGTCTGAGAGAAGCAAAGCACTTAAGAACAAAGTGCTTGGTGGGCACGTCGGAGGGTTGGAGGGCATGGTAGAGAGAAGTTCGTGGGTAAATATTGCTCCAGACAGTTCGTGACAATTTCGTAATTTAAACGTGAGAAGATTTACTCTTTAAGTAATTTGAGTTGAAACGCGTGCTGTATTTTGTTGAGCTCGATGTTATCCGTTCAGGTATATAGGAAAGTTCCGATCGACCGTTCCCCGTATCTCACACCATTACCGCACGGGTGGTTCGCCACATCATTACTCTATGTCAATACCACAGTATATTAAATCCACAATATATGAACGATAAAACTTGAACAGTGTAAAATACAAAATCAACAAATACATCTCAAGATGTAGACGACAATATTTGTCGCAAATGGTAATAACTCGAATTTTAAAATAACAAATCTGGAGAGGTCAGTTTTATGTCACAGTAGCACTCGATATTTCAGACATCGATTTTTACTTCACAGTGTACCTTAACGTACAAATAACACGTAACATGAGGTATTAGATGGGTTGTTTCTTTTTTTTATGTTGCTTAACGTCCCCACCAACAGCTAGGTTATACGGGGGTACGAATGAGCGAATGATAGTGAAACGATGAAGAGATGATAGATGAAAGGACGTTTACAAAAACCCATGCCTCATGCGGGACTCGAACCCACGCCCAACGGTGATTTCAGTTACTACCGCTAGCGATAATTGACTTAGCCACCGGGGCGGCTCTGGGTTGTTTCGTCGCGTCGTTTACAACCCAGTATCCATAATAGTATCCCTTAACATTTTTTTAATGCGAATGCTTATTATGGATTGACAATACTTGAGAAAATATTTCTCTGAATGGTGCGAAGCAGTTTCACTACAAAATGTTCAAACGAAAAGTCACTGCGATCGTTCATATTTTGTGTCGACATTGATAGTTTTATTCGACACTGAGTCGACACTGATAGTGTTACTGTTACGTTCCCCTTATGGTATAGGTTCCCCTAAGACTCACTGTAAATCAATAAATTCATTCGACTTTTACTAGTTGTGATGAATAAGCCTTCTCAGATACGCTTGTAATGGTGATAACAGGTTGATACCGGCATTGTTTTGTGTTACCCAATCAAGACGAATGGGTTGCTACCCGTATTTCTCCACCCGGCTTGCTTTATGGAGATTCTGACCATGCGACTGATTATTATGCATAACTTTCAATAGCCCAACTGATTAAAGACTTAATATATAGACTATAACAAAGAAAGGCAGGTGCCTACCCGCTTCTGTGTGGTGGTAACTAGTTTACATTTTTACAAATTAGCGGATAAATACATATATTGTGTAACCTGCTCTCCTTATGAAGAAAGCCACCGAAGCCACCGCTTTAGAAACGGAAGTCACCATTGGGCGTAGGATCGAGTCTCGCATAAGGCATGGGTTTTGTAAACGTCTTTTCAATTATTGTTTCATTTATAGTTTTGCTTATAGGCCGTATTTAGACCTTGGTAGCTGTCTAGGGCGGCAAGTTTTCGGGGAAGACATATCTCCTAAGGTCTTTGTATTTCATGTTATTTGAAACCATCCTCCCCCCCCCCCCTCAAAAAAATATATAATAAATTAGTAATATTGATTATTGAATACCGTATATATTATTATGAAATAAAAAGTGAAATGAAATGGCTTTCAATTTGGATCAGATTCAGCCCATTAACTAAATTATCATCCTCCACATCTAATAATCGTTATTCTCGACATGTCGTGTAGATCCCTAAATGCGCAATGAACGGGTGGTGTGGATGACGTAATAATGTCGGTAAATGCGCATTGACAAGTTTGAAACGTGCTCAATTATATATAAATAAAAAATACTTATTAATTATGTATACGTATATGACCATTATCACAGTAGTGTTTGATATTACTAATTAAATCAACTCGCTTATTATCTAAATAGTTGGCAAAATACGGGTCTACTGACCTCTAGGGTATCAAAACATCGGAAACACCTCCTCCCCTCACCCCTCACAATCAGCAAATTTCATTAAAACACGACCTAGAGTTCATCTCCCTCAAAAATATCAGCTCGACACGCCCAATCGTCGACACGAGACGGGCGCTCGTAGCAGAGTTACCGGCAGAGCCACCGACCGTTTATCGAGCTCCAGAGGGCGGTGTAATCAAAAAAATAGAACTGTCGTTCTTTCTTTTTCAAATGGCGCGTTCTTTTAATGAGAGATATCGGAAGCGAGCGGCGGGCGGATAGTGGCGCGTTCCTTTTAGCGATATAGCGGAGATATCAGGAGCGGCGAGCGGATAGTGTCGGACAGGAGGCGGTGTCTTTGAGGACGCGTGCCGCAGTTTCCGAGTCGCGGTTCGTTCAATGAGATAGAATTCGAAGTGATAGTGAGTGAATATTACGCGCGCTGTGTGGGTGTGGTGTGTGTATATATATATATATTCTGTTCAACAAACTGAGAAAGCCCCGTTTTGCAACTCATTCAATAATTATAATTAAAGGACATCACAACCCTGAAACTAAGTTTTAACGAATAATGACGCTATTCATTTCCTCGATTTTAGTTAAAACTAGAAATTATTATCTCAATTTCAGAAATTATGTTTTTGTCCTCCAGAGACCATGAGTCATGACGTAGGCATTACCGATTCTGGATAGAAATATATCACAATCGAGTAAGTCTACGTCACGACTCGGAGAAGGGCCGGTTCCTGTAGGTAAAATAGATCAATTATAATTTCTGAAATTGAGATGATTTCCAGTTTTCTCTAAAATTAGGGAAATACATATCGTCATGATTCGTTAAAATTCAGTTTCAAGAGTTAAAATGTCGTTAATAATTTATCATCCAATTATTGTCAGATACTCAAAATGTATAGTTCATACAATTTGACATTTTCCGTACGATATTACATTTCAACTGATCTATGTATTTGTTAAATTGCGATTCGCATTGTTTTAATTATTTGTACTTGTCATGGAAAATTGTGACGGAATATCACCACATTGTTGATAGTTTGGCTAGTAGCTGAACACGCAGTAACTACAATCGGCAATCAAGTGGCCGTGATTAACGTGCTAAATACCGTTATCGAAAGTAAAACGTCGTGATTTATGATCTCCGATGACAATAAGTATATACATGTTTCCTGTTGGGCCGTGATAAGTGATTACCAATAAGCCGTGTACGACGGCGTGCCTGCTTGAATAGTAACGAGAGAGAGAGAGGGCGAGAGAGAGAGAGAGAGAGAGAGAGAGAGAGAGAGAGAGAGAGAGAGAGAGAGAGAGAGAGAGAGAGAGAGAGAGAGAGAGGGAGGGCGAGGGAGAAAGAGAGAAAAAAAAGAGAGAGAGAGAGAGAGAGAGGGCGAGAGAGAGAGAGAGATATCTTGACAGTTGTGGTGATCATTTGTTTTTTATATTGGGTTTAGAGACGCAAATCGATGATGAGTCAAATCCAAGTTGCATTGAGGATTGCGTTGGTTTGCGGGTTCCTTATGGTGTCTTCGCTGAGCTCTAAATCTCGTTCCTATTTCCTGAGCACTTTCCTCCGATATTTCGATCGTTGCTCTTGTTTTGTAGAAACTTGATGTCATATCTTCTATGCATACCACAAATATTTCCATCTAAGATGCAGTGTATTTTGACATCCAAAATGCGGTGGAAGTATAAGCAAAGTATGCGCTCCATATTCGACAGTATTAGCAAGTATTAGTAGCAGATACGCTGTAGGTGTTGAAAAGTCACAAAATAAAGCGCGCGCATATCTCAACAATGTCATTTATTGAAAATATGACATTGTTGACGGTTTATTTGTAGCGTTTCGTCGGCCATATTGGCATTTATAAAGCGCATTCTGTTATACTTTTATAGTAACGATAACCGAATGAAGAATATTTCATTTGAGCCAAGGCGTGTAGAGTTTTCGATTATACTTGACATCGACATCTTGCAACGCATATTCTGCGTTCGCCTAGTAAATCGAAATCGCAATAGTAGGCTCGTATCTCGGGTGAATATTGCGTCGTCGACACATTGTTTGCTCACGTGATGTATAGGTGCACGTTCGGACATGTTTCCTGTGACCAAACGTCACATTCTGCTGAGCCAGCGTGGACACGTGACCTGGTAGATACGTGCAGAACATCGCAACTGTTGGCGGATATTCGCGGTGCTAGTGCATCATGTCCATATTAGGTTTAACGACACACTGTACTGATGATTAAGATGTTTGGCGTTGGTGGGTGATGAGATGGAAGGTAATTTTATTAGTTGTTTCATTAGACGAGCTTTAGCGAGGATTCAATTTGACATACTGAAAAAAATGACTTAGGCCTACTGAGAAAAAACATAAAATGTGCTAAATTGGTACCACTCGAAGCAGTTTTTACCCATACTATTACTATCCGCTCGTCTAACAACGCATATATGGCGTTTTCCTATAGTGCATTAAAGATATACGAAGACAATTCACCCAACGTTAAATTAAGATTCATCCCCACTCTTTCGTCTCGACCGTCGCCACACCCATTGTCCTATAGTACCGTCAATCACCGCTGAGAGTGCTGAAAATCGTTCCGGCGATTGTGCTTCAGTTGACGGTTACACGGATGCTTGCCTGGGTTGTCTGTCAAGTCTTCAACTTGACTGATAGCAGCGTTCTGCGATGTTTGACATAACTTCAGGTAATAATGATAAGGTTTTGAATCTCGTGAAGTAACTTATACATTGACGTCTTGAGTATCTCTTTAGTCAATGGTAGTATATTCACCTTGATGAGTGAGAGGAACCACGAAAAACTCTTGTCAGGATGGTCCACTAATGCGAGGGCACCGGACCATCGGTGTATGTCACAGGATGCGGACATTGTTGTTGTTGTTGTTGCGCGCAGCCTAAAACCACCCCTATCTAACCAACTTGATACACCGAACCTATCCAAACTAACCTAATCTAACCTAATCCAACAGAAAAAACAACCTAAACTAATTTAATATAAATTATAACTAATCAGAAACTTGCTACCAGTCC
Source organism: Brachyptera putata (assembly GCA_907164805.1). Lineage (NCBI taxonomy): Eukaryota > Metazoa > Arthropoda > Insecta > Plecoptera > Taeniopterygidae > Brachyptera > Brachyptera putata. The sequence goes on along the minus strand of OU015471.1, from coordinate 17,560,085 downwards.
TGCGAATAGTCCCGGTCTCCTGACTGACGGTTCTGCGTGCTAGCTACTGGTCCACATGTCTCAATAAATGGCGATTTAGTATTTATAGATATTTATATTAAACATTCGGATTCGATATCGAATTGCTAAAATATCGATATCTAAAACTAGCTATACTTTGTTTGCAAAGAATTATTTCGGAATTGAGACAACATCCTTATCACCGCGTGTAGGAAACTCCTCCTCGACCTTGCCGTGTTCACAGACATCCTAATCCCATCAAACAGGGCCGTGCCTTGTTCCTGTATTGACCTTCAAAATAGGGCATTGTTGACTTATCGGGAGATATTGGATTGAATAGCGACGCTGAAGGTTGATGAATTGAAGGTTGATTTGAAGGGGTGTCACACATTTTTGTGATAGTGTTCAACAATGTACTTCAATTAAATTGTGTCGCCAACCTCCGTAGCTCAGTCAATTAGCGCACTGCTTTATAAATTTAAGTCATCGTTGGGATTGGGTTCGAGGCCCACATAAGACATAGGTTTTTGTCAAAGTTTTTTTTTTTCACTTCTCACTACATTGTTCCTTTATCACTTGCTGATTCGTACCCCCAAATAGCTTAGCTGTTAGTGAGGTGTTTGATACAACAGTAATTATTATCGAAACTTATCTCCTAATATCATCTCTGGTCTATTACTTTGTTTCCTCCCCCCCCCCCTCCCACGCTCCAACTTTTCACAGTTTTCAACTTTTCGCTACAAAATGTCACACGGTTTAACAATCATATGTCATATCATATAGTGACACTGTTTTCTCATATTTCGTTCGAAGCTTCTTATTCGTCCGCTCCTGAACCAAATGATTCTGATTCGTCCGCTCCTGCAATGAAGTACTCCGATTCGTCAGCTCTTCTTTTATACCTTTAATATTATCACAATATTATATTGTCTCGTTTCATTCTTTTCTTTCTTTATATACGCTGTATTTTCATTACACAATTGAATTCCTTTTCCTAACAGATTGACACTTTTTTTTTTACTGAAAACAATTGCTTCTCGTCTTCTGTCGTTTCCAATACGACGATCACAATAGCGATTCTCGCCTCGTTTTCTTTTATGTGCTTTTCTGCTGTAGTTTTACTTCTACCTTTGCCGGTGGGTCGAAACACCTGGTCGTTGTCTGCGATAAGACCGAGACGGTCGTGCAGTTGAGGGTTTACACTTTGTGATTGCGAATCTACAATATTGATACCTAGATAGACAAGTTAGCACTTTTTTCATCCTTTTAGTGAAGATTATTGGAGAATAAAGTTGGATTGTACTAGTATTGAAACCATTAAAGTGTATACGTGAAATGAACAAGTAATAATTGTGTATTTTTATATTTTAGACATAATCTTATTCATTTCTTCTGACATTTTAAGGTGCTAATTCAGCAGAGAATTCTAGATTTCAAATTTCAAGACAAAAACTCTTTCGAATTCCATTCCATTATCGACCTATATTTATATATACAAATTTAGATGGGAATTCTTTCAGTAAGACATTGCATCCGGAGTATATAATTTTTTCATTTATATTTCATTAATTTTATCGATTAATTTTCATTAATTATATATTTTATTGTTCATTTACTTCATTATTAATCTCTTTAATTGCAATTATGATTGTACCGAATGATTATAGTTGCCGTAGGTACTCTATTCTTTCGTGTAATTATCTATGTGTCGATTAGTTTTCGATGTATGTGGATGCTCGTCTTGTACATGTTGCGCCTAAACATCTCGTGTACTTCCAACAGCAATTGCATGATCTAAGAGCAATTATGGCGCGTCAAATCATCAAGATGAAAGGAAAAGTGTATATTTACACACGGAACAGACGGAGAAAAAGCATGTTTATTTACACGTGAAATAGACGGAGAAAAAAGAGCGGTTGTTTGAATTGGAAGGTTGTTCTCAGAGATTGCACCGGATGTGACGTCATCCAGTGACGACGCTCCAGGACCACTTGTTGCACACGTTTCACCTACTGTGCACTCCTGATTGGTCGGTTTCGGCTGGGGTTTTGGCTGCCATTTTTATTGCTAAACAATTCAACAGATTTCCAAACCAACAAAAGTGTTATCAATTTGTTTGTAAGCTCAGGGCAGTGTCAAGACATTTCGAGGCGCCTGAAGATCGAATACCGCAATAAAGCATACTCGGTTGTGTGACATGGGTTTGGGTTTCCAGCCGTACCTTAACCCTAACCACATTATTGAAAAGTACCCCGAAGCCCATGTCACACGACCTAGTATCTTTATTCCGGTATTCGCTCTTCAGCGTTCCCGACATTTTGTACCCCTAGGCCGAAAGTGGCGCCTGTTTATACCTTTATTTATATCATTCATACTTATATAGGCCTACCAGCTACACTCAAACTGTCTTATACTAAATTTCACTTACTGTTTATACTACTTTGTTCATATATATATTTTTTAAATGATGCTTGTGAAATAGTGTACATTCCAAAAAAACATTCAAAACTATGAAATTGTGCCAATTCTCTAGGCTCAACTATTTACGTCCTGCGGGGCTATCTATCAGGGACGCTTCCTCCCCTTCCCCACCACCCATCACGCCACCATTGTTGTGCGTTTTCGACAGATTTCCATGTAATTTCAGGCCACCCCTGTACTATTTCTATTATCAAATCACTTTATATACATATACGGTAGGTCATGTCTCCATATTAAGGCCACATCTCTTTGTCACTCTTATCTACGAGAGATGGCTGTTCCGATCGACCATCCCCCTATGTCATCCGACTAACGCGCGGGTGATTCGTCCCTTCATCTCTCGTGGATGCAAGTACGAGATATGAAGGTTCCGATCGACCGTCCTCCCTTTATCACACCACTAGCACACGGCTGGTTCAAGCCGTCATCTCGTGGCAATATGCAAGTGCAGACAGGAATTGTGTCACGCTTTATGGAGTTGCATATAGGAAGGGTCGGTGCACAGTTTCCTACTTGACCTACATCTCGGTCATGTGATTTAGGTCATCGTTCCAGATCACCCTGTCTGTCTGCCAGGGATAGGGAGAGAGGGAGGGAGGGGGGAGAGGGAGGGAGAGAGAGAGATGGAGAGAGAGAGAGAGAGATGCTCGCATGTCTGATAGACCACATGTAATCCTATTTAACAGTACTTTGACGGTTGGACCAGTGACTAGAGCACACCGACGTAATTCAGGAGACCGAATTTCAGAAGTTTTTCATAGTTTTCCTCTGTCGTTTAGATGAATATGAGACTCTGCCGCCCCCGTGGCTCAGTCAATTATCGCTAGCGTTAGATATTGAAGACATGTCGGGCGTGGGTTCGAGTCCCGCATAAGGCATTGGTTTTCGTGAATTTCCTTTCACCTATCATCACGTCATCGTTTCATTATCACTCGCTCATTCGTACCCCCGTATAAACTAGCTGTTGGTGGGGTCGTGAAGCAGCATTGAAATGAAGATGGGAATGTTTTCTTCTCATTCCCATCATTCCACAGTCTATTCACCAGCTCTGCACCAGTCTGTGCATGAACTTCAACTAAAATAGTTGGAAGCGCAACAAGTGTATCCACAGGAAAGAAATAATAAAATTGGGGTGTTTGCCAACTTGGGTGACAACTTGGATGCTAGAGTGACTGCATTTCTAACTTTCAATACTGGAATGCGTATATGAGCTCACACAATAACACATCCTCCAGAGAAATTCAGATCGTTCCAGGTTTTCCACCACCAACCTCCCATAAAACAGGGTGGAAATCAACAGTTTTTGGTATTATAATGTAGAGCCCAACAAGACTTTTGAGAGAACCCTGCACATCGACACTGGACCGAAATAACCATACAGGTATTCGCTCCTATAGGCTACCACTTTCTGTTGTACAATATTATATAGTAAAACTGTTCGTTTTAGATTTTAGAGTAGATTATATTTCTTTAGGAGGGAATGCACTGAACGTTCGAAAAATTTGTTCGAAAAAAGTTGTATTTTGATCATTCGGTTATAGCTCAATTGTAATATCTTTTTAGAATGGATTGGGTTCGATAGATTCGGAAATCTGACCCACGAATTGAACTGGTCAGTTGAATAAATTGACGCTATCAATGTTTCAAAATATGATTTAGGCCAAGTATTACCAAGTGCAGTTCGTCATATTGTGAGAGATAGTTAAAAAACGCATCAACTATGGTGTTACAACTTTAAACTGCCAGTTAGAGCTACTCCCATGTTGGTAATTCCTGCACTTATAGCATTTTATTAGTGAAACACATTCCTGGTTGTAAAAAATACTCAGTTGACCTATCAGGACCGCTATTCCTGAGATAAATGAGATGTGAGAAAAATCAGTGAGAAAACTATCTCATAATAATGACATATTTCATCTCATATTCTATGTGAGATACTCGTTTTCTCACTCATTTTTATTTTTCTCACATCTCATTTATCTCAGGAAACTATCTCATATAATAATGACATATTTCATCTCATACTTTATGTGAGATACTCGTTTTCTCATCCATTTTTATTTTCTCACATCTCATTTATCTCAGGAATAGGGGTCCTGACGACAGTTGTCCAGGGATACATCTTCAAATAAAATATTGTCAGATGATTCGAAATTTCTCAAATTCTTCTCAAACTTCTCAAATTCCAGGATTTAACTAATTATTGAATAAAATATGATTGCCTCTTCTAATTAACTACATCTAATTATTTTTCATAAAATTGAAAAAAAGGGTGACGAAATGACCACACTGTCGGTGTTACCTGGGTAAACAAATCACCCGCCGACAATCGATCGAGCAGTAGCCGATAACTCGACGTGAAACTAGTGCGTTCTCTTCAACAACAATGATACAGTGCGTCACACTGATGAGCCCATTGTTTGATCCGTACAAGTCGCAGGTCTATGACACTTACCGATGTCACATGCATACGTCACAGAGAGTGTGTGAGAGAGAGAGAGAGAGAGAGAGAGAGAGAGAGAGAGAGAGAGAGAGAGAGAGAGAGAGAGAGAGAGAGAGAGAGAGATGTAGCGGCCTTGAGAAAGTGTACGGGCTGCCACTAGAACAACGCAGCAGCGCCCTCAGGTGCGAGTGAGATAAGAGAGTGATAGCAGGACAAAGGTAGAATGAGACAGAGACAGACTGATTGATAAGGCATCGGTTTAATTTCGAGCCACTGCTTGTGTACGAGCCAGCCAGAAAACATCTACCTGCTTCTTCTCAGCCTAGCTGAGCTATACATCCATTTTTCACATCAGTGGTTAATAAAATAACTATTAGGTTATCTCGATGAGGGTAAGGGTCGTTTATTTTCCAAGACCTGCGTGACGTCAGAAGGTAGCCATAAACCTTGTGAATTCAAAGTCCAGACTCCAGCTGACGTCAATCAGGCTCGGAAACGCTCGGACTTACGGAATGTCCCGAACAAAATGTGTCGGATCATACTAACTACTCATGCGTGATGTCAGAAGGTAGCCATAAACCTTGTGAATTCAAAGTCCGGACTCCAGCTGACGTCAATCAGGCTCAGAAACGCTCGGACTTACGGAATGTCCCGAACAAAATGTGTCGGATCATACTAACTACTCATGCGTGATGTCAGAAGGTAGCCATAACGTTGTGAATTCAAAGTCCGGACTCCAGCTGACGTCAATCAGGCTCGGAAACGCTCGGACTTACGGAATGTCCCGAACAAAATGTGTCGGATCATACTAACTACTCATGCGTGATGTCAGAAGGTAGCCATAACGTTGTGAATTCAAAGTCCGGACTCCAGCTGACGTCAATCAGGCTCGGAAACGCTCGGACTTACGGAATGTCCCGAACAAAAAAAGTGTCGGATCGAACTAGCTACTCACCAATATGATATGCCAACCAATTGCTTGTTACCAATCACATTATATATTTTAATTTTATTGTATTGTAGTTTATGGGATAGTATTTGTTGTACTTTCAATATGGCAGATGGGTGTTAGATATGCCATGCGATGTTCTGTAATAGTAATTATACTATCAATACAGAGTTTTATCGGAGTACTCATAGAGAGGAGATGAGGGTTGCAGTCGATGGAGGGAGTGAGATGACGCGAGTTCAGAGTCACCTGACCTAGTAGAATTGATGCTGATGATGTTGCTGACCCAATTCGTGATTGCTTGTCTGGGGTTCGATATCAAATGCAGTTTGTTAGACCACTGTATGGGTCTAATAGGCTAATATGTTAGCGAATGCAGTCTCATTTAGTACCGGAATTACCAACGTGGAAGTAGCTCTAACTGACAGTTTGAAGTTGTTATTACCATGGTTACCCATGCTTTTTGGTTGAACTAACTCTCAGATAAAGGCTTACTGGACATGGTAATACCGGCCCTTAGTCGGTTGGGTATGATGGGAATAAGACGGTTATATGCCCAATATCAATTAAGTATCCGAGAATTCACTTTAATGACTGAGGGTAACCACAAGAAACGTCAGCAAAGATGGTGCTTAGAAGGTCATAAATCTCCCCCCCCCCCCTTTCTTGATGAACAGCCTCTCGATTGGATGTTGTTTTGTGACGTCAAAAGGGGTAAGAAAACGAAAGTGTTCAATCAACGACCGGTATGGGTGTGGTCTATTAATCGGCCACGTAAATCTGAGCAACTTGAGATATCCTGATAGATGTTGAAATTCGCCAACTAATAAACAGACCACTTTTTTGGATGTTATATTTAACGAAAGTGATGCATTTTCGCCGTTTTGATGGAGCAATATATTCGAAAACGATAAGTCTTGTTACAAAATGTTTCAGGTTGCCTCCTATTCTTTTCTTTCGTGTATATAACCATTTGAAATGGTTGAATCCTTTGAATCATAGACAATTAATACACAAGTAAACAATTATAATAATTAGTGAATATTTTCCTTATCTAAAAGGCAATGTTATTTCTTTCAGATGCAAACATTGTTATCTTTCCTGTATCTCATTAGATGGGAACAATGCCCCTGAACGTAACTAACTACACGGCCTTCGGAATAAAACTTGCTTGCTTGCTTGCACTAACCTTTCACTATGCTGAGAAGCACGAGTACTTGATTAGAGCGAAGGAATTAGACAAAATGAAATCTACGATTATAACTATCTACGGTGGATACGCAACTGAGAGCGACGTGTTTCTGGATCTATGAAACCGATCGAGGGGTTTACAACTCGAAAATTTGGTGTACACCTGATTTCAGATTTCAAGTGATTTCAGGGATTTCAAGTGATTTCAGGTGATTTCAAGGGATTTCAGGTGATTTCAAGTGATTTCAGGGATTTCAAGTGATTTCAGGAACTTCAAGTGATTTCAGGTGATTTCAAGTGATTTCAGGGATTTCAGGTGATTTCAGGGATTTCATGTGATTCCAGGGATTTCAGATGATTTCAGGTGATTTCAGGGATTTCATGGCAAGTGTACACCTGATTTCAGGAGTTGTTACCCCTCGGAACCGATCTAAGCCACTGAGATTGACTACTCAGGCCATCAGAGCTCTGTAAAGCTTATTCGGCAGTAAAAGTAATAACTTTATTCATTTATTGAAGATGCAATACAAATGAGTGTACAAAATGCCAATATGGCCGACGAAATGTTACAAATAAACTGTCAACAATGTTATATTTATATTTATAATAAATGACATTGTTGAGATATGCGCGCTCTATTTTGTGACTTTTCACAAGTTCCACTTATTAACACTGACATTGTAGGCCTAGCTGCTATTTTTACTTTCGAATATTACATAGGCGATCTAGGTGGCGTTGAAGGTTTCTTAGCACTGGAGATGATCGTCAGCTGGGAGAACATGGGAGAAGTCCAAGTTGCGTATCCATCCTAGATAGCTATAGTCTTAGTTGAAACTCAAAACATCATATACTTACTTCCACGTATGTAGAAAGCTGTGTACTAACATGGCAACACGAGGATCGTCGTTGTTAAGCTGTGGAACTGTTTTCAGGGTGTAATGGTTTTCAGGACGAGGTTTACGATACGAAACGCTGCGGCATCTTTCGAAAGCGTTATATCCTCAAGAGTTGCAGCGTGATTATGTAATTGGCGAAGTTTTTATACAATTATTTGGTTGGTAGACGACCTTCGTGACGGGTATAGAACCCCGGCCTCCTGAATGACATTTCAACGTGCTAGCCACTGGTCCACCAGTCTCCAGTGTACATACTTGAACGCGAAGACATCAACTTGGTATAATTCACGTATTTGACTAATTATCCTTATAAAATCTAAATTTTCCATCCAAATCTTACGATATGATATCTGTAGGCCTATGTACGTAATGTGAACGATTGTGATTACATAAAAACGGACGATCAAACTGCATTAAAGTGCATCCTGAATAAAATATACAGATATTATACGCACTAAAACTATATGAGACAATGTGCATACGCACTTCACGCATATAGTCGGTGAAAAAAAATTGCTGTAATACGTACGTCTAGATTTTATTCGAGTTTAAATTCAAATTTCGAAATAAACTATTTTATGTGACCGCAAATGTCACATAATCCGAAGATTAGTTGAAAAATAAAAGTACGAAGTGTTTTTCCCAGTCGTGATTTTCAGTATAGCAATAAATAACTATTGTTAGCTGGCATCAGTGTCAGCCTGCAATGCGATACGTTGTCACTTTCGAAAAGTGCGATAAAAAGTGAATATAAAACCTATACTCATATTTCACTGCCACATGGAAACACCACAGGATCTCGACACCATATGGTGACCTTGATACTATTTTTAAATCCCCCCCCCCCCCCCAAAAAAAATAACCGGCTGACCTTTTAATAATAAAAAACAACAAAAACAATATCAACACAACATCCCATAGAAGAATAGTAAAAAGTGTTTCCTGCTTCCTCTTCCTCTTCCCTACAGCTGTTGTTGTGGTGGTGGTGGTTGCGATCGGGTGTTTCTCGTGTGTAGTAGCGTTAGCGAACGGTTGTGTCGAGCTGTCATCATCAAGTGGCTGGTAATCGGTTAGGCTTGTTAGGGGTGTTTGTACACGAAGAAAATTCTCATAGATATTCAAATATACCTGGAGCCGTATTCTCATAATTTATGAGCTAAATGAGATGTGATGAGATTTCACTTCTTATTCACTTTTTATCGTCTTGGCTATATATTTTTTTTTTTTCATGAAAGGTAGTTGATAAAAATCACATTTAGTCTGTTTGGAATGATGAGAAGTATACGGTCGTGGCCGATTATGGAGGAACTATCCCAGTGTTGACCTAAAGGACAAGGGGAAACCACGAAAATCCTGTAAGGACGTTGTCGACCGTGGCGGGATGCGAAGCCTGGAATGATGGTTCAGCGAGCTAGCCACTCGACCACTCGTTGTAGTCTACTTGGCCATATTTACATAAGAATCATTTTTTAAATAGATTTAGAAAAAAAATGTTTTTCTGTAAAAAGGCCGGTCCGATTTATATGTGAATTTCTTATAATATGGACTATTCTTGAATTCCGTATAAATTCCGTGCAAATTTTTATTTTTTCATCATTTTTTCTTTGATATTCGATCCTTCTTTTTCAGGCTCATTCTTGGGGATTGTACAAAAATATTGCTTTTCGCGTCTCGTAGAATAAAAACTGGCCAATTGTATTGTCCTAGCTTCAAATTGGTCGGCAAATAACAAGGGAAAAATGAGCTAATCGTGGTTTAATTCGTAATTGAATGAAATAGTAGGAAGATTTGTATTTTTCCCAGGTTTTTTCCATAATATATTTCTTCATAATTTTCTGTAAAACGGCTGGTCCGATTTATATTTGAATTTCTAATAATGTTCATCATCCTTATTCAAATTCATTACACATTTTTATTTTTTGAGTATATTCGTATGTACTTATTCTCAGGGTGTATATCCTACAACATTTCCGTGACATTTTTTCTCGTTTTGTGCGTGCAACTCCGCACGGTATTGGCTAAGGTGCACGAGCAGACACTCCCGACCGTCAGTACTCTTTAGGTACACCCGCTAAGATCCATTATTCACGCGTGTTATTGAAAACACGTAATGGAGTGTACTTTTATCTCACGTGACTGGGGTGGGCGGCACAATCGATAGGTCGAGCGTGGTGTCGACATTTCACGGTCGTATCGACTCGCTACATCAGATATAGGCGTATGATCTCTCGCTATAAAAAAACTATAACACAACTACAATGTAATAATCTATTAACCTGATTGAATAGTAGGGTTATATTGAGTAAATGTACGTGAATATATATATATATATATATATATATATATATATATATATATATATATATATATAGAGGCATATATATATATCGATATATCGATTTTGTTTAATTTATTTAGGCTCTATACATACTATATCATTATATAACAATGTATCTGCAACCACCATGCACGTGAGATTCAAGTTGATGATATAAATTCAATTGTGTGATTGTGATTGTCCGTACTGTTTTTCTCGGGGTGTACAGATTGTGACATATTGTGACATATACTGGGATGCGAAACAAATAACTATACGTTGAGTTTGGGTTATGCTTTTCTCATTTAAGTGTCTGGCAATTTTTTTTTTTCATAACATCGAAACTTGATACAAAATCATTGTTCCCCAATTAAGGCTATGGATGGAAGATTAGATCGTTTGAACGGGGCACCACAAGGGCGATCTTACACACCACACAATTATAAAAACAAGGAAACACAGATATTACGATATCAACCATTTATCACGAATCGCCTGGTTGTCAGGCGTATACGTAGAAACACACATTTTTTAACCGTATGCGCCTGACAATTACGCAATTCGAGATGAATAGTTTTTAGTTATAAGTTACACTGTCTTGAAGGTATATATCTTATACCGATCAAAAGTTATCACCAAAACACTGATATTCCGCTAAATCCACTCCCAAGACTGTAGAACATTTACCGTGACCAATAACTTGGTTAATTAGATTCAATAATAAACGCTGATTACGTTGTCACTTCCAAAACGCATAATGTCCTGATCTGGTTCGAAACTTATCAACATAAACATTGTGAAAAGTGTCATTTCTTGCGCGATTTCGATCAAGAAGTAACTCAAGTCAGCAATGTATTATTATTCATCAGTTTTATTTCCTGTATCTACAAAATATATGTTTCCTCGTGTAGTGACCAAGTAATATGTTCAAGACAGTATCCTGAAAAAAGCTTGAAAATGAATGACCTATTTCGATAGTGTTTTAAAGATAATCTGGCTAATTCAGTCCAATATTTGAAACTCAGATCCAATTGGCTTTGACTATTTGATTTTTGTTATTTTCCCTAATCGTTCTCATAACTTTCCTATCTAAACTTTGTGTTACAGTACATTTGTTTTTGTGGGACTGTTTTCCTGCATTTCTAATTGCGTATCTAGGAACATAGTTAGTATTTTGTTGAGCCAACAGATAGAAGAAGGTGGGTCAGTCCACCCACTCCCTCCTCCCTTCCCCTTCCCCCTTCCCACACTGTCCCCTCTCACCGTCATGATCTAATCACTCGCGTCCCTGTAAGTCAACAACTACTTTACCGACGTCTTGAGTTGACAAACTCCTTGACCGATCTCGATGCAATGCAGCGGGCATTTTAATTAAGGCGATTCTACCAACGGCACGGAGTAATATTTACCACATAAATTATCGACTTTCCGTTTGAGTATATTGTTGGGAAGTTGTTTTATAGTATCTTCGGTAAATAGACCTACTGTCAATTAAAACATTCAATAAGTTATGTATGCCATGGTGGGTTTAAAATAGTCGACAAAAATCTGGAGTTGCCAATATTTATATTATTTCATCATTTCGAGTGTTTGTGTTTGTTTTTAATATAATTTGACAAATTGGTATTTTGAACAATTGTCTGCTTATGACATATTTATCAAGTTCGTATTTGTACCACTAACGTTAATGGTCATTTGTATTTTGGAAAATGCCTCTAGCGGAAACTTTTTTCTCTCTTTGCTATCGACACGCCTTAATTGGCTAATTCTTGATGTTTTAAAGAAATGCATCGCTTGTATTAATTTTGTATGTATGCAAGTGTAGGCCTAATTGAGAAAAAACATGAATTGGTTAACTAATCATAGGCCTATTTATAACTTCTAAAAAGGAAAAAACTCGTGCTAAAAAACTAGTTCTATTGTAATCACGTCATTTTACTTTGAAGTTTTTCTATTATTTTTTATTTTTCCCAAATATTGATTTATTGATACGACAAACACGATTCCCCATGTTGTTATTCAGCGCTGCTCTCTGGTAGAGAAACGGCGTACTACAAAAATAGTACAAGATTTCACCGCTAGATGGCTGTACTATCTGCACGACATTCTAATGTATCAAGTCTGGGAAAAACCCAAATCTTTCTATTATTTCATTCAATTACGAATTAAACCACGATAAGCTCATTTACCCCTTGTTATTTACCGACCAATTTGAAGTTAGGACAATATAATTGGCCAGTTTTTATTGTAAGAGACACGAAAAGAATTATTTTTTATTTCGGAATGCAGACTATAGAAACAAAAAATATAATTTTTCTCAATTCAGTGGAAATTATTTAGAATTGAATTCACACGCGAGAAGAATTTGATTTTTTGTATTAATACGGATATTATTGTTAACTTAAATTTAAGACTTCACCGAAATCGATTTTACGAGATCGATATCAGTTTTTTGGTGATGACTTTCAAACGATATTAGGTATCACATTTCAATACAACAGAAACACAGAACTCTTACACTTCAATATGATGTGCATTAGAATTGTTAACCTTGAATCCAAATTTATCACACGTAAAAACCTTTTGAAAAATCGTTTTTATCTGCTTCCTGTGAAATTTATGAGATATAAGTTGCATATTTCTCACGTCGACTACCATCTTGAAGGTATAAAGAAGTATTGGAATATGGGAGAAAATCAACTGTATTAAACCTCAACTATAAACTCAATTGCCCTACAAACTAACTGCCCTGTTGAAAGTCAACTATAGTAAAAAAACATCTGTCCTAAACTTTTCTAAATTTTGATATCTCACACTGTTCGAAATCTATCACAATAAAATTGATATTGAAACTCCGAAAAATCGTTCAAATTTAAACATTTACTGCTTTCACCATTTTAGGGGGACGTTGAAGAGCGTATACCGGAATAAAGAACTCGGTTGTACTTTTCAATGGAATGCGGTTAGGGTTCTCAAAACCATGTCACACAAAAACCGATTCGACTTTACTCCGTAATACACCCTCCTCAGGCGCCCCCATTATTCAATCCAGGCCACACTTATATTCATTATCAATATCGTAATTCTTCAATTCTATTCCATTATTCGATTATATGAATTGAACAATATTTTACTGATAAATATAAGCTGATCACTTTTTGCTTTCTCTTTCATTTTGTCTCGCTTCTCACCGTCTAGACTAGCAGTATTAGTAATACCATTGGCCTGAATAGCAGGGCAGCTACAGCGCTGGACGGAGGCTGGATACGTTAGTCTTTTGCGTGACCAGGCGGCTATGTCAGCTTTCTTTGATGACGACCGATGGCCAATGTCAAATTAATGATAATCAATGATAATCAATGATAATCAATGATAATTGATATCGGTACTGGAAATAATCAATGATTTTAAGCTGGTTATTGATTCTAGATAGGCTAAATAGGCCTACTATTGGTTTAAGAGTCCATGATAGTCGATTTAACGGAGTATCAGTATTTTGGTGATAACTTTTGAACGGTATGAGATATCGAAATTCTAAAAACGAGGAAACATAGATATTTTCAATACCTTCAAGATGGTGTAAGTAATAACTATTCATCTTTCATCGCTTAATCGTCAGGCGTATACGATTAGAAAACGTGTATTTTTAAGCGTATACGCCTGACAATCAGGCGATTTGATATAAATAGTTATTACGTACACTATCTTGAAGGCATTGGAAGTAGGCCTATCTGTATTTCCTTTTTTTCAGAATTTACCGCGATATCTCAAACCATTCAAAAGCATCCTCCAAAAAACTGATATTCCGCTAAATCGACTCCCATTGACTCTCTGAGTGGATGAGAGTGGAATTATCAGCATTTTAGTGATAACTTCCTAGCGATATGAGATATCAAAATTCCAATACGGAGGAAACCGATATTAAAATGAAATAAATGAATGAACAATGCGTTATAAAACACGTATAAAAGAATTCATTCTAGTTTTTTCGATAGTTAAAAGAAGTGATATTTTTTATGAGCTGTTTAGGATATTAGGTACGAGTAACTTGCAACATAATTAGGCCATATATTAGCTTGCATCATTCCGCCAAATATGCATGTTATGAATAAAGTTGCGCACGCAGCATGGCGGATGTTAGCGATATATGCTTATCAGAGTTTTATTACAAGACCCAGATAATTTAGATTAATCGACATATTTTATTGCCAATTCCTTTCTAATAATTCATCGTTTATTATTTTTTTGTGTTGACAAAAAATATTATTTTTGGTGAACGCCAAATTGGTAGACCTGATTCTAACATAAGAGCCGGTTGTACGAACATATAGTGAAGTATCTATTAGTAAATAAAATGCATGTACTGTACTTATAAAAATGGAAAAATTCATTCCTGATATTTTTTTACAAAATTCACTAACAGTGTAATTGAAAAAAGCATATCAACCCCAAGATAATTATATAATTTTCAATTAATATGACACCCTATTCAGTTTCAAGTGTTTCTTCAGTTTTAAGATAATACGTCAAAAGAATACCAATGTGATGAAATTCATTGACGTATTATCTCAAAACTAATTGAATTCACTGGAATAGACTGTCATATTAATTAGAGCATACAATCATTTTGGAGTTGATATAGTTTTTATTCAATTATACCGTTTCCGGAAATTAGAAAAAAATGATGAAGATGAATTTCTTAATTTTTATGAGCACCGTGCATCCTTAATTAAGGTTCGAAAATGACATGTACGTAACCAACGGTGATAGCAAGTTGATCTGTTAATTATCACTTCATACATTAGCCATCATCGCAGTTCGTGATATATAGGCGTACAACCGGGTCAAAATTGAATAGAAATATTATTCAAATTTGATTTGATCATATTGTTGTGTAGAATGAATTGAGTGTGGGACCTGAATGTACACTTGCGGTCGCATAAAGTGGTCGATCAAACCACATTATAAAAAATGCATCCTGAGGAAAATTTACTGACAATATACGCACTGAAACTAGACCATGTAATATGAACATACGGTGGGTTATCAGTAATAGGCCTACATGGGAAAATATATTTTAATTATATTTTTTTTTTTTTTTTTTTTTTTGAATTCAATTTTTATTTTATTTAATTCATTTAAAATGTATTTATTTATTTTTGAAATGAAAAAATATTCATTTATGATCATTAAAATGTATTGTAATTATATTCTTAATATTGCTTCAAAAAATGGGTCCGTATGTATATAATATAACAAATATATGTTTGCCAAATACACAAAATAATAATTTGATCATATAAACTAATTGAAAATGAAAATAAAATAATTAATGATAATGGGAAAATTCCAAATGAAGAGTATGCCATAATAGCCTATATATAATGGTTGCCAAATACACAAAATAAAAATTTAATCAAATATAAATTAATTGAGAAGATAAAAACACAATAATTAATAATGATAACAGGGTCTAATGTATTTGGTGAAAACAATCCAATTTAACAGTATATATAAGCTCTGCTACTCCCAACATTATTTGATTAGGCAGGTATCTGACCTCATAGGTCCACCCAGTTTGACCTCCAACTGAACCCCCGAGGGGCGGTAACAGATTAGCATGTTTAAAGTCTGTTTGTTTTCGCGAATTTCACCTCTATAACAGGTTAAACCGCGCTTCTGCCGCGCAGGGCTTTGCATTCTTAATTCAATAAAAACAATGTTTTTTATTTCACCTTGACATGTTCACACATCTCGCTACCGTGAGTGTGTGGGGACGAACTGCGCATGCGTGGGAGACGAATTGTTCATCTTGAACAAATGACATTGACTCCTGAGGGATTTTACGGTTGGAAAATGACGGAAGTGGCTATTCGACGAACCGGAAGTAGGTTTAGATTAAATGAGTTTGTTTTGTTAGATTAGTCATTTTAGGTTAGTTTGGGGTAGGTTAGATTAATCAAATTAGTTAGATTGTGTTTGTAGGTTAGTTTAGCAACGTGTTAGGATGTTTGTTTTGTTAGATTAATAATTCTAGGTTAGTTTGGGGTAGGTTAGATTCATTAAATTGGTTATTAAGTTAGTTTCGAAGGGTTTACAACTCGCAAATTTGGCGTACACCTGATTTCAGGTGTTTTCAGAGGTTTCAAGAGATTTCAGGGGATTTCAAGAGATTTCAGGGGATTTCAAGCGATTTTATACGGATTTCAGGGGATTTCAAGAGATTTCAGGGGATTTCAAGAGATTTTATACGGATTTCAAGTGATTTCAGAGATTTCAATAGGATTTCAATGGGATTTCATGGCAAGTGTACACCAGATTTCAGGAGTTGTTGACCCCTCAGTTAGTTTAGCAACTTTGGTTGCGCCCAACAATGACAACAACAACAACAACAACCGCATGGTGACATAGACCGATGGTCCGACGAATAGCGGCTGCTAATAAATGATGTGAATGAATCCTATCATGACACAGGTTTTCTCGTGGCTCGACTCTTGGTCGTAGTAGAGACGCTTAGTAAATAAATAGTCACGTATAGGTCCTACTGAGAATAGTAAACAATTCCTAAACTCTCTCATCTTGTGATATTAAATATTATCAGACAAACAGAATACGAACTTTTACTTTTGGTTGACGCTATACATCTACTTGTATTCACGGAAGAAGAAAGTCATACCAACCGAACAAATAATTAATAACATTTTCGCTGTCACTTTTAACGTTCAAAGTGTTGACGCTTTTGTAAAATGCTGTTACATTTATTTTCTTGAAAATCATCCTGAAAAATGAGATTACCCCACAAAATACCATCTTCGTATTCAAATATAGCAGTGATATTTGTGTTTGTTTTGTTGGTACTTGGATAGACAGCCAGGAACCCACAGATATATGGCATTAGTTTTCTGTACCGTGATGTACTAAAAGCTATTTTCTACAGCACATTGTTTTTATTGTTATTTTTCTCTGAACAATTAAGTGATATATTATATGATGATCGCGTATACTGTCATGGTGGTTGGTTTGCAACCTGGCAACGCTGTCCAGTCACGGTTGTTGCGAAACTGCTGGTACTTTTGCTCGTTTTACTTTCATTACAATCTTCTGTGTCTCTCTCTCCCTCTCCTTATCTCTATCTCTTGCTCTTTCTGTCTTCTTAAACTTAGCTGTCTTTCTCGTTCTCACTCTCCTTCTTCCTATCTCTATCTCTCTGTCTCTCCCTCTTTTTCTTTCTCTTCTGCTTATCTCTCTTTCTCTCTATCTCTCTCTTTGGGTGATCTAGATGGCAGAGAATCATAAAGTTTGGTTGATCGTATGTTCGGTGACCAAGGTGACCCTCAGAAATCAACCATGTAGTCAAATTTCAGAATTAACTACCTCTATATACCAAGGTTTTTAGGCATTATTAAATACCAAAATGCTTCTCAATAGAGAATCGTTGAAACCCAATGTCGATTAATATAACGATAATTTTTTTCTGGTTTCATAGTTGGAATGAAATTATGAAATAAATACATTAACTTAATGGACGCCATTTGCCGGCTTTTGCCATTGTCAGCACCTCGATATATATATATATATATATATATATATATATATATATATATATATATATATATATATATATATATATATATATATATATATATATATATATATATATATATATATATATATATATAAGCCGCCCCGGTGGCTAAGTCAATTATCGCTAGCGGTAGTAACTGAAGTCACCGTTGGGCGTGGGTTCGAGTCTCGCATAAGGCATGGGTTTTTGTAAACGTCCTTTCACCTATCATCACTTCATTATCACCCGCTCATTCGTACCCTAGCTGTTCGTGGGGTCGTTAAGCAACATGTATATAGGCCTATATATATATATATATATATATATATATATATATATATATATATATATATATATAGGCCTATAGGCCCAATGTGTGTGTATTTCTAATGACGTAGCCTGATATCCACGCGATGAAGGTCCCGATCGACTGTGCCACATATCCCTTACCACTAACGCACGGGTGTGTCTTGCCTTCATTTCTCATGAATTATACATGTGTTGTATTCGGGAAGAAGTCCACACCATCGTCTCTGGACAATACAAATCGTCTCAACTTTTGTCTAGTAGAAATGAAGGTTCCGATCGATTGTCCGCCCTATCACACACCCCTAACGCACGGGTGGTTCACTCTTTCATTTCTCGTCAATACAAGTATCCATGATAGATGAATGTTCCGAACGACCGTCCCCCCTATCCTATACGATTAACGCCCAGGTGTTTCACACCTTCATCTCTGACCAAACCATGTGCATGATTGTATTCACGATAGATGAATGTTCCGAACGACCGTCCCCCCTATCCTATATGATTAACGCACAGGTGTTTCACACCTTCATCTCTGACCAAACCAAGTACATTATTGATAGATGAACGTTTCGAACGGCCGTCCCCCCTATCACCCACCACTAGCGCACCGGTGTTTCGCAGCATCACCAGTGTCCAATACAAGATCAGATTCCCATGGTTCAGTATCTCATCTCGCGATGTGAGTGAGTGATTTGCACTTGATTGTACCTCGCCAAGGTTAAACACGATAAAAACACATTTTACTAGCCAATAAAAGATGGTGGCAAATCAAGGAACGAGCACTTTGCACTTTTCCCACTTCGCCTTTCCCATCCGCCAACAATACTTCTGCTGCTCGTTATTTTCTGTCGACTCATATCTATTGTAAATGGCTTCTATTTTCATCAAATTAGACGTGAAAATATAGCGCGCCGAAATTATTCTTACCCCCCCCCCCCCCCCCCCCCCCCCCTTACACAACCATTACACAAAGGAACATTTTACAAAAGATTTTTTATGTATGTTTATTATGTTTATTTGTCGATGTAAAAATGTAATTAGGTATTCTCTATTATGATATAATAGGTTTGGTTCTTTATTAGCAATGTGTTTTCGCTCTCTAAGAATTTAAAGTCTACTGTGGAGATTTTTGTTTTCTCTCCCACGTAAAAATCATTATATATTTCTGATTGTGTATTACGTACTATTGTTTAGTTTTACTTCTGATTAACAATGAATAACAAATAATTGGCTTTATTCTATATTTTCTTTCTCGCTCGCTCTCTCTATTTTGTCGATATCAGCTTGACCAATGGGGAGATAGCGTGGTTGTCAGATTACCATAACAACTAGAAAAGTTGGGACAAACACACCAATACAGAAGGTGTGTTTGGAGAACACAATTTGGGGAAATTGTTGTTCGTCTCTTTCAACAATGAGTAGCAAGTCACTTGACAGAAGTATTGTATATGCCTTATATAAATCCGATTTTCGTAAATATAGTTAGTTCTTCATACATTTTAAAATCGTAAGAAACTTGACTATACCGTCGAATTTGGCTTGGTATTGAATAAACATTTACAATTATTGTTTTTAATTGTTGTGAATTGATTACTATAGATATGGAAGAGAAACTTACTTCGCGTCATAATGATATCTAGTACACCAATCCAGTAGGCTATATTTTGCCTTTACAGATATACAAAACCCTTGGAGGGTAATGTGCATAACTTCCTTATTTCACATCCGTTTTATGACGAATTTTCTAATTTTTTTTATCGCAATTATACCCTTTGCATATTCTAATAAAATCAAGAGAAAACGATCACTTATTAAATTAAACGAAGAATTTTAAAATGTATGATTATATAGGGAGTATTAATTTTATTAGCATTATTGACCATTTCAAGTTTTTTTTTAAACTTAACGTTTTTCAATAGGCTACTCGTACGTATTTATATGTTTAATAGTATCTTCTTAGTTCTTATAGATAACTTTTTTCTCTCGTGCATTTATCATAATAAGAGTATAATCTCGATATGGTTTTCACTCGGTTCTAATCCTATTAAAACCTGTTCACTTACTCCAGCACTCAATGCCGCATACGACAGATGCATATTTCACGTTATTGCACAGTCGCATTGTTGACTGCTAGTGAAATGCATCGCAAGAATGCAGTTCTATACTGGCGTGCATGCGATGCACAATTCACGGCGTGCTATGTTCTCAGCATGTATCGTATTGTCATGATAACAGACGTGTTGCTATGACAACCCTATGATATATATCATGGCATTAGTATGGTATTAGTCTGTAATATCTTCTATATAGGGGCTATACTTGCGCCTTTACTGGTCTATATGTATATATGTGTGTGTATATATATATATATATATATATATATATTATATGTATATAGGCATATATATATATATCATTAAATTAGTATCTTATTAGTCGGTAACATTCTATGGGACCTATGCCTCCCTGCGTTGCGCAGTCACCTAAAGGACCGTTTAAACATGGCTCGCTGTAGGCGGCTGGCGTTTTTTTTTTGGCCAATCAGAAAGCCGTAGATTTTGCCGCTTGAAGCTGTTGAACGCTACCGCGAGAGTTGAAATAAATTGAACTTTGGAAATGAAACGCCATGGTCAAATTCTCTCGCTGATACAAGAAGTAGGGTTATGTATAGGCCTATATCTCCTCAAAATCAGTACTTTTCAAATATTTATTATTATTGTATTTGCGTGCCTCATGGTACGATGCTAGAAATCACTTCAACTCCCGAATTTATCTCGAATTATATAGTTGAATAAATGAATCAAATCTCGAATTGGATGCGAAGAAACGCGACTGTGCGAACAGCACAAACGACAGGAGATTTTTGTAATTGCCTTGCCGCCTGCCGATTTAATTTTGCTGTAATTCTTTCAAATGTTTAGCTTCAAAAATTATAAGTTTATCAGAATGAAGATCAAGCGCAAATATAGGCCTATCACACAATGTAAATATAGGACTTCACTTAAATGAATTGAGGAAATTTTATCGAGATTTCATTATCCCTTTGATGAAACGTAAATAAAATCATGCATAATATTAGACTATGAGCTCAGGTCGGCACCGCGGGCATCGAATTAAAACGACGCCTGACGTCGCTAGGGGCGTCGTATATCGTGAAAGCGATCTAGTTGGACAAGCGTACACTTGCGGTCATGTAAAGTGATCGATCGAGACTAATTAAAAATAGCATGCAGAAAATATATACTGACATGCGCACTAGAACTATAGCAGACAATGAGCATATATAATCACTCCACGTATTTCAAGAACTAAGAGAACATTCGCCAATACGAAATGCGTGGATCTTATTCGAATTTCAGTTAGAGATTAGGGCAACAAAAACGTTTTTTGATGCCGCAATTCTACATCTTGTTGAAAGCATTATACGCGAGTGGTGCCAAACTATAAAATGATTGTAATGATATGAATATATATATAACTAGTTTGTGTGTAGAGCTTTAGGAAAGTATACTTTATTAACTACGTAACTCTAAAACTATGCACTAAAACCTGGAAGTCATAATCACTTCCGTTTCTGGTCTTATCCGGATACTTGAGACTTGTATAAAATGTGGATATCATGCTGCGCTTATTGCTGTTCGAATCATGACAGTGAAAATATACATTATGATACATACTCTTCTATGTATTGTATGCTTGTATACACACACTCACGTAAATTAATATGTAACTGTATATATGTATATATATATATAATATACATGGGCGTCGGAACACTTTGAAAGTTGGGGGGGGGAGAGGCAAGCTCGATCAACAATTGAGACCCGCGGGGGAACAAATAATTTGAAGTTAATGAACAAATAAAAGTGAATAAAAAAATGAAAAATGACAGCCAATTTTAACAAAGTGGGTTTCAACAGGAAACAACGAGACAAATTTATACCTTTTTCTTGCCCCCCCTTGACCAAACGTTGGGGGAATGCCCCTCTACCTCCCCCCCCCTCCTGGTTCCGACGCCAGTATATATATATATATATATTTATTTATTGCTATTTGATAATCACATAGTTTGTTATTATCCAATATCTTCAAGATCCACTCGATCACTACCATCTAGATATCTGTTAAACTTTCCGATAGTCTTTTTCCAGTTGATTTCACACATTGCTGTAATAAATATACAACAATGACCCCTCAATTGTCTTCTAAAATCACAACTTCGAATCTTCAATATTGGTCACAGCCTTCATTATATACAGTTCTGATCAAGATACGGTCTTATTCAATAAAGAAGGCTGTGACTTTTCTGCGGTTGCTGTGGTAACCTTGCAAACTTGGTAACGTGACAAACAAGAACTAACGTGTTTTTCTCTCCTTCTGTTGCAGGTAAGCAGAACAACCATCTTTGTCTTACGCATTCATTGAGCAGAGGCAAGTGAGTGTGAATCAAGACTTGACAATATATGTCGCTCAAATCATGTGGTGTCGAAGATATGTGAAAGAAGTGTTGGGAAACCATAAAAAAAACAGTCGCATGAAAATAGGGATAGTGGGAAAAATGGGGAAAAATAGGCAAATAGGAGAATGATTACATTTCTTCTGAAATTATATGTATATACAATTCCGGTCCATTTTCCTAGTTTTCAGCCCATTAATTATATTTATATTTATACACCTCCTCGCTGAAGCCACACTCCGTGGCTCATTCAGCCAAGACACCGCTTTAGAAAATCAAGTCAATCCAGGCCTTCGATTCCATCACATGGCAAACATCATTCATCTACCATCTCCTCTCTCTTACCCCCAAACATCTTGGCTGTTGGCGGGGTCGCAGTTGTTATGAGCACATTATTTAATAACCTCACTGCGTTTTCTGTGCGTCATGGCTAGGAATCTGCCAAGTTTCTTGTATATATAACATCATATAAAATGACTTGAAATGGTTATTGTGGAGGTGTTCTATCAGGATTGCTACCCCAAGCGGCCTCTCTTCAAATATGTGACCCAAACCTTGAGTATTACTGTCTTTGTACAGTAGGTAAACGCTGTCAAACGGAACCAATCTTGCTGCTATTTTTATTGCCCTTATTTACACAGCGAAACTTCGTCTTATATATGCGGACATCTCAATATTTGGGTCGAGGTTGAGTAGTCGATCAAGTTCGGGGGTAGTTTCAGCAAAAAAACTTCAGAGTTGCTTTAATTGATATTGTATGGAATTACCAAACGTGGAGCATAGCACTATAACAAGTAGTTAGGCCCAAGTGTTGGTTTTATCAATATTTTAATGCTGCTTAACGACCCCACCAACAGCTAGGTTATACGGGGGGTTCGAATGAGCGGGTGATAATGAAACGATAAAGTGATGATAGGTGAAAGAACGTTTAAAAAAAAACATGCCTTATGCGGGACTCGAACCCACGCCCGACGGAGACTTCCAGGACCTGACACTTTTTCCAACACGTGACGTAGGCATTACACGTTTCTGTTCATGTTTCTATACAGAACCAGTAATGTTTACATCATGACTGATCTCTGAAGGACAAAAAAATAAAGTTTAATTTTCGAAATTGAGATGATGATTTCTAGTTTTCTCTAAATTCTGGGAAATGAATATCGTAATTATTCATTGAAATCTAGTTTCAGGGTTGCGATGTGCTTTCCCTTCTTGCTGAGACATGTAGTGGCATGCATTACGTGCAATGAGCGAAGCATACAAGATGGTGCCTGTCAATTCTCTTTTTGTCAATGGTATTAATGTGTAGTGGGTGGGAGGAGGGGGGGGGGGAGGTTGACCGTGGTAGTTTTATTTTCGGTGGGTCGAGTGATGGTTAGTTAGTGGACTATATTTTGGTGTATGTGTGTGGACGGAAGGGGGAGGGGGAAGGGGAGGTTGTAAATAACTTGAAAGATGGTCGGTGAAAGTTGGTAGTGAATAGTTGTGACTTACTTCTTAGTTTGTTTGGACAGACGTTATATTGACAATCAAGTCCTAAATATCTTTTTGGTTTGATTTATGGCCAGACCTAATGGTTAGTTTCACCCGCTGGCAAGCAGTTGGTGTGAATTCAGAAGGTATAAATAAATGTATGTGTAGATATATATATTATGCTGATAATGTTGCCGAAAACAATTGAGACACTACTGTGGGCGCTTGATATTTAAACTTGAACCTCGTCGTGATCAAAATCTAAAGAATAAGACAAAATATTAGTATACAAATAATTATCAACTTCTCTTTAATGTGTAGTTTCAAATGCTTATAAACGACAGAAAGAGTGGCAGGTACGCATCTAGTGTTGAAAAGTGAAACTAGTGAAAATTACGAAAAGCATATTTTCAACAATGACATTGACTGAAATATTACATTGTTGACATGGTCTCATGGATCTCTCGTCGGCCATATTGTATTTATTAGCGCATCCTGTTTGTTTTTTTTGTGACGAATAAATGTGTTCATTTATTATCTTACCGTTATAATAATGTATAGGCTTCTTGCACGTTCTGTCACACATTGTTGTAATAAATAACCAACAATGTCCCTCAAATGGTGTTCATCAAACAAATTTCGTTAGTATCACTTTGTGTAAATTACGGTAATCTGACAAATGTGCTTTTTTCCTATTAAGTAGTTTATTACAATGAAAAACGACAGTGACATGCTTATAATTATTTAACGTTCGTCGTTCATAGTTAATATTGTTTCATATTTTAATATTTGTTTGTTCATGCAGGTATCCATCTTCTAACCATGAATGTTCAATTTATCGCTATTTTACATTGCATATGTTTAAAGGCTACCTATGTGAACTGGATACTCCGCAATTTTCAGAAACTTTGAAGGATAATGATTTAATTTTGAATCATTGTTATTTTAATTTTGAATATAATCCGTGGTAAAGCTGGAAGCGTATACGAGCAAACACGAAAACAATTAACAGAGTAAATTGACTTCAACCGAGTTGAACGAAGTGTTGTTTTCATAACAGCTATACGAGATTAATTTAAATTAATCTTGTGGTTAAGTTTTCCGTTTTTATTCCTATGATAATGTGAGAAAAACTTACGAGCTTCATTTTAAACCCATGGGAATAATTCCGCTCAACATGAGCAGGTTTTAATTTTACAAAATATTTCTCCATTGTAATGATGATAAGAACCTTATTATATATTTCATTCGAGATATACTAAAAAGGAAGAATCTTAACACCGGAAGTTTCATCTTGTTCGAAATTCAAATACCGCATTCAAAATTCGAACACAAAGCATGCGTCATTTAAAATTCGAACATCTAATAGAGTCGGCATTCAGAAATCGAACACAAAACGTTCAGCGTTTAAAATTCTAGCACAAAACAATCGGCATTCGAAATTCGAATAGAAAAAAGTCGAACGTTTGTGTCCTTGCCAACAAGTGAAAACATTCCAAAAAGGCTTTTAACCCTTTTTGTGGTTGAATTGTCGGTTGTCTTGGTAACCTAGATTCAGTGTCCCTGAACTGGTGCTCAAGGTTGCTAAAGAAAGCGACCCTTGCGCGAACAATGTCATTGCTTGGAATAAGGGTGGGTTCAGATACCCCCCATTGTTATTTGTTAAGGGTACACCTCGGTCAAGAATACGTGAAACTTATTTGCAAAAAAAATCCAGGAGAAGAAACTATCACGATTCGGTACAAAGTAACACTTATGTCCTCAAAAATTATATATAAGTGAAGTTATACATATAAGTTATAGGCCTATACACTGGTCCGTGGGCTAGCCATGTAGGAGGGGGCGACGAAGAACGGGATCCTCTTCTTTCGTTGATACAAATACAAGCATAAGGTTATACGGTCACGTGAAGTGGGCGATCAAGCTACATTAAAATGCACCATGAAGAAAATAGACTGATATTATACGCATATGAAGATGCATGTTATTTGGGGCTGTTACGAATGAAAAAAAACATTAAAATCAACCGCAAGATGCACATTTTCAACTATATGTAGAGCCTAATAGGTTTTCAGTTCTTTTTTAATCGATTTTCAAGGTCTTGATCCTAAATTACTTCATGTTTATACTATAAGTATTCAATTACCGAAGTTTATAATTGCGGCGAGGTATCATATAATGATGATGTGGATCGTATATCACAATGCCTATCTAGCCCCAGTGATTATATGACTGAACCTCAATTAATTATTTATTAAATATAATTATTTAATTAACGAAGAGTCATATAAT
This sequence comes from Brachyptera putata, assembly GCA_907164805.1. Taxonomy (NCBI): domain Eukaryota; kingdom Metazoa; phylum Arthropoda; class Insecta; order Plecoptera; family Taeniopterygidae; genus Brachyptera; species Brachyptera putata. The sequence goes on along the minus strand of OU015471.1, from coordinate 17,533,714 downwards.
GTTCATACGGGTGAATGATTTATTTCATTATTTTAAATGTTGGCAACGTTTATCATTCTGGTACTCGGTCGGTATATATAGCGCCCTTGAACTGTCTTGTCATCAGGGTACCGGGATTCGATTCCCACAAAGGTCGGTCATCCTAACAGATTTCCTGTGGGTACTGAGTATATCGAGGTCCTATTGTATAAGAAACACATACAACAATTATTTTTAATCAACTCATTCACCTTTCACTGACGCCAATCGACCCTAGTCCTAATTGCAGTGCGTGAATAAATAATTTAATGTGGATACAAAAATACAAATATCATTATTTTCGAAAATTACTTTTGAAATGAAAATTCAGTTCGTGCATAACGCCGTTGACACGTCGTTGAATGACGTGTATTATGACGACAACTGTACTACGTGATGCACACAAAATTTGGACGAGGAACTGTTTTCTGCGCTCGAGAAAGATCGGTCTGCAAGCCTTTCTTCCTTTCAGCCATCTGTCAATGACACTCAAAAACAAACCTTGGGCCCAGTTTGGTTGGAAGCTATACATCGAGATGTGAACAATATTCACACTGTGAATGTATAGGCCTAAATTCTGCATATATTGTTCATTTATTTATACACGATGCGCACTCTTGTGATAACTAAGATCTATTGGCGTCGTTGAAGAATGGATGAAATGATGAAAAGATGAAGTAAAAGGTTGTTCAAGACAGTAATGTAGGAGAGATGAATGCGCGAACAGACAGAGTAAAGAGTAAAAATATTGACCGTTCAAAATACACGCTCGCGAATGCTAAAGATAGGGAAGACGGTCGCTCGTAACCTTCAGCCTGTATCAAGTGGAGACTAATAATCTTCACTTCTACCACAAAAAATTCGGTTAATCCTCAGTTACAGTTCGATTATGTAACTATCGAATTGTGTATAACTAGGTTCAGTTAATAAACGGCCTTCTTTATTCGTGGATACATTGTAGGTAATTGCTATATCAACCCATTGTTATGGATCCCAAGACGCGCGATAGTGTCGGGCTGTGACAGAACCAGTTATACACTGAAGTTGCTAAAAGCGCAACAATTGCGTCTGGTAAAACAGTCCTTTATAAGGCTGCGTTTCTTGTGACGTGTTTCTTATGTCTGTCTGTGCGAGGAAAACAAGATAAATACACTCGGATGCACACGAGTATACGTCGGCCAGCGGAACGAATTAGAAGATACTGACTGTGCGGACGAAATATTTTTCTCTAGAGTTTAACGGGATGATAAAATATATCTTACTGATGGAGCCACCGAATCTGTTGTATCGTATACATAGTCTAACTACAAGATGAAATATATATTTTCTCCTTTTTGGATATGAATTATTGACAAAACCTGTAGTGAGAGTAAGTCTATGTTACACGGCCGAGTCGTCTTTTATTCTGGTATACGCTCTTCAGCGCCCCCGTTTTATAGTAAACCCGCGCTGCATTCCCATTTTTGATATAGCAACAAATATTTTAAGATAGCAGTGCATCTTACAAGCATTGTTGACAATCAGAAAACAACGTCTTTCAGTATCATCCAAACTTTTTTCTATTAATAACATCGAAACTTGGTACAAAATCATTGTTCCCCAATAAGGGCTATGGATGAAAGGTAGGAACGTTTGGCCGGGGCACCACAAGGGCGATCTTACCACCCCAAAATTGTTTCACCTAAACTATAAGCTTCTCAATCAACTACTCCAGAATGTTTGAGCAAATGTGGGCCCACTTCCGCTCCCTCGAATAACAGCTTCCATATCGAAGTTGACCTTTCTGGTCACGCCATCGATCAGACCCTCTTAGTTGTGCTAAACGTCAGGTGAGAAAGAGAACCCAAAAGAGGGTAGAGTCTATTTAAATACCCTGCATATGTTCGCAATATCACCCATTCGAGTTCGTGCCCTAGAGCGGGCAAGTGTTTTAATAACCACCTGCTGCATATAGGCCTATATCGACAGACAAAACATCGAAACTTGATACAAAATCATTGTTCCTCAATTTAGGCTGAGGATGAAAGGTAGGGTCGTTCGGACTGGGCAGCACGAGAGCGATCATACTACCTCAAGAAGCCTCAATAGAATAATAATTATACACCAGGTGTATAGTGGACAGTTTGAACATTTGCAATTGGGAGATCGTATTATCCATATCTTATAGTATTAGGCCTATCTAAACAAAAGATATAATAGTCGAACTTTTGGTTTTGTGGTTAATAACTTGATTTATTTGTATTGTTTTTACTGACGCATTGATACTAAGATATATTGGCGTTGATGGATGATGAATGTAGAAGATTGGATATAACAGATTATTTTGTCAAGTGTTTTGGACAATGGAAAGCGAACGGTCGATGTCTGTTGCTGGAAAATCATTATCAGAAATAAAATGAAATGTGCGTATTGTGTGAGAAAATTATTGGCGGATGTGTCGTGCAAGTTTTCTTGAAATCGAATAAGCTGTTTGTGACGTCACACATTGTTTAATAAATGGACAACAATGTCCCTCAAATTGTGTTCTCCAATCACGACTTCGGTTTCAGTTTGTTTGTCTCCGACTTTTCTGGTTGCTATGGTAACCTGATAAACAGGCTATCTCTCTCATCTTCCAGTACATACGTACTGCGTTCCCATAGGCTTCACACACCGACACTTGGTTGTCTCTCACACCGACAACGCGAGCGTGGTAAATGTGTATAACTAAATTAATAATCTATTTATATTATTTATTTTTCTTTCTGAATGAAAAGGAAACGTTGAAAAGAAAGAGATAGCGATCACGAAATCACGATATGCCATCCTGCATGAGAACTGAGAACCGATTATGTCGCCTACGAGTATTCGCTACGCTCTACTCTTCTCGCTAAACGACGTTCTGCGCAGATTCTTCGCGCACTTTGTTAAAAGAGTCAGTATGATAATACACTTGTGTCCAAAAAAGATGGCGTTTCCGAACGACCGTCCCTTACATCCCAAACCACTAGCGCACGGGTAGTTCGCACCATCACATCTTGCCAATATAACATTGTATACGTCTATCCATAAGAGGTGGAGGTACCGATAGACCGTCTTCTCTATCCCAAACCACTAGCGCACGGGTGCTCCGAGCCCTCACCTATCGCCAGTACAACATTGTATACCTTGTACCCGCGAGAGATGACGGAACCGAACGACCGTCTTCTCTATCACCCACCACTAGCGCGCGGGTGATTCGCACCTTCGTATCTCGCGGATACTAGGATGGCAGAGGTCAATCACCCAATGGGTTGCCTGACCCATTGAATCGACTGGCCTTGACTTTACGTAACATATGTTATACATGGCGGCGCGACACTACCGATCGTCGTGGTTACTGAATAGGAAGGAAACGGCGATCGAACCAGCCGTATCGCGTGCAACGAGAAACGACGAGAAATATTTATATCTGGAACATTAATGAGATTTGTTTCATTAAAATGAATGGTATAATGAGATATTTTTGATGAAAATAAAAGTATTAACACTTGTATGTAGAAAAGATGGAGGCTCGAAGCACCCGCACGCTAGTGGTGTAGGATCGAGAAGACGGTCGATCGGAATCTTCGAGTTTTGTGGATATTGTATAAATGCTTGTTTTTGAGACGAGTTTTTAATCCAATTAGCTCTTAATTGGGCCTAGTAATTGTAATTGAGAGAAGACAGGCATAACGCATACTGATTGGCAATATAATCAGTTAATTAATCTTATTATCTTCATTCAAAAGATCTGCCCAATTATTGGGTTACCTATAGAGACCAAATAGAGACTATAGAGACAATATATATATATATATATTCATCCATCTATCTCCCGGTTCCAACAAGTCAGGTCGGGAGGTGTCGAACACCAGGGCCTCTCAAATAATGCTGGTTGGCCAATCCTGTCGCATCATCGTCCTCTTCTTCATCGTCTTCTTCACTTTCTTCCTCCATCTCGACTAATATTTTTGAAAAGTACCCCGAAGCCCATATCACATGACCGAGTCGACTTCATTCCAGTATACGCTCTTCAGCACCCTTTCTTGTTCACTTTTAGTTTGTGCCCATCATATACTATAAAAACAAATGTCTTTTCGATTCATTTACTGAATTTTGATCATTTTTTTCCCCCAAGAATCCGTGGAAACCCGGGTTTTTTCCAGCCCTGAACAATAAACTGTCAAGTCACTCGATTCCCTAGATTGTTCGATCTAATTCTGTGACAGATGACACAATTTCTTTCCTATCTGTGAAACCTAATTCTGTATTGCTCATTAATCTGCTCCGTCTGAAGTGTTAATGACCTTACAATAACACCTTATTGATAAGGCGAGTTTATTGGGGCCTCTTCTTATCGTGTAATTGTGCCTGCTGATAACGATGTGATCGGCTTATCGAGTAGTTCGACCATGGCCTATTATTATCAGTGCTTGCAATGTAATCTCGTTCGGGGCTTTGCTGCATATCGGGTCCTCATAAACTGAGGGCGGTTTACACGGTTAAGGGGGACGTATACTAAATGCGTAATATTTTTAGTGTCTAAGTAACTTACTCCTCATGTAGTATCATTAAAAAGAAAAATGAGTTTTCGAGTTACATATAGGCATATTTCTAAATATGTTTTATATAGCTATATTGCGTAATATTTTTAGTTTCAATGTAACTTATCGTAGCTCTATTTTCGCAGTGTCATCAAGTGACAAAAATGCGTTTTTGAGTTACGTAGGCCTATGTCTCAATATTTTTTCTCAGGATTTCACGTTCTATTTATCTGGCAGTGTTATTTAACCATCGTATTGGTTTTTCATTTTAACATATTGCAGTAGAATTGCTAAAAAGGAAAATTCTGGAATACTGTCGATCTATTAGGCCTGAATATGTTATTCTATGCGTAACGATCAGTGTCGAGGTATTGACTGCAACCATGTAGGCCTATGGTGTTACTGGTAGGCCTACATACAATTATTGATCGGTCCACTTTTGATAGTATAAAATTTGAGTCATCATTTTCGACAAATATTGTCTGCATCTTTTGATGTATTCGTCAATTTTGTATATCTCACTATTGATGTTTTATGATTGATTATAACCGTGAAATCATCTTGGTATGAACATTTCACCCTCTGAGTGCTACTTTCTTCGAATAAAGTATTCATAAGCTAATTATTAGTTAGTTATTAGTTAGTTTGTGATTAGTTTTGGAATGAATTGCAACATGAATCAGAATTGTAATTCAATTCTCTATAAGAATTGCAATTCTCAAATATGTAAATCACTTATGTTGGAACCTTTAAAAGGGGAAACCCAGGTTACACTTATCACACCTTGTCTATTACAGATAACTCTATACGCCTATAGATAACCGTATCTTCTATACTAATAAAATCTTGTCAGTACGTATAGGCCCACTACGAAAGGGGTGCTAAAAACTATATTTTAAGTAGGGCCTATAGTAACCAATCGACCCGACCATCAAACGAATTCAATTCTCCACATTTGTTCATATGACTGAGGTTAACGACTGTAATGGTATAACTATAAGATCTATTGGCGTCGGTGAATAATGATTAACGATAGAAATGATGGACAGCTGACATCAAAGGTTATTTTTAAGGTGATATGAACAGTGGGAAGGAAACGGCCGTGGTCTGTTATTAAGGAACCATCCCCGTATTCGTTTTAACGATACAAGAAAACCATAGTGTGTACACGTATACCACTGTCAGGGTGGTCGACCGTGGTGGGAAACGAACCTCGATCTCCTGTATAACAATTCAGCTCGCTAACGACTGACTGATGTACTTATCTTAAGATGCGTCCATATACCAGTTTAAATCATCAAATATGTAAATCATTGAAAAATCGAGTTTTATTTCTTGAAAACAGCCAAATAATATCGAATGGTTAATATAGTTGATGTTTGAAATATTAAAATAGTATATAATAGCTCTTCTAATTGACCAAACTATCTGGTGTAGTAGTATCATAGATTGGTATTATATGTTGAGTGTTCTTGCCAGATTCTGCCACTGGCTAGAGAGAGATAGAGAGTGTATATCTGCCTCACTCGCACTGCTGTGTACATGCATTCTCAACACACACTTGTGGGCCAAGAGAGAGAGAGAGAGAGAGAGAGAGAGAGAGAGAGAGAGAGAGAGAGAGAGAGAGAGAGAGAGAGAGAGAGAGAGTCTGTCTCACTCGCACTCGTGTGCATGTGTTTTGTTTTGGTAAGAGTCACTGACTTTCACTGCTGCTCACCTGAGTGACGTCACAGTCAGTCGGTCACGTGGGGCATGCGGAACGGCCGAGCGTCCGAGTCCCGCGGACGGCCGGTCGACTCGTCTCACTGCACTAGCCTAGATTTCTGTCGTTTTATATAATTTTATTACGAGACATTCCACGGTGTAGTCGAGGTTTTCGATAGTTGCATCATTTCACGTAACCCCATCCTTCTAGAAACCTATTATTATCACAGGTTGACCGGTGTTCGGACAGGCCAGCGCCATGTGAAAAACGACTGTTGCGTTTCAGTTCTTTCGTAATGTGTTCGGAACTGACGGAAACTGATGTAGAAAATGTGTAGAAAACCGAACATCGGTCCAATGTGTGCTTTAAAGTGAAGTAAACTGCGTGGAAAATCTTTAAACGTGTATCAACGAACCTCATGTTCTTGAAACTGACGAAAACTGATCTGAAAAACCTATAAAACATAACCAAAGACCTGTGTCTTTGGAACTGACGAAAAGTGATCTGGAATTCTTATAAAACACTACCAATCGACCTCTCAGCGTGTTTGAAACTGACGAAAACTGATCTGGAATACGTATTTAACCTAACCAATGGACCTCATTATCTTGGGAACTGTTGGAAACTGATCTGGAAAACCTATGGGCCCTGTCACCTAACTAAAGTACCTCCGTATTTTTTGTAACTTATGGAATTGCATCGATAATGTATTGAACTTCATCACATCCGTTTATTCGAAACCGACGAAACTGATGTTCCAACTTTTTGTACCGGTAGTGTATTGTAATGTGGACCAGTGTAAGGCCAATTTGTTTAGATAATACCCCTCATCAGTCTGTTGGAATGAAGAAAACCCGGCCATGATATAATATCAAGGAACCATCTCAGTATTCACTAGAACGAAAAAGGAAATCCACGAATATCCTCAGGAGTGCGGGAATCGAACCTCGGTCACCTGAAACACGTACCGTGAATCAGCGACCGATTCACTCCTTCTCGGTCATAGGACGGTCGATCATGTCGGGAACCGAACCCCGGTCCTGAATACGAAACTCCTGAGTAGAGAACTTATCAAAAACCAATGCTCGAAAAATACTTATAAAAACATATTTAATTGATGGTAAATTGCTTATAAGTAATTGGTAAGGGGGGGCCGCCAAAAAATATATGGCCCAGGGGCCCAAAATGTATCTGATTCTATCACTTCCAAATCTACATCCACGATATCTCAACCCCGAATATAAAATAACAAAACACCTCAATGCGAACGAGAGATTGGCGAAATGCTCGAAAAATACTTATAAAAATCTATTCAATTTATGGTAAATTGCTTATAAGTAATTGATAAGGGAGGGACGCCAAAAAATATATGGCCCAGGGGCCCAAAATGTCTCTGATTCTATCACTTCCAAATCTACATTCACGATATCTCAACCCCGAATATAAAATAACAAAACGCGAACGATAGATTGGCGAATTCTGCTTGTCCCCGCATTCAGCTCTCCTACTGTTGTGTGTACATCGTTCCTCCAGTGTCTACCCGCACGCTGTCTTCTGTCAGAGCTGCCGGCCGGCCTCAGTTGCTTCCCAGCGTCCGACCGAGACGGGCCGTGACACGCCTTCGTACCTGCCGTTCGTTCGTGCACATTCGTGCATAATCGTACACATTATCACATTGACAAGTGGTGATCAAGTTCGTCAGATACATAGTGAAGTGATGGTTAGTTTCTGTAATTAAAGTACAGTTGGGAGTTATCGTAATCGGTGGTATACCTACCTCTCCGTATTTTATATACATTGTTAACTACCAGTGTTTATTAAACTGAAAGAGTATTTTTTAATTAATCAGAAAAATAGTGAAGTGATATCAATTTCGTCAGATCAAAATACAATTGGGATTTATCTTGAAAATTATCGTAAATAATAAATAGATAAGATATCAAAAAACAATAAAAATAAATCAAACCTGTATATAGAATAATACCTATGAAGAAAGGTTATTAGTATTTTAAATATCTTTCAATTCGGTGTGGTGTGTAATAAACCCGTAGACCATTTGATCAATATAGAAAGTGACGTAACAACTGATGATGACATTGAATATGAAATAACGAAACGAACGTTCTTCCATGAAAGTAAAAGACTTTCACTCCCGTGTTTTTTTTTTATTCATTTGGTTTCACTAGGTCGATCGAACAGACATCTACCACTAGTATACCACGTGTAACCTGGTTCGTTTTCACTAGATACTACCGGTCTATCGAAAACTTGTTTGATCATCGGTTTTTGTATGACGCTACATAGTATTGTTCTGTAGTGAGTGTTGCTTGATGTTCTAGTAATCTATAAGCCAATAGTAATCAGCGATCGCGTTGCACAACTGCTAGAGTGAGATAGTGAATTAGGACAGTACGAATTTGTTCGTCGAATCGCGTGGTTTGTGTGTACCGTACCGCTCTACTGGATATAAATATATAATATATACATGTGAAAAATTTAATTGCGAGAATATTTTTGTGTGAAGTCAAGAACGATAAACAGAAGTGATTTAATTTTTTTTTTAATTGCGTGCTGATTTTGGTGAGAATTTTCTCACTACACGAAATAAAAACGAAAGTGATAAGATTTTTTCTGCATGGAATTGAATTTTTCTATATTATTATACTTGGGATAATAATAATATAGTGGAAATAAACGAAAAACAAATGTGTTTATTAGTTCCGTGGCATTTCTGGGTAGTGATAAAATATGACCAAACAAATATTAGTGAAGTGATTGAAAATTAAATTAATCGCAAAATAAAAACCATTTTAAATTTCTCCGAAGAGAAATTTAAAAAATGACAAGTACAATCTGGTCGCGATTTCCGATACGCGGCGACGCGGTTGGCGCAGGTCAGGGTTCACCCGAGGTGACCTCGTCCTCGTCGTTGATCGTCGTCAACGGGGTGGCGACGACGGGGCATCACGGGGGCGTGATCAGTCCCGCCCACTCGCTGGGCTCGTCCGACATCGGCGAGGTAGACCTCGAGTTCTGGGACCTGGATTTGAACGCGCAGAACGGGGGGCGACCCGGCGTCGGATCCCAACAGGGGCGACCTTGTAGCGACACCAGTGGATCGATGTCAGGTAATTTACACCTCGCTAATGCGCGCGCTCGACCGACTGCTGGATATAGAGTTACTGCTGGTTTGGTCGACCGGCGTAACAAGTTGATACGGGAGCGCTGAAGAGCGTATACTGGATTAAACTCGACTCGGTCGTGTGACATGGGCTTCGAGGTACTTCTCAATGGAATGTGGTTAGGGTTCTGTTATAAGGTTGAACACCCAAACCCATGTCACGCCACCGAGTCGACTTTATTCCGGTATACGCTCCTCATACAGACGCCCCGTTTATACCATAGTTAGCCTCGAAAGATTACGTCCTGTGGATGAAATGTATCTCCCAGGTGATGATTATTGACCTCACCAACAGCTAGGTTATACGGGGATACGAATGAGCCGGTGATGAAACATGAAGTGGTGATAAGTGATTGGACGGTGCCTTATGCGGAACTTGAACCCACGCCAAACGGTGACTTTAGTTCATAAGCGGTGCCTTAGCTGACTGAGCTAGGAGGGAGGCAGTGACCACAGTAGAATGTAAATAGACATTTTAATTGGAAGATATAATCAAATTGTTGACGTGAATATTTGATGAGAACGAACTTTGGTCAATAAACATTTTCAGTCTGTTGAATTCGTGGGAATGAGACGGTCGTAGCATAGTCACCTCTTATCCGCAGGGCTCGAAGGCACGCCCGACCGTACAGTTTCTAAAGCAGTACCTTATAGCTATAACTATAATCTACTGGGGTGCCCATTTTCTAATTGGAGGTACCCCAATTTTCATATGAATATAAACTATACGCGAGAGATATATTGGTCGTAATCATTTTATCAACTATAAAACTAAATATATATAAAATAAAAAATGAGAATCGTATGGGCATATTCACAAAGCGTATTACTTTTGTTACGATCGCATTATGGAAGCTGATACTGTGAGGGTTCTTTTACTACATTCACCCTAATTTTTAGTGGCATTTATGAATTTCAAAAAGGCGAATAAAAGTTTCATACTTATAATAAAGGCGATGGTGCGATTCTTTTTTTAAGCTCTCGTTTTTTTATAACCGTACCTCATCGAAATACGATCCCTAAATTGGTGTAGGAAATGGACAAGGTTATGTTTTTTTGTAGCTTTCTTTTATTTTCCTATTATATCAGTTCTGTTCTGATCGGTTCACCCGCCCCCGTCGATCTGTTGTCGGGTGTAAAAAGGTCCAGGTAGAATCTAGTTTCGCTTCCTTGATCCGTGTTTTATAGCTACCGGGTAGAGAGGAAGCCGACCTGGTTGTTATGACAATAATAACAGCGGTATCGGTACCGAGGGTTCATGGTTCCGGGCCGAATCACTTCTCAAGATTTGGGTCAAACATTCTTTGTGTTCGGTTGTAATGACTCGATTTACTAGGAAAAAGATGTAAGTGACTTGCTGGATGATGAGTGAGTGTTCATATATACCGTTATGTGACGTAATTTCACATGTTCACTGCTGATTTTAATCTATTATTTGTATATACGTGAGAACATAGACGAGAGATTATACTATACTTGTATCCACGAAAGATGAAAGTCGTCTACCAAGTTAGATAACGAACACAAATATACCGTCAGATTAGTACCATAGCTGTGCTATTTTTATGAGTATTATGATTTTTCAGGAAAAGTTTTACAATGAAAAAACGTAATTACATCTTTCAAAAGTGTTGCATCCTTTGAATTTCAGTGAGTATATGTAGGTAGTATAGAATCAAATGGGGATCACTTTGGTTATAGACTATAAATAGTTGGTTTGGTCTTGACATATGTCTCGAAGTGTTATCTTTCGCCGGAGTGCCTGAATAGTGCAGTATACTGGAATCAAGTAAACTCGGTTGTGTGACATGGACCATTCACAACCATCCATTAAAAACTACCTCAAAGCCATCGCACACATGCCGAGTATACTTGATTCCGGTATACGCGTCCCCCTTTCACCTGTTGAATGTACACGCGTGCGCACTTGTCGCGTGGAATGTGAGATATATTCACCCCATTGGTGTTGTCTTGTATCCGATGTCGTACGGTGTATTAGTTCCCTCTCTCTCTATCTCTCTCTATCTCTATCTCTCTCTATCTCTATGTGTGTGGTGTGATACCGAACATGAGAGCGAGAGAGAACGCATCGGATGAGCATAAGTGGGACAGAGAACGCATGAGAGCCAAGTACACGTGCACATGGACCATGGGGTAAGATCAGTGCGTCTACGAAGTTGCTATTTACACGCTATATTGTACAGTTTTATGTGTCAAGATTGGGTTGTAGGTTAGTTTTAGGTTGGATGCAATTAGTTGGGTTTGTTAATTATTATTATTATTATTAATATCTTTTATTCATCATGAAAAACGTCATACACACATGTTTACAATAATGAAAGTGATTAAGTGGCAAGATCGGCAAAACTGCTCTTCGACAAACGGGGCACATGAAGAGCGTATACCGGAATAAATTCGACTTGGTTGTGTGACATGGGTTTGGGTGTCCAACCTTACTGAACCTAACCACATTTTATAACATCCATTGAAAAGTACCCCAAAACCCATATCACACTAGCGCTTATACTTTATTCCAGTATAAGCTCTTCAGCGTCCCCTACCCAACCAGAAGCTACTCGTTGTTCTCAGCCACCTATGGCTTATATGGCTTAGTACCCAAGATGAATAAAGAATGTTTAAAACCGCTATGAATGAATAAAATGAATGTATTAGTGGTATTGAGTGCAACGGGTGCGTGTGGCTGCGCGCGCAACCAACGAAAGTATACTGATTAGAGTAGGTCAAAGATTGACCTGATTGCATACGACACTTTCACTGTTGTTGCCCGGGTACAAGACGCGTGGTCTGCAGTATACGTGCCCAAGCGGGACAGACGTGCGACAATGCTGTACGATAGCCTTATCGCTGTACTTGTGACCACGAGATAAGGTCGTCTACCAAAATAACAAACTAAATAGCACTGTTTATTTGTGTTTGTTATGTTATATACTTGTGTCCACGAAATGAGGTCGTCTAGCAAACAAGATGATATAAAAACTTCCGTAATTACAATCTGCATACTTGAGAATTTGACGCTTAGACTATATTAAGTTGTTTTATCCAATAAGTCGTTTTGAAAAATCATAATAGCCTGAGTATATATAAATATATATATATATATATATATATATATATGCGCCTAGGCCTACCAACTTGAACTTAATGCGTCTTTCTAAATCGTTGAAGTTGCAGCTAGATTGAGAAATTACTGACAATTTTACAATTATTTATGTGGCGAACGACCTTCTTCGTTCGTGATATATTCCACGATTTTTTTTGTGGTATATTTGTGTATAACTCGGTGCTAATAAAAACAAAAGAATGAGATATTTCGTCTTTTTAACCATGGAAACTGAAATGTAGTCGGGCTCGCTATTCCCTCATCAAGCATCAGTATTCTTCAACTTCCTTCGTCCATCTCCGGCTCAGTTATATCCCCGAATAACCCAGCTGTCGGTGGGGTCTTCAATCAAACAATAACCAATATACCCATGTTTGATACCTCCGCGCCCGTCTCGCAAGTCACCTATCGCGTTTCCCTCGTGCGACAGCAGATAAGAACCACCTGTACCCTAATAACAATAATATTATTGTTGAATACATTGTCTTCGGGAGCGAACATATTGTTGCCGCCATTTACAGCCGACCATACTGGCTGTTATTAACTGTTTCCCGGGTACAATTAGCTACATACAATGTCTTGGACAAGTGGTATATGTATGCAGGACGTTTTCGAGAATGCAATTCGTCCCTCTCCCTCCCTTTCCCTCCCTTTCCCTCCCTTCACCCGTACCTATTAGCAGTAACCGTCGGGTGTTATTCGCCATCCGGCATGTTTTCCCTAAAATATCCCCCTCCCCCCCCTCCCCCTTCACTTGTGTACCACGCACATGTAATTATACGGTAGGTTCCTCTTGGTCGTAACACATGCGTGTGCATGGTGCCTTCACTGTGGCATGGAATTCGTTTTAGCGAAATATCATTTTTTTTTTGTGATAACTTTTGAATGGGACGAGATATCAAAATTCTAATAAGAGGGAAATATAGATATTTTCAATACTTTCAAGATGATATGAGTAATAACTTTTCATACTCTGTCGCGTAATTGTCAAAACGTATACGGCTATCGGATTTAAGTTCGATTGATTTTACGTATAACATCTTGGAGGTATTAAAAATGTATGTTTCCTCCGTATTTTAATTTTGATATATCATACCGTTGTTTCTATACATCTATAGGCCTATATATATACTTCTAAACTTACAAACTTTACTTATCTTACTATTAAACTATTAATACCGGATCTGAATGGAATGAGCGGTAGTAAAGTAGGCCGAAATGCGTGGGGTACCGTAATCAAATAATTAGTCATCGTCGATACCGTAATATTCCCCGACTTATTATTAGTAATCTCAGCAGTCATGTCTCGCCACCTAGAACAAGACACTCTCCAGTGGTAGTGGTCGGCGTATTGGCAAGGGATGTACAGTTACGGGCACATGAAGTGGTCGATCGAAAGCCACTTCGAAATAAATCTTGAAGGAAAATGTACTGTCATACGCACTGAAAAGTTATCGCAAGCAATATACATGTACAGGGGCGTCGGAACACTTTGAAAGTTGGGGGGGGGGGGGCAAGCTCAACAATTGAGACCCGCGGGGGGAGAAAATAAGTTGATGAAGGTAGTGAAAAAATTAAAGTGAAAAAAAATGACAGCTAATGTTAATAAAGTGAGTTTCAACAGGGAAAAACGAGACAAATTGAGTCTTGCAAGACCTTTTTCTTGTCCCCCTTTGCCCCCCTTGGCAAAAGTTGGGTGGACAACGCCCCCCTGCCACCGGTTCCGACGCTAGTGTACATGTATATACGCATTCCACCTACAGTCGATTGAAAAATTATCAGTAATGTATGTATATTAGATATAATTTCAATTCCATATTTGTAAAATTCATTATATGTGATCGGGAGTGTACTCAGTAAACACGTTTACCTGACTGGGTATCTACGCGATGATCAGTGAAGGTGAACATTTCATGAGAAAATTGCCACATTTGATGAGTTCTCAGAAACAGTATACAATTTGAAGATTGACACACATTTGAAATTATATATATATATATATATATATATATATATATATCCCTGAAGATGGCAGGTCACACTCTCACCCTGCCGAAACGTTATTAAAGAAGGCAAGGTCCCAAATGGGACCGCAATTTCCTCCCAAAAAATCAAACGCGGTCAACCCGAAAAGTCAACTCAACATATATTTACGTATATAGTCCTATATTAGTTGAATATGTCTTCGATTCTTTTTTGTCTGCTCGCCTCCTTACTCTTCCTTCCATTTACTGAGCATAGCAAACAGATTTGAGGGTCATAATAACGAGGTGACCAATAACTTATTTTGTTAGTTTTGGTATGATTACTAATTACACTTTAATAGTGTAGATTTATTACAGTGAAAATATTATTTATATAGTAAAAGTGTTTTCAACTCATTTGTATGCAGAAGAGAATTGCAAGAACAGCTGTCGTTAATAGTATTTGTTTTCCTCTTCTTCTTTCTCGTCATACAATTGGCCTTGGAGTTTACACCTTATATTGGCCAGCTTAATGAACTTTCAGTGATAACATCGTTTACTAGTATATGTGTGTGTATAAATAATTCATTAGAAAATTATCTGAAGATCACACTATCCACATGTTTATTTCTGTCCACGGAAGAAGGTTCCGATTAACCGTACCCCCTATCCCATACCACTAGCACACGGGTGTTTCGCCCCTTTGTATTTCGTGGTACATATTACTAAGGACTGCGACCAAATTGAATATATTTGTTATCCTTTTAGTTATCGGGATGACACTTGGCATTGTCTCACCGTGTGCAATTAGCCAATCGAAAAGCATAATCACTATCCCCCTCCCCCCTTCCCTTCACCCATCCTCTAGCAGTGCCCGAGACCCATGTGGAAGTGGGTACTCGCACGTGGATGGAAACATTAATGCACGACAGAGTAACCGGAAGTAGAATGCGCTACGGTCGCTCAGTTCCGGTGTGATGGTGTATCTGGTGATAGGTGTTATTTAAATGAGGGGCAACGCAGTGAGCATTGTTGTTGAAGGAATGAGTGATATATTGTGCCCTTCGTAGCTCAGTCACACCGCTTTAGAAAGCACCGTCATGCGTGTGGGTTCGAGTCCCGGAATGAGGCATGTTTTTTTTAGGTTCTCTCATTTATCACTTCATAGAATATCTTCAGCTCATTCGTACCCCCCAATAACTTGGCTGTTAGTGGGGTCGTTGAGCAAATAATTATCAACTGAGCCAGAGTTCGATTCTTCCAGATCATTATTCTTAATTTCTCTCTATGGTCACAGCGAATACTGAATAATAGCTGTTTGAAAATACTTACCGCATATTTCATCTCATGCATCATTCGCCGACGCCAATAGATCTTAGTAATCATAGAGTTCATCGTCAAAGTCAATATACATTTATACTGTATGAAAGTTATTAAAAAATACAACAATAATGTATAAATTGACTACTCAGACCAAACTAATGTCCATGTTCATTTAATTAGTTCCACTTGGAAATAGTAGTGGATTATTTGTTTCTATGTTGGTACCGAGTAGACAGAGCACTTGAAAATATCTTATTTCGCAATACCTAGACAACACAATGTGCTGCGTAATCCACTAACAATACATCCCTTATTAACTGTAGCCCTTAGGCTGTTCGTTAAACCAAGTCGTTAATTATTTAGTTTGTAACAAAACAATCCAATTAAAGTTCTCTTCAATTGAACCGTAACAATTAAAGAACAATACCTTCTCTTGTCAGTATAACGTATTTACACGCAGGAAAACGCGGTACATTCATTGTAAGATGAGCGAGATATTTAGGCAAATATGAAATCTCATACAAATTGAAATACTTGGTAACCACTTACCTTATTTTCGTAAAACTTGTCCAATTACTGTTCTTCAAAACACATGAAAATTCATGTGTTCTCGGATACAAATGGATTTTGATTATTTTTTTCATGTTATTCCTATGGGTATTTTCAAAAAAGAAAAAAATCTATTCTACTCGATTGTTACCAAAAACTGGACAGATCCAAGTGAGGAAAAATACATAGAAATAGTTTCGTGCGAATTGGTTCTGCATTGATGGAAAAAAAAACGGAGAAATTGAGGCATGAATTGATCGGAACCTAATATGCTATTGTATCCACGAAAAGAGGAGGCGCGAACCACCCGACCGCTAATGGTGTGGAATAGGGGGGACGGTCGAACGGAACCTTCTTTCGTGGATACAAGTATAGTTATGTGCTGGATTGGCTCCAGTTGCTTGGCTTCAGAAACATCACGAAATTTGAGAATTTTTAAATTTCACAGCCTTGTCGATTACTTTTCGACACTATAAGTGTAACAACAGAATGAGCTCTCAAGAGCAGTATGGCCGAAGACCAGTTACAAAAAATGACAGCTTAGTAACATTTTTGATTAATGTAATTGTTGAGATATGCAAGCTATGTATTTTGTAACTTTTCAGATAAGTTCCGCTGTTCACCACTAACAACATAGGGGCCTACCTGTAACTTTTACTTTCGAATTGTTCTATTGTTAGAGAATAGAAAGAAATATTTTATAAAGTCAAGTTTGCTGAAATATAAATTCCGAGTTTCGTTGGTATGAACGTTAAGAATGCCAATAATGTTCGTAGCAATCTTTTTGTGTGAAAAAAATGATTTTAATAATTTCGTAAGGAATTTTAGTAGAAAACATAAGGTTCATTTTCGATGTAGACTAGGAAAATTTGTTGAATTTCTGTTATGGACCTATAAGATGTTTTCTCTCATTTACATCGAAAACTGGACACAAAAGTCATTGTTAAGGCCAAGAAGTCCAATTCAAGGCTAAGACTGTCAACGTAGGATCATTTGGACAGGACAGCTTAGCGGCGATATCACAAAAGACTTATAAACATAATTTTAAAAAAAAGGCCATCAAAATTCAGTGTTTCCAAGTTAGTATTCCAGCCACTTTGAATGTTAAGTGATTGAGAGTTATTTGTCCGTCACTAAGAAGCAAAATGTGCGTCAATGATGCGTGAAACAATCCACCTGACCCCCCCCCCCCCCCCCCCTATTGTCCTTGACAGTAATCTGACATGTAATGCGACGATCGACCGTCCCCCCTATGCCCCAGCACTGTCGGTCGGGGGTGTTGCAGTTGACCATGCGTGGCGTTCACGTACTCTAGTTATGGCTTGCTGACTAACATGTAATAACTTGATCTGATTCTGATCACTCTTGCTTAGTTCTGACATCGTTTCATAATGTTATTATAGATGGTCTTTTTTGTTTCGTTCTCTCTCTCTCTCTGTCTTCCTCCACCCCCTCACTCTCACTCTCTATCTCTCTCTTCCACCTCCCTTCCTCACTCTCTCTGTCCTTCATCCTCTTCACTCTCTCTCTTTCCTCCACCCCTTCACTCTCTCTTTCCTCCACCCTCTTCACTCTCTCTCTTTCCTCCACCCCTTCTCTCTCTTTCTCTCCTCCACCCCCTCACTCTTTCTCTCTTCTCTTTTCCTTCATCCCCTCACTCTATCTGTCTCCCTTTCTCTTTTTCTGGCCCTCTGGCCCTCAAATCTGTATTTGTGATGAAAAATATTGTTTTTGCATGCTCTCTGAGACTTTTCCAGATTGCCAAGTCACTAACCAACTTGCTTCATATGATCCGAGAGTTGAGCGAACCTTGGTTCGATCCCCGCCACCGTACATCTTTACATTGGTTTTCCGTGGTTTCCCTCTGTAGTCTAAGCTAATGCCGGGATGGTTCCTACAATGCCATAACCGCTTACTTCCCAATACCTTAGAAACCTTCATCTCATCCATCATTCATCCGACGCCAATAGATCTTCGTTATCATTACAGTTCGGCGTTATAAACCCAATATACAAGAAAAATTAACATCCGCATGGGTTGATATAGTTACGACTTGCAACGTAGACCTACCAGGAGGCTCTTGAGGTTTACCAGTGCTCGTCATGTACTCGTTGTTGGCTCGAATACGTACCAGCTTATTTACATGTGGCTGCTCGACCGTGAACGACTCTCAGCTTGTGAGAAAACGTGGGGAATACTCCCTAGTCCGTGCTGAGAGAGAGAGATGGAGAGAGAGAGAGAGAGAGAGAGAGAGAGAGAGAGAGAGAGAGAGAGAGAGAGAGAGAGAGAGAGAGAGAGAGAGAGAGAGAGAGAGAGAGAGAGAGAGAGAGAGAGAGAGAGAGAGAGAGAGAGAGAGAGAGAGAGAGAGAGAGAGAGAGGACAATTAGCTGGATTAGGCCTAAACACTCGAGTGTGACAAGTACGTATACCGGGCGCAACGAGTAGACATCAAGGTAGCTTATGTTTTATTATTTACGTGGTTATTATATTTTTTTCCAATATCAAGTTTTCAGAAGACTTGTGTAGAGCTAATCTGTTCAGTTAATCTAGTCCTCTACTGTCTGTCAAACGAACTAATGAAGTTGTTGTTGGAGAACACAATTCGGGGGACATTGTTGTCCGCTTATTACAACAATTTGTTGTGACATTTAAAAAAACAATGCGAAAACGATTCACATTTTTTGTTTCATCGACCTGTACGATTCATGAAAGTGATAAAAATACTGACTAATGAAGATCTACATCGTATACCTTTGTATAGTGAGCATTGGGAGCAGGTGGACCAGTGGCTAGCACGCGGAACCGTCGTCCAGGAGTTCGATTCCCGCTATAGTTGACCATCCTGGCATAGGTTTATCGTGGTTTTCCTCTGTTATTTAGATTCATACTGGCATGGTGCCTTCACATTATACCATCCCCTTCTCAGCATGCTAACAAACTAAAGAGAGAACTTATATTTAATTATGTATAAAAAAATACATAAAAATATAAAATATATATAAAAAATATATAATAAAATATAAAAAATATATATATATATATATATATATATATATATATATATATATATATATATATATATATATATATATATATATATATATATGGTTTCACGTAGGCTTGAACGACTCATATTATGAGAAAATGATTATATTTAGAGGTATTTTAGTCGTTTTAAATGTAAGTTATTTATTATTTTATTAGAAGCTCAATATTTCGGCTGAACTATGCCAGCCTTTGTCAAGAGCAAAAAAAAAAAAAAAAAAGAAGACTTTGCTCTTGACAAAGGCTGGCATAGTTCAGCCGAAATATTGAGCTTCTAATAAAATAATAAATACATTTAAAACGACTAAAATACCTCTAAATATAATCATTTTCTCATATATATATATATATATATATATATATATATATATATATATATATATATATATATATATATATATATATATATATATATATATATATATATGTGTGTGTATATATCCACGGTCTATGAGCTACAAAGATGATAAATAAAATCTAAAAAGTGTCGTTAAGAACTGCACGTTTCCGAATTAAGTCGTAATGCTTCAAATATCGGTGCACGTTTCAAAAGATTCGTCAGCTATTTTTTTTTCCATCGACTGTGTCCAATGCGACTGAAACATGATGCAATTTTGTTTCACTTTCTTCAGCAATTTGTCGGAGAATGACGTAAATTGTTAACAGCTAAAATCCGTCTTGTCACGCCCCGTCCACCTTAAAGTACGGTACAGGCCGTGCCAAGAGTACAGTGTACAGTCCGAGCGAAAACCAGACTAGTACACGTACAGGTTCGGTGAAGAGAACGCGAAAAATACAGGCCGAGCTAGAACAAAATAGCAGTACAGGTTGGAATAAAAGTAAAAGTATCTTTTCTGTCTGGTCATACCAGTCAGCCTTGCGATATTGCATAGGATTTAATAAGTATCAAACTAACAGAAACAGACTTTTACTTTTGGTTCAAGACCTGCATTATACACTCAGCCAAAGTGCCTAAGTTTTTGTAATAATTATTCATCTGTCATTCGCATATTAGTACCCCCAAATAATCAAACTATTGGTGGGGTCGTTTAGCGAAATGTTATCATCATCAGCTGAACTAATTTGACGCCAACCCAAATGAGTGATTCCTCACCGTGCATTGAAATCACCTGTTCATTAATTCCTGTACGTGCTGCCGCGATCCCGTGGGATGGTAACTTGGTCCTCCCCTCACTCGTGTTTCTCAGGGTTGAGAAACCCCGGGTTTCATTGGAAAAACCCGACCCAGAGAGTTTTTCAGGGTTGTAGGCTTTGAAAAAATCTTGTAATGTCCCTTTTATCACTGTTATATATAGTAGTTTTTCGTTAGTTATAGTATTTTTCCTTCGTTTTTGGTTCATCCCAGGTTTCCCTCACTCATTGTGAGAAAAGTGAGCAACCCTTTATTATTCCTAACTTTGTGTCTCGCGTGCATTTCTGTAAAAATGGAAAAATATTTGTAAACAAATACTGTGTACAGTTTTTCAAAAAATGAAATATTACTGTTTGAATTATCGTGTACTGGTGGATATGGTTTGGCCATTGGTGCTTCTCCCAAAACCCTACTTTTATGTGTTTATTACGGGCGTGCTTTTGGATGAAAACCCCGTGATATTTTCGGGCCGGGCATGGTGTTTCTGAATCACTTATTCATCCCTATTTAGCCTACTTCCTCTCACATAGCAAGTCTGCTTCCTAAAACACCTGTTCATCCCTACTTATTCTACTTATTATTACCTCTTACGTGTCAAGTCTGCTTCCCAAACCACCTGTTCATCCCTACTTATCCTACTTATTATCTGTCACGTGTCAAGTCTGCTTCCCAAACCACCTGTTCATCCCTACTTATCCTACTTATTATCTGTCACGTGTCAAGTCTGCTTCCCAAACCACCTGTTCATCCCTACTTATTCTACTTATTATCTGTCACGTGTCAAGTCTGCTTCCCAAACCACCTGTTCATCCCTACTTATTCTACTTATTACCTGTCACGTGTCAAGTCTGCTTCCCAAACCACCTGTTCATCCCTACTTATTCTACTTATTATCTGTCACGTGTCAAGTCTGCTTCCCAAACCACCTGTTCATCCCTACTTATTCTACTTATTACCTGTCACGTGTCAAGTCTGCTTCCCAAACCACCTGTTCATCCCTACTTATTCTACTTATTATCTGTCACGTGTCAAGTCTGCTTCCCAAACCACCTGTTCATCCCTACTTATCCTACTTATTATCTGTCACGTGTCAAGTCTGCTTCCCAAACCACCTGTTCATCCCTACTTATTCTACTTAGTATCCTGTCACGTGTCAAGTCTGCTTCCCAAACCACCTGTTCATCCCTACTTATTCTACTTATTATCTGTCACGTGTCAAGTCTGCTTCCCAAACCACCTGTTCATCCCTACTTATTCTACTTATTACCTGTCACGTGTCAAGTCTGCTTCCCAAACCACCTGTTCATCCCTACTTATTCTACTTATTATCTGTCACGTGTCAAGTCTGCTTCCCAAACCACCTGTTCATCCCTATACACTTGCTGCCTATACCGGCCACGTGGGTAACGTCAGGAAGGTTGCAAGTTGAAGGCTGGGACTGTTCGACCGGCCGGCCGACCGTGACGCGCAGCCACGTGACCGTGAAGCATGCGCAATATCTCAACCGTGAGACCGTGTGCAATGCAACAATGCCATTCGATTGTTAAAACACTCCGCGAACACATTGTTGCCGGATCGGAACAGGGAAATGGTAGCCGGTTTTTTTCTGTTCGATGTGAATCGTACTACTAACTCGACAACAAGAATGCGAATTAACTTGATGTAAAATTTGAGGTTTAAATAAATATCTAACAGATTTATCACAAATAATTTATTGTAATTTTTTATATACACGCGTAAGGCTTATTACTCATTGAACAAATATGTCCTAGTCTGTCATTATATTCATTTGTGTAGGCGTATAATTTGTTGGACGAGCAAAATGATATTGCTGTAATTATTATATTCATATATTCTACTTTATTTATTCGTCCATTCATTTATTTATATTGCGTTAACGACGCACTGTATTTCTGACCAAGATCTATTGGCGTTGGTTAAGGTTAAAGTGAGATGATTGGCAGAAGAGATCAAATGTTACTTCATTAGGTGATGTACTTGAGAAGGAAACGGTCGTGGCCTGTTTTTCAAGAACCAGTCCAGTATTCATTTCAACAACATATAGGGAATCGTCGAAGACCCTCAGGATGGTCGACCGTGGCGGGAATCGAACCCCGTTCTCCTGAATGACAGTTCATATTATGCCATTACTGATTTATAGGCTATAGTTTATAATTGTTTTTGTATCACGTTTTATTTTGCACTCAATTATATGACATTCCATTTTCATTATAAATAAAATATACACCAGTAATTTATTATTGTTATAGTTCATGGATTCATTTTTCTAGTATTGTTTTTGTATGTATATAAATATTCATTGAAGACTCTCAGTTTCATCGTGCATGTTTTAAATATACAGTGTAAAAACTCACGAAATAATACCAGTGTATATACACGAAATGAACCTTATGTGAACGTAATTATGATACGCCACTTAGTTTCCCACCATGCTCTTGTATGACCGTGAATTCGTAAGAAGCCTTCTAATATCTTACCATCACTTTTCCTGCTCGACACTTCCGCTCCGTAATGCTATCATATGGGAAAAGACTATCGATCGGTCGCCATGTGTATGGCAAATCCTAATTAACCTGTCGGATCGTCGGGCACGTGTAGTTGCAAGGGGAGGGGAGGAAGGGTAGTGGGAGGTTGTTTTGGTGGTCGTGGCTGCGTAACGCATAATTTTACGCATCGTGCCGTCTTCAAAAAGCACTGCCTTGTGAATTAACTTGACTGCGTGACCTCCTGAATAATATAATAATATATAGTCTTAAGAACGGTCACCTGGATGTTGACCCGTTCGTTAGGAATTCACTTTCGACGGATTGCGTTCTTTTTTTGAATATTCGAACGATATTCGAATTGTGTGTGTTTGAAGGATGCCATTGTTTGAACTATCTTATGTAAGTTACTTGCGACTACCCTGTCTCCGGTTCTCCGGGGTAAGAGCTCTATAACGTGATGTCGTCGCAAATGTTCTTTTACAGCTTAGAAATATAATATTTTATTGGTTTTATCTTACCATATTTCTTTGTTTTGTTTTATAATAATAATAGCTTCCATTGTAAATCTGTCTTCTGGAAGCGTCAATAAACCGTCCTGGGAAATATTGTTGGCTTCATTAGCTGGTTTTTTATTATGTCATCTTGTACTCTTGTCTTTCATGGCTCAGTGAATACACTGTTTACATGTTCCTTCGTTAGTCTTCGTTACTGGCAAATGTGAACGGGGATTTTTACCCTGGACGTATTTGGAATTAGAATTTCAACAAAATATTGAAGTAAACTTGAATATTTTAAAAGTAACGAACTAAAACCAAAAAGTGAATTTATTCACGCGTATAATTTTCAAATTGAAACATATTCAACGAGTCATAACGAACTTATACCAACTACATAATTATTAGTTGATCTTAAATATAGTGTTTAGCTTAGATTGTAGTGGAGCTCCCCAGAATAGCTAGAGCTTATAGTAGTTGTGCAAGTTGTGAAACTAGTAAAGCACCAGCAATTCTGCCAGACATGACGCGTGTAAAGCTATACAGTCTCCAGTAGTTCTGCCTCGTCTGTAAATCTCCAGTAGTTTTGCCTGTTTTTGAATTTGTAAAGCTGCAGTAGTTCTGCCTGGTTCCATAATTGTAAAGCTGCAGTATTTCTGCCTTATTTCGAATTTAGTCAAGCTGCAGTATTTCTGCCTTATTTCAAATTTAGTCAAGCTGCAGTTCTGCCTGTAGTTTCAAACTTTTTGAGCTGCAGCCTTCATTAGGCTTGCCCGGCCAGGAAAGCTCCATTAGTTTTGCCTGGTTTGAAACGTCTAAAGCTCCAGTAGTTGTGCCTGGTCTGAATGTTGAGACTATTTTGTCGTCCCTAGGTCAGTACTTCTGACAATACTTCTAACAACACGTATTGATTGTTGCACACCACTGACCGTCAGTGTCAGGGCATAGTGGAGACACTCGATCGCAGCCGCCAACATGACAAACTAGGCGGACTGGTTTCTGCTATTTCTAGCTTATATAGTCCTTTACCAAGCAAGGAAGAGAGTGAGCGAGAAGGGAGGGGGGGGGGAATATGACAGTCCAAGAGATAGGAGTGAGAGTGAGACACACAGAGAGTGATAGAGAGAGAGGAAAAGTTAAAAGGCACGAGTTTCATCTCTAGGTTACTATCCTTGCAATGCAATGTTGTCTTCTGTAATATTACTACGGTTGTTGTCACTGCCTTCTTTTACATCACATGCTCAGCCATCGAGGAATTGTGTTGAAGTAGTCTTGAAGATGGAGTTGCGTTTTGTGTACTTTTCTTGGAAGTAGAATGATTATTAATGATCCACTCAAAAGTTACGTTTTTTGGGTCTATAAATGAGCGGAGTGTTTACAAAATGTCACGCCTATGATGTTTCGAACCCATGTCCGACATGACTTCAATTTCCAATACTATCCCTAGACTAACCCAGCCAGGTGGATTGCTATATAAGTAGAATAAGTAAGCTGTGTTTTTGTACGTTGTATAAAATATCTTGTTGGTTGATTGATTTATATGAGGTTTAACGACGTACTGTTATGATGATTTATTGGCGTCGGTGATTGAACGATTGAATGTGATAGCACGATGAGATGAAAGGTTAGTTCATTATGTGTTTATGAATAGTGGGAAAGGAAACCGGCTTGGTCTGGTCGTAAGCAAACATCCAATATCCATTTGAAGTAAAACGTTAGAGGAAAACCCCGAAAAACCTCTCGTCATAATGGTAATCCGTGACGGGAATCGAACCGCGGTTCCCCAAATGGACGTTTATCGCGGTACCGACTGATCTACTTGTCCCAATATCTGGCCCAACAACCGAATAGTCGTCCACATATCGCGTTGTCCTGTAGTGCCAGTTGTTCGAGCGCACCTGGTCATGGAGCCAATCAAATCTGCGGCGCAATTATCACAGCAACATTGTAGCACAAACCTGAAAATCATTTCGGTCTCAAAAAAAAATATCAGGTTTGCTTTTTATGATCTTATTTTTACTGGAGTCATTTTTATTATTAGCCCAGTGTGCGATAGCTGCGGGCTCGAAACTGACGTATGGTAATGTTCGGTGGTTGGCCGAACCGACGGTCGTTTCCTTCTGGTTCGCGATAGAACAGGACTGAATTAAGATTTCATCTGGAGATAAATAAAAACTAGTTAATCAACGTATTGGTACTGAAGATAAAATGATCGTTTTATTATAGACGGTGTCTTCATTTCAATTTGTTTTATCGCCCTGAATACGAATTGTTCAAATATATTTAGTCTTCTCCCAGAGTGAAGTCCACTCATTGTCGGTAGATGTAGACAACAATGTCTCCCAGTTGATATAATATTAACCAACCACACTATTTGTTAGTTCCCAGTTCGATGTTCGTATAGGCCTATGGTATAACGATTGTTAGTCATTTGTTACTGGAAAGAAGTATCCTCTCTAGTGATTTCACTCATTGTTGTAATAGATTTACAACAATGACCATCAAATTGACACTCCGTATACTTCTTACTTGCTTCAATCTTCTTTCCTTTCTTCTTTTCCTTCTGCTTTCTTGTGACAATCTTGTGTTTGGTTCGGTTCGGTTAGCATTTTAATAAGGCCCGTTCCCCCTCTCACAATTGTCGCAGTGCTCAGAATTTTAGTATTTTTCGTCGTAATGACCCAGGGTGGATCACAACGACTGCTCACTTCATTGGCAAGATGATTGGCTTGTCGTAAGGTCTTAGTCGTAAACAACGCCATAAACACCAAGTCAGTATCGTATTATGAACGGTTACAAGGAGGAAACGACATTAATGCTTACTCTTGACACTGAACAATAAGCACTACGGCAAGTGTGAAAAGGCCATTTACGGTACGTTGAAGAGTTATAGTAATATGACGAGAGACAAGCAGAAAATAAGCTGTATTCAACTAATGCAAGTACTAGTGAGTGTGGGAGAGAGAGAGAGAGAGAGACACAGAGAGAGAGAGAGAGAGAGAGAGAGAGAGGATGAGATGGCAGTAGAGTGATTGCAAGAGTGCGAGAGAGAGGGTGAGAGTGATGATAGTAGAGTACTTGCAAGAGTGAGAGTGATGCGAGATGGAGGAGCTGAGGTAATATACTTCTAGTCGACAGAGACAGGTATAGAAGAGTACTCAGGAGAGAGAGAGAGAGAGAGAGAGAGAGAGAGAGAGAGAGAGAGAGAGAGAGAGAGAGAGAGAGAGAGAGAGAGAGCGATTCAAGCAATAGCACCAGAGTACGAGTAGTAGTAGAGTACTTGCAAGCGAGAGTGTGTGAGAGCGAGAACGATATAATCAGGTAATAGCACGTTAGAGTGAGCGAGGTAGAGTACAGGATAATGGAGTACTTGCATGCGAGCGAGCGAGATGGAGCGAGAAGATGGCAGAAGAGTCAAGGCCGCTCACTGCCCCCTGTCCAGTGGATGACTACTAACCTGGCAGCAAACATGAGACGCGATCGAAAATGGCAACAGAAAACGAATGCATGCTCCGAACACCAAATAATTCTCGCACGTTCGCCATTGTCTTGGCCGTTGTTGCGTCGTCGCCGTGTTGCCTTGGGGGAAATCCCCCCGAATATTGGCGCGAGTTCAAGTCGAAAACTGATAGATCATCGTGATCGATCGATCGGTTGAATGAAATCACTTTTCAACACCGAACTGAAACTAAGTAATTAAAAATAAAATTTATTTAAAAACCTCGTATACTTGTGTATACACTCACAAAAGAAGAAGCTCGTTTACAAACATCAGAAACACATTTTAATACATTTATGTTATATATATGTAGGCCTATATATATATATATATATATATATATATATATGTGTGTGTGTATATATATGTATAGGCCTATATATATTTTTTTTTCTTTCTTTCGAGCCTATTCGACAGAGGCCTCGACCCATTCTTTTACACTATAGGTTCCGTTGTGTGTTTATGAAAGCAAGATCTCATTAATCATTCGGTGATGATTATATAGACCTCAGTTGTCATTACAGCACTCCATTAGACCCAATATGAAAACAATAGAATACATAAATGTTCAATTTGTGTTATAAGTAATAATATTTAATTTATGTCGGGTTCTGACGTGTTTCTCGAGAGCGGATCATTTTTTTTCATTTCTTTTTATTTCTGAGGATGGGTGGTGTGATTCACCCGAAACGTCAAAGGAGTTGGACAACGTGGGGAGTGGAGTCTCCACGGCGTCTTTCTTGTCATAAGCGGCATTATCCGGAAAAAAAACGACAATATATATATATATATATATATATATATATATATATATATATATATATATATATATATATATATATATATATATGTATATATATATCAATCTACATCGAAGAGATGATACAAAGGCATCGTTTCCCTATGAAGGCAAATGATGAACGTTTAGGATAGTTTGATTATAATTATAGCTTGACTGAAACTTATTCATATACCTCTGATACGGCATCCAACAATTTTTGCAAGTATATGAATTAATTATTTTTTCCTGCCGCACTTAATCGTGGACTCAGCAGTAGATATGTCTATAATTAAAAAGAAATGAAGCCAACTTTCGTTTTCCCCGGCCTGCTTGATGCAACGCTTCTGGTTTTCCTAGTTACCAACAATGAGACTGGTCAAGCAAGACCTTGTGCAATAACACTGCCTTATACGGTGTTTACCTGTCGCTCGGTCGACCGTCTCCCGCGATTCATCAGCGTCACCGGTCGGGGGTGTCTGATGAACATGCGTCAAACTTGTGACGACTACGTCGAAGTCGTAGTCGAAGTCGATTTGTTTCCAGGAAAACAGAAATATTACGAATGCCTAAAACCGAAATATAACGAATGCCTATTGTGTAGACTTGATGAGGAACTGTCGTTGACAAATTGACAAAAATGTCCTAACAATTGATGATATTAATGCGTCCCCCCATTGCCATAGAGCAAAACGTTTCCGCCAGGGTGATTACATAGGTATAATTGATCACATAAAACTTCAACGGTGCTAGATAAAAAAATTAGCAAATGCATAATAAGATACAAACAATATTTGTCGAGCATGCTAATGACTCGGAAAACGAAGGTGGAAAGATCACTTGTAGGCATGCAACAGTAACATTCGATATTTTTGCCGTCGGCTTTTTGATGTATACTGGAGGACCAATGGAAACAAGCCTTTCGGATGACTTGTGTGGAAAAAACCTGGCGCCTCCACCAGTGTAATATTTCTATCCCGACATTTTGGCGCCCATCGTGCTAGACCTTCTGTAGAAGCTGAAGTCAATTCGGGTTTCAATTTCAGTCCCGCACATAAGGCATGTTTTCCTCAAAAACATTCATCTCATCACTTACCAATTCGAAATAACCTTATGGTAGAGTCGAGTCGTTCTACAAACAGCCACCCTCCACGCTCCAGTATCCTGTATAGGCGTCCGACTAGTTATTATTACAGTCCATCGATAAACTCCAATATGAAAAATATGTCGACTTATCATATGATGAATTGAAAGTGATAGTGTAACTCTGATAGGGTGATGATATGGATGAAATGTACTGAGATGGGTGGATCTGTCGCTAGCGCGGTGAACCGTCATTCAGGAGACCGTGTCTCGATTGGGACCATCCTGACAAAAAGTTTTTCATAGTTTCCCTTGTGTTGGTAAAGTGAATACTGCATCCTTAAAAACAAGCCATGACCGCTTCCTTCCCACTATATAAAACACCTAATGAAATCACCCTCTATCTCGCCAATAGATAAGGGTAGTTACCATTCTAATAAATGATAAACGTTAAATTTCAAGTACCAGTCGTTCATTGCTTTGGCAACACATGCAAATAAGCATCATGATTTATCGTCATCATGCGCAATGCTACTTCTGACTCACTGCATGTGCTCTTCATAAGTCAGTGATACCAACCGAAACCATCCCAGCGACAAATCAAGGCTACACGTTCCATTTTATAAATATACAAGACCATAATATTGTTATTCACTCGGAACCAAAAAAAAGATTTACCTTTTGGCACTCCGATGACGATGTTGTAATGTAGTTTGTCACGACCCACAGCCTTCTTGATTCAGTGCACCGCGCGCGCACACACACACACACAGCCCCCCCTACACGATATCACCGCCTTCTCCCGATAAGTCACACCCATCGCCATCCATGTGGCCTTGACGTTGCTTCACGATTTCGAACATCACGTGGTTGGATTTAAATAGTTTCCCTCTCTTTCCCGCGCTTCTCCACACACACTTACTGAGATACTGAAATCCTTGACTTTCCTTTTTCTTTGTTATTGTCATCGTCGCTTGTTTTGTGTTTTTATGTACATGTGATATCCATCTCATCAAAAGGTTTACAACTCGGCTACGCCGTAGAAAGAGTAAGCAATCATGATCGCCAATAGTGATACGGTTAGCCATTTAAATGCTCGCTCTATATGGACGGCCATATTGGTGTATTTTTTATTCGTTTTTCGATTCGTTTCTGGTTATAAGAGATCCTTATGCAAACTGGTGGTGAAAATTATGAGCTATAAAGGTCTGTTATTCCATTGTCGCTAGCAATGTTTTGTTCCAATACAATAAACACCCCACAATTTCGATCTCCCTTGCTTGGTTATCACTGTATGCCAACGATTGCGAATTGTTCCATATATATTTTTAATTATTCTAATCCCAATAAGAGGTTCTTTCTTTGAAAGTGAGGTAGAATGTCTAGAGCTATTTAAACTTTAAAGAGACATTCTTTCAATTATACCTGTAAATTATCAATTAATTGTATAGGCCTACGTTAAATACCGGTAAATTTTTCAATGTTACGTTGACGCACGTTTAAATTAACTTGAAGGCTATTGGGGTCGTTGAACATCGGTCATATCGAATGATAATTATTGCATGCTCAACGGCCCCTCCAACAGCTATGTAGGGGAATTGATAGAACCAACGACGAACAGCCATTCAGAGAGACATGAAGTCTTAAAATGAGGACATTTTCTGCATTCTTCCATAATTTGCGCTCACTTTCGTTCAGACCAACCAGTATACATACTTGTCTGATATCGAGTTGTTTCTAGTCAATACCGTGTATCAACTCTTGACACTGACCTATATTAATATCGGCAATTATCACTTACTCTTATCAGCACTCGAAAGTAACCTAGTAGGCCTACGTTATCGTTCACACTTGACGTGTGTATTGACTTGCTGAGTGTTGAACTCGTTATGTACAACAATACACACACCGTATAGCGCATCGAAATAAATAATGGCCGACTGTATAAAATATTGTCTACATTGTAACATTTTCAATTGATGTAATTGTTGAAGTATGGGAATTTTTTATTTTGTAATTTTCGTGTAAGTTCTATATTCAATATTAACCGAGATCAGGCTTCTTTTGAATGATGCCGTGCATTGTTGTAAACTTGTAATAAGTGAACAACGATGTTTCCCAAATTGTGTTCTCCAATGTCCAATCACAGCTTCATTAGTTTGTTCACCTCGAACTCCTTTAGCTGCTATGATAACGTGACAAACAATGCTTTTTGCGAGTCGTCCGCAATTTCTTCTGGCAATCTATAAACTTGAAATATACCTATTGTCCTATTCAAACAGCTATCTAGATGTAACATGACTATAGAACAAGCTGTGGAATAGTCCATCACAATCTTTGACTATATACATTCGAAATTTGAATATTTTATACCGGTAGGCGGTACCATTAAAATAATTGTTGGTAGGCCCTATAACATCTTGAAATCTCTTTTTGTTGAGCAATGGCATTCGGCATCCTTTAAAATATGGTTATGGAATATAATTTCCTACGTTTCGAATCTGTGATATTTTGTATATACTAATAGCGAATTATTATCGAAAAATATAGTAATGATAGTTATTCATGTTTTCTGTCAATCTGTGGACTGTGTACGATAGCTGTTCTCTGATTGGCTACATCATGCATGTTTTCAAGACCTTCCTTTTCAAGTGTGTAGCCTTCGGCTAATTCAAGTCCACCCATTCGTATTAGAATAATCGTTACTCGTACTCCATTTTCCTCCTTCATTTTCTGCCTAGATAATTAGTATTCCGTATACAATTAGTCAGGCCTAGATGTTCTTTTACTTGCAAATAGCTCGGCCAAGTTTTTGAAAGCACATCCATCCATTTTGTCGATCATTAAGCGTGTACGTTACATTATCCGATGTAGATATATTTGTTAGGTTAATGGTTTCCTACATAAACATGGATTCTATTCAGGAATTTGTTGTGCCTATTTGAATTGTTAATTTTGTCACGATTCCTCTCTTTCTTCCAAGGTAATGTCGCACATCGTGGTTATTGTTCGTCTTTGACATGAACAGAGATTTCTTGTTCTTGAGTAATAGTAGCAACAGTATGACACAAAATAGCGATAATTACGTCATTTTTTCTACTTCAGTTATGTTTGCCGATGACGCAATCAGTGGTCATTAGAGATGAGCAATCGGTCAAGTGACCAAATAATGTTTGACTGGAGAAAATTTTTGGTTAATTTTTGTTTTTGATGTAAGAACATGGAACATCATTTACATTGAACTTGACCTCTGTGATTTGAAAAGAACTCAACATGTTTTGTACAATAATTCAAAGGTGTTAACTGTTTTATCGTATAGCTGCGTAAATTTCCTCAGTATCCTCGTATTGGTATTGTATTGTCTGAATACAGCAGAGAATAATTCAAGTCATGGTCACACTGATATGAGCACTGACTGCCATTTAATATATCACACACTTTCGAAATATGATCTGTAGCTATTGGTTCAGTTCTATGAACAGTAAAACAATGTTGTATAATAGGCCTACTATCAAATTTGTTTCACAAACTGAAGGTGCACTGTACAAAGGTGTTTTCAAATCAAAGAATAATTAGTTACGAAATTTTGACCAACTCTTGGTCAAAAACTCAGTTATTCAACTAAAATTATTTTGACCGGTCATTGCCCATCTCTAATGGTCATGAACTTGACTTACAATTAATTTTGACTAACTAAAATAAAATGATACCACACCCTATTAGAGGAAAGTTATTGATAGATTTCGAAATACAAATCGATTATGAAGTGTCTAAAATTACCGAAATGTATTCAGTGGGGTATTTAATTGAAATTGGATTTTCAATATAAAGTTTCAACGCTCTCTCCTAGCTCGAAATAAATTATTTTTCTAATGCCGGTTTTGGCCTCATGAGCCTCTACCTTAACACGGCCCTGGTATGGCCTGCTGATACAGAATTTGTGTGCTATTCCCCATAGTTGTGTAGGCCCGTACAGCCAGTGAAGGCTGCTAATGAAAGTGAAGAAGCCGCCCCGGTGGCCAAGTCGACTATCGCTAGCATTAGAAACTTAAGTCATCGTTGGGCGTGGGTTCAAGTCCCGCATAACATGGGTTTTTGTAAACGTCCTTTCACTATCATCACTTCATCATTTCATTATCATCCGCTGATTCGTACCCCCGTATAACCTAGCTGTTGGTAGGGTCGTTGAGCAAAATTTGAAAAAAAAGGGAAGAATGTTAGTTGACGTTGTTGTTTGTTTGTTTGCAGGACGTGACGACCTATCGCCACCCAGCAGTCTGAACGGCTACTCGGTGGACAGCTGCGATGCGAAGAAGAAGAAGGGGCCGGCGCCGCGGCAACAGGAGGAACTGTGTCTTGTGTGCGGGGACCGAGCGTCCGGCTACCATTACAATGCGCTTACCTGTGAAGGCTGTAAAGGTGAGCGTCTTTCATGATTTGACGGGACGATCGGTACCTTTATTCAGTCGTAGATTTCTCGGAAACACATCTTTTACAATACATGGTGCTCAAATAATTATTTAAAATGTTCTCAATTTATTACTTCAATAGGCTAGCAAGTGCAATAAATGCTCTGTATGAAATTGAAACGGATAAAAAATTATAGGTAGGGTTGCATATATTTTCGAATAGTTCTATTTTCAAAGAGAAATATTGCGAACAATTCGTCATGGACATTTTATGATAATGAGAATGTGTGTGACTTTTTAAATCTTCCACACGTTTTTGGCAAAACATAAAAATCACGTTTCATTTTCAAAGCTCAAAAAGACATCCTACTGTCATTTGTTTTCAATTAAATACAACAGTATTGATAATGTACAATAACATACAATATAAGAATAAAAAAAAAAAGTTCATAAGCATCTATGTTGTAATCTTTTTTTTTTTCTGTTGGATTCTATAACAATGTACTTTGTTAGGTGTCGCTGGAGAGCGAATACCGGAATAAAGATACTCGGTCGTGTGACATGGGGACCGCTTCAGAAACTGGAGTCACCGTTGGGCGTGGGTTCGAGTCCCATTTTTGTAAACGTCCTTTCACTTATCATCACGTCATACTTTCATAATCACCTTCTTATTCGTACCCCCGTATAACGTAGCTGTTGTTGGGGTCATTGAACAACCAATAATCAATTGATCTCGTCATGTTGACATTGCGTTTCTAACGTCCCGCGCTCCCTTCTTATTCGTACCCCCGTATAACGTAGCTGTTGTTGGGGTCATTGAACAACCAATAATCAATTGATCTCGTCATGTTGACATTGCGTTTCTAACGTCCCGCGCTCTTGTCTGCAGGCTTCTTCCGACGCAGCATCACAAAGAACGCCGTGTACCAGTGCAAGTACGGCAACAACTGCGAGATCGACATGTACATGCGGCGGAAGTGCCAGGAGTGTCGGCTGAAAAAGTGCCTGTCGGTGGGCATGAGGCCCGAGTGCGTCGTGCCCGAATACCAGTGTGCCGTCAAGCGCAAGGAGAAGAAGGCGCAGAAGGACAAGGACAAACCCAATTCGACGACGAACGGTTCGCCGGAAGTTGTACACATGAAGGAGCCGGAGACAAAAATAAAGGTGAGTAAATACATTTTAGGTCGGATTTAATTTTTTGTTATGTTTAGGTAAATGGCTTCAGGGTTGTCACAACCCTGAAACGGGATTGTAATGAATAATGACGATATTTATTTCCCTAATTTTAGAGAAAACTAGAAATCATTTTATCAATTTGAGAAATTGAAATTTATTCATTCCTCCTCCCCGGCCTTTTTTCTGAGCCGTCACGTAGACATTGCTCAATTTAATTTAAAATTGAGAAAGAAATTGATTATAATTTCTGAAATTGAGATGATGATTTCTATTTTGACACTCTAACATTAAGAAAATAAATATTGTCATATTCATTCAGATCTAGTTTCAGGATTGTGATGTCGTTTGAGACTGGATACCGTATATGAATTGAGTTGAGAGTGGATGAAACACCAGCAGCTTACCTTGAGAGATGAGTCGAGCAACTCGAACCCATTGATAGAATACATATGTATTCCTTTACCGATTTTCAAGAGACCTGGGAAAGAAACGTGCTTGCAGGAAAATTAAACTTCAGTTATGGGAGTAGGTTGGGACAAAATAGAAGATAGGAGCAGGAAAGCGGCAGATGTGGGTGCATCGAGGTTTCACTGTATTTACAAAACACTCGAATGAGGTTGGCGTTTTCACGCCTGTGGTAACCACTGTAGAACCACTGTACTACTGTAGAAACAAGGTAACTTGATAGAATGTAATTAATAATCGGTTTTTGTTTAATTTAAACTAGGCCTACACCTGTAACTCCTGACATTAGTTTTGACTTTTGAGTAATTTGCAATGAATTAAAAATATTAAATTTGTAGGCTAATATGAAGAGTTGTGACACAAGTCTTCATCTTAATAAGTTCTCGCTTTTTCTCGTTTGGTTTTCGCTTCGTCTTGACTAAAACGTTGCGCCTGTTCACAGATCGAGCCCGACAACAAAGTGCCGTCAGTCAACGGAATAAAACCGACGAGTCCCGAACAAGACGAGCTCATCACGAGGCTCGTCTATTTCCAGAACGAGTACGAGCAGCCTTCCGAAGACGACCTTAAAAGAATTGCTGTAAGTATTTCGTTCGAGCAACTCGGACAGCTCAACTAGTGGAATTCATCTAGTCAAGCAGCAGGCCTAGTTCGAGAGAAATTTGTTGTAAAGTATTTGTTATTCAGCCAAAAAATATAGTGTATCCGTGAAAGAAGATGGTCCTTTACCAATTGAATAATTTTATCAACTTCTGTAGGCCTATTCAAAGAAAACAAGCTTTCAACAAGCTGCCCCTGTGGCTCAGTCAATTATCGCTAGCGGTAGAAACAGTCGGGCTTGGGTTCGAGTCCCGCATAAGGCATGGGTCTTTGTAAACGTCCTTTCACCTATCATCACTTTATCATTTCATTATCAGTCACCCACGCATTCGTACCCCTGTATAACCTAGCTGTTAGTAGGGTAGTATTTAATTAGTAGTATTTAAAATGAAAAAAAGCTTACAGCATTGAATGTTTCTGAGAGTTGAGGTTTCTAATCGTATTTCTGATCATGTAATATCATCGATCTTCAAAATAACACCAAAGATAATCAGCTATCCACTTCACATATGCAGCCACGACAGTGCTTCGTTATCTTGAGCCAGGCTAGTGTGAGTTCGAGTCCCACATGAGCCACAAAATTTATAAACTTTCTTCCACCTATCATCACTTTATCATATCGTTATCACCCTCTCATTCATACCCCCATACTAGCTGTTGGTGGGGTCGTTACGTACCATTCAAAAATAAAAGCGATGAATGTTTGAGCGTTGATTTTAATCTACGTTGTTTTCTCAGAACCAACCGACGGACGGAGAGGATCAGAGTGACCTGAGGTTTCGACATATCACCGAGATCACGATACTGACCGTTCAGCTGATCGTAGAGTTCGCTAAGAGATTGCCAGGATTCGATAAACTACTCAGGGAAGATCAGATCGCACTCCTCAAGGTATGTCGAACTACGTTCAATACTTCATTCAGAAACACGTTTAGAAAGTTTAGATATAAAAATTTTAATTTCATTTAATTTCTAGTTTTTATCAATTAGACCCTAATATTAGGGTACATTTTAATTAATTTCTAATTCAAATATAATGTTTCAAACTTTTCCAATGGATTCACACTCATTTGTTCAA
Source organism: Brachyptera putata (assembly GCA_907164805.1). Classification (NCBI taxonomy): domain Eukaryota; kingdom Metazoa; phylum Arthropoda; class Insecta; order Plecoptera; family Taeniopterygidae; genus Brachyptera; species Brachyptera putata. The sequence goes on along the minus strand of OU015471.1, from coordinate 17,497,022 downwards.
GTGATATAATTTAAACATATTCAAGTGAAGTAGACCTATACTATACTGTGAGGATCTAGAATGAAAACAATCACACTTCACAAATTTCCTCTGATTATTTTTTGTATTTCAGTATTTTTATTGGTCTATTGAAGGCACAAAGCTTTAACAATATATCATACCGTATATTTTCTACGTATATGGCATTTCGTATTTAATTTGTTTGTTTTTCGAAACTTTGAAATTGTATTTATCAAAAATGGTCCAACCGATTTAATCCAAAAACTTAACAGTGAAGTCGGATAAGTCTCCGTGTACATAAAAAGTTTCATGGCAATCAGCCAAACCTTGCGACCTGTGCAGTGATACAATCAAACATAAAAAAAAAACATTCAAAGCTCCATAAGAGTGGGATGGAAGTCTTAGCTATTGCTCATCCAACTACTATAACGTTGTCGGTGAGGTAACGCGTGTTGTCGTGTTTGCAGGCCTGCTCGAGCGAGGTGATGATGTTCCGGATGGCGCGGCGTTACGACGTCCAGTCGGACTCGATCCTGTTCGCCAACAACCAGCCGTACACGCGGGACAGCTACAACATGGCGGGCATGGGCGAGACGATCGAGGACATGTTGCGATTCTGCCGGCAGATGTACGCGATGAAGGTCGACAACGCCGAGTACGCGCTTCTCACCGCCATCGTCATCTTCTCCGGTAAGAAATCGATATCCGGGGCGCGACAATTTTTGGTTATTGCAGCGCCTATGACAGTTGTTTTGTCAACTTTATTGAAATTCTTGGTATCATTTTCTTCAAATTTGATAACCCAAACTAGATATTTGATATACTACTGGTCAAGTTCGTGTGCTATTTTAATCGATCGTGTATTTAGTATCGATACATAGGTATGTATTTTCAATTTGAACAACTGCTATTTAGTAATGGAGTAGGGGCCTACTGTGAGAACATATTTTGTGGAAGATTGGTCAATACTCCAGCAAATGAGAATTGAAAATGAATACTCTTACTTCTACTTATTTTTCCAAGTTGATTTCAGTTTAAACTGCTATGAAGTTGGACCAGGAATTGTCGATGATCAGTATTTGATTATAAATTATTTCAAGTTGATCATCCACTTTAATCTGAAATGATCAATATTTTTCTATTTGATAATCGATCTGAAGTCAGTAATAATTGACAATCATAAAAATCTTTCGAATGGCAACTCTAACCCAAACTAATAATTGAAATGCTGTTCAGAAAATCTAAAAATCTAATTTTAACGGCGTCAGGATTCGATGGGTTTGGTATCCATTCGATTCAACCATCGAGCTATGACAAAACAGTAAACTTATCCAATTTGAAGTTCAGTGAACCCAAAAATACCAATCTTGAATTTTAAAAGTTGGATCTATCAAAATATTTGACATTATGTGTACCAACTCTGTAGGAACCAAAACTATTGTATTAATTACAGCAAAATTTGAATGCTGTATTACGTAGTTTAAATTAAAGCGAGTTCACAGTAAACTTATTGACTTGTAGCCAAGAGAATGACGGTATTTTGATTCTGTCGTCCCGTGATTCCAGAACGGCCGTCGCTGATCGAAGGGTGGAAGGTGGAAAAGATCCAAGAGATCTACCTCGAGGCGCTGAAGGCTTACGTCGACAACAACCGACGGCCGCGGTCCGGCACGATCTTCGCCAAGCTCCTCTCCGTTCTCACCGAGCTTCGCACGCTCGGCAACCAGAACTCGGAGATCTGCTTCTCGTTGAAACTCAGGAATAAGAAGTTGCCTCCGTTCTTGGCCGAGATCTGGGACGTCACCTCGTGAAGCCCTGGTAGTGAGGCGCGGCTGGTCACGGTTCGGGGAGGCGCGACCGCGGTCGTACGAAAACCTCGGTCCGTTCGACGAGTCGAGCTAATTTACGTTGTCGTCGTCGTGAACGATGTCGGTGGCATCGGTGTGAGAGATCAAGAAAGTCGTGGCTTTTTAAATTCATTTTGTTTTGTTCTGAAGATTTATTTTTATAATAATTGGAAATAATTTTGAAGTTGGGTGTATCACCTTTACGCCGTTTTTTATATTCTTCTTGTGATGGAAAGAAGATGATTTTATTTCAAACATTTTGACATGCCGTACTGAGATTATGCTTTTACGGCACTCGCGCGAACTTTCTTGTTTTCCAACCTATTCCGATACCGTTCGTCTGCTACGATAGCGTACGATTGAATTACAAAATCCACACTTGTCGGTTGTGATTACGAGTTACAATTACGATCCGAGTTAATTAGTAATAGTTTGGACGGTGAAAACTGAGAAACGGAAGTGTCTGAAATTCCTGAAAACCGAGTGAACAAAAAGCTCTGTACAATCTTCCTTATACAAACACCGTCACCAAAATGCAGGCTGTGAAATTTAAAAAAATTCTTAGATAAAAAAATGAAAACGAAACGCATAATATGGAAAACCGTCAAGTCTGAACTGTTACAATGTTAAATGTTTAATTTAAAGAAATTAGGTATTAAATATAGAAATATCTATCTCCAATTTTCCAACGGTTCCATCTCGTTTGAAATATACTATTGACCGAACTGGGACGCCCGCTAGAGTAATTAATTCACACATCAACTGTTTGAATAATATTATTAAATATTTGAAATTGATATTTCAAGATTTTACACGCGAGCAAACGAGCGGGAACAGTTTGAAAATTGGATCGTTACGATAACCTAACTTCTGGTGCCTTTTTTTATCACCGAAAAAGTCACCGAAACTGCAACGCTACTTGTCTGGTGCTTTAGAAACTCGTCTTGCGCAACGTTGAAGAAGAAAGTGTTTTTAAGTGATAAAAATATGAAGAGAAAAATAACCGTCCGTTTTAATTATCTATAATATTATGTAAATATGAATGACAGAGAGTTTATTGTGTGTATATACATATATATATATATTTATATATACCGTAGTAGGCCTATATATTATATATATATATAAATATGTACGAGAAGAAACGCATTGTGAACGTTTTGACAGTGCGTGGTTTTATCAGCTATATTCGTATAGTTACGTTATTGCAAAACTCTTGTTATGAGAAGGTGCGCGAAGAGTTACGTTGGTTCACGATATTGAAAGTGAACCGGACACGCTATTTACAAGTCGTGCGATTGTTGTTAATATGAATAAACAATCGGTGTTGATGTATGCAATCAGTAAACAGTGAATGTTTATGACCAATTTGCAAACATTTAGTGCGTAAATAATATTAGTAATCGGTTTGTTTCAAGCCACGCAGAATTAGACATTTTTAGAGTAAATATAAATATATATATATATATATGCGTTAGAAATTGCAATTTGTCGTACAACACATTTTAATGAAATTACCTCGTTTCAAACCGAAATAAACAATTTTGATTGTGAAGTATTTATAAATGGAAACGTTTCAAGTTTTGTTTTTCAAATTTTATTCCTTTGTTTTACTTTTTTCAGGAATAATCTATTTTATTCTCTAAAAACATTTTCGTTGTAACATCAAAGTCATTTTCTATATATCTCAATATTGTTCTTGTTTGTTCTATTGCAGCTACAAAATATGTATTATTACATTAAATTCATCTGTGACTAGTGAAATTGTCAATTTAATTCACTCTTCTGTTCAAATTATTATCGAGTATTTTCGATGTGGAAGTATCGCAGTTTCGATTACAAGGAGATAAAGTCGGACATTTCCACGGAATGAAAACTAATAAGTCGATTTCTTGTCGTATTCAAAAACCATTTCACTGCCCTCTACAGATGATACATTAACATTAAGCCTATATAAATTTAGTCTACATAATAAGAATCGTTTATTCTGAAATAATATTACTGGTACAAAGATCTTGTCGAACTGCGTACTAAAGATATCTCGTTTCGACGATCCTCAGTACGCTGTTCATGAAAATTTAAATTTCCTCACTGCCATTCAACGGAAAAAACCAGGTATAAAGTTATACAAAAAAACCTCAACTTTCAATTAGAGAAAAACTCTCGTTAGAACCCAACATTATTACTCGTTATAGCTTTAAGAAATCGAATCTTTTTTTTTTATAATAATTATTCTGATTCAACTTGACATGCATTTTGATTAATAGTTCTTGTATTTAGGGAAAAAATATTAAATGGTTGTATTTATTGTAACGTTCTGGTCTAATGTTTTAATCGACGAAAACAATTTCATGGTGACAAACTAAACGTAAAAAAAAAAAATTGGAAAACATTTCAACGATTATTGATGAGATTTTGATTGAAGCGAATCAATAAGATTCAATCACTTCGTCTTTGTTGAACATCGAAATCCGTTAATTTAACGCTATAAAGAAGTAGACTTCGAGTTGAACCTTTGTTTTCCGTTGGTTACCAATAAGACAGTAAGAACTGAGCTGACTTGTTGAGAAACTGTTCTCTCATAAATATATAGAAAGTTTTATTTAACAAGTCTGTTGTTAGCTAATTTGAAGTTACAATGTATAAACCTAATGATTTTTTCCGTGTAACCACCAGTTACAAGTTGATCTATGTCGTACACTTTTTACTTCAAACAATTTTTTCACATTCATTCAAAAACAATATTTCTGTATTCTACATTTGACGACTAGTGATTGCGCTGCGTACGGAACCACCAATCAAGTGGACTGTTCATTATGTGGGAGTTTGAAATCACCAATCAGAATATATCCAAATGGCTACTTGTTGTGTAGATCTAGGTGGCCGATTAATAAGCCACACCCATCACTAGTCGTCATTATCCTCGGCTAATACGAACAGTCAAGTCCAATCAAACGATATGTTTAAATAATAAATCCGGATTAAAAACAATGCATCGAAGGTAGCCTATCTGAAAGTGCAAATTTTGAATTGTTATTTGTTAAAATGAGAAATATTCATTCTTATTGGTGTGGTAGCGGGAAGTCGAAGAGTTAGGCAAGTCGTTCGTGAAGTTACCGCTGAACTGCGGTATAGGATTTTATTACATTTCATATTTGAATAGAAAATTAGAATTTTTGATATTATTGCACGTGGTTTTAGTTGATTGTTTCAGAGGCTCAATGGTTATGAAAATGACCTTGTGTTCTCTGAGAGTCGAATATTTCCATTCCTCTGTTCAATTGTCAGTTTGTTAAGAACGTGTAACAGTGCTCACGGCATTAATATCGTAATGTTTCTGTTGATTTTCACCGTTGAAACTAATCGAATATTCCAAAAGTTTAGCTGTTTTGCCACTTTTTGTTCGGCTTTGACGAGCGATAACGAAACGAAAAGCTTCTTGCTTGCTGATTCCCGTTACGATTACGAAAGAAATTATCGCCTACGCGAGTAGTACTTAGAAACCTGATGCTGGAATTACAGATTCAAGTCTACGTTACTGGATTAATGACCTTGAAAAAGTGAAAATTTTCACATTCAAACCACAAACGTTTACAATAATCGAAACTAATCGAGAATAACAAAATAAAGTGAACTGAAATAAGCTACGAATTTTTCCAAAAAAAAATGAAATAATGTCATTGCCTAGTTAAAAATGTATTAAAAAGTGAACAATTTGTAAAATGATATGTACTTTTATCCATGAGAGAAGAAGGTGATCTACTTTGTAAATAATTGTAAAAAAAAACTTTGGTAATAATTGTAAAGAAACTCGCTGCAGCTTTAAACATTCAACACTTTTGGAAGATGTAGTCGTGTTTCCAATAGTGAATTTTGTCCTGAACAATCACTTACCCTCGAAATAGCACAGCTATACCAACATAACGTCACATTTCAAGTTGGTTTTGTTGGTCGACAATCTTCAACTCTTGTGGATAAAAGCGTACTTGAGCTGAACGTTTGATGATATTGAATGTGAAAAGTTACACGGTCATAATCGTTTGGTATTCCTACTTATGTTGGTACCTGTCTGGAGAGGTTACAGAAAAATTTAGTAATAGGATTGAAACGATGTCATGTCTTAGGATTCTATTATTATTTCATTATAATATGTATTAAAGTTATCTAATAGAGAAAATAAATGCGAAGAGAACCCTTGAATAATACTGCAGCTCTTTGCTTGACGTTTTATTTGTATTTATTGTGTTAACGTGGTGGTATTTGTGTCTTCACGTAACAATATTCGTACCAACTTGACAAACAAACGTAACGTTATACTGAATTGTCACATTTCGTTGTCGATTTCAAATATAGAACTATATTAGCCCGTTATTCTGAAGTATTTCTTTGAAAACTGGTTCCATTAGATTTGGTTTTTCAAAAGCTAATGAATAGTTATATGTTCATTTTCATGAACTAATAATAATTGCCAACGATTTCGTTTTATATTGTACCGGTATTTTATGCGTTGACATTCCTTCATCTACCAAGTAAGACTTTGCTACCTGAAGTGAACTCTAACCTCACTTCCGTTATGTTTGTGTCCAGCGGTTACCCATGCGAGAGGTCTTAGTCGACCTTCAGTTAAGAGAGGCAAATCAGATTCCTAATTATTTCGTAGCGACAGATTCAACCGAAAAAGTAATATTTCCAAGTTCTATAACAAATAGAAACTCTTATGCGTAATCGTAGATGTATTAATGAAGTAACCAACATTTTGACAACAATGCCTAAAATATTATCTTTTGTGACATTTTCACTGTCGACATGAAAGTAAAATGAAAAAATAAGGATTCAGAATAAATTATATTCTTTGCATAAGTTGTTGTCAGTTTTGTTATCGTGTATTTTTTGTTGTTTTTTAGTGTTACTAAGAAACAGTTTAATGAATAATTCTTGCTATTACTATATCTAGTTCGTAAGACATACGCTATACTTTGTTACTAATCCAGTTGACTCGTTGACTAAAACCATCCCTCGATTGTTTGTGCAATTGGCACAATTTTGCTAACCATAACATTTTTTTGTAAATATACTGTATCTTTATTAATGATTTTGTAATTTTCCTAGATTGTATATGATTTACTTAAGTAGGCTATTATAATCATTATTATTACTGAGTAATAACGCTGATTTCAATTTAAAATGTGCAATATGTATAAATAACTCTACGTTCTTTGTTTACTACCAGTTTTGTTTAAATCGTCGCTAGTGACATATTTTTTCTCGGTGTTTTTTTTTTTGGCGGGGTGGCTAAATGTATAGAGCTGCAGGGTTACTTTTCGAACAAGATTCGCAGTATTATTATCCTTTAGGTGCACTTTATTTCAATTATTAATATAATTAATTTACGAAATATAAGTTTAAATAATATAATTTTTTATATTACAATATTATAAATGAATAATAATAAGTGACGAATAATTATTTTACTTGTCGAATTCTGAAGGTAAATCAAAGAGGGGACGCATGAAAATGAAGTGAATAACACTAGATATTTTAATTGATATTTTCAACCGAGTGTAATCGTACTGTACTGACATGTTTATAATGTTGTAGATAATTATGTTAAGATCGAAAAGAATCTTTGAAATGAATATTATAATAAAAAAAGATATGGATAGGTTGTACTGTAATAATATGCAATAGCGAAACGTTTTATGATTTGTGTCAAGGTTTTTGGAATACTATTATTCGGGAGGATATGTATATTATTAAAATGTTGGCAAAAGTGATTTTGTCGACTAAGATTGTATAGGACTGACTGATAATCCCCCAGAATGTAAAATGGTTTCCAAACGATCCAAGTTATTGGATAATATATTTGATGAGAATAACTCGTTTATTGGTGCATATTGAGAAAATACCTATGAAAGAAGATTGTAAATTAATTCCCGATCTATTTTGTGCAGTAAACAAACACCATGGAATAAAATATAATTGTATGGTTTTATTTAAGTTCCAATATCCTTGTCCAACCAACCCTCACAGTCATTTCCTCCAATCACAGCATTCCTTATTCAGGTTGTTCTGATTGTAAGAGGCTGTTTTATCCAATCAAGAAGGCTGTGTCACTTTCTGGATCAACATATTGCAGTGAAACTGCTTCACACCTTGCAGAGAAGTATCTTTTATAATATTGTCGATACCGTATCACTCTAAACATTCTCAGTATGTTACGTGTTATTTGGATGTAATGGTATATAAAGATCATAAAATTATACGGTTATAGAGCAAGCGAGGTAATTCCACTCATCATCGGGCGCTGTATTACTGCTTTCCCTCAATCTCTGCACCTCATACAGATTTGCTAAGCTATCTACGTTTGCATTGCCCTTGTGATAGCTTGCTATGTATATCAAACCTGTATAGACGAGTTGAACGGCAGCCGTGTGCGGTGTATATTTTTTGAAGATACAAATTGATCTGATCAATTAGATATCAGTTGGTTTTATCATTAAAATGATTATTATATAATGATGCAAATATAATATGAAGATACTGGTACATACCTATTGTAAATTAATAACAAAATTCAAGCAAGATCTTCTAGTTCACAAACTGATGAAATTTTTCAATCGAGTGAGGAAATATTTTTAAAATTAATTTGTCCAATGGAAAAGAAACTGCTAATAAATACTTCAACGTTATATCAATAACAATAAATTATGTTCATGTTTTTCAACTATAATTCTAATTGCAATTTCATTCAGCACATCATGCAGTCAATTGTAACATTACAGTACTTAAAATATGCACAAAACTGCTAGTGAATCTCAAAATTCACTTCAAAAAATTCCCAGCGGAGAATATTAGGTGGCAGCGCCCCTTGTCATAAGCTTCACAGTAATTGCATCTAGGAGCTTAGACCCTACCTACCTTCCAAATAATCTTCTGGCCCCAGCCTGTTTCCTCATGTGAGTCTATCTTGTTTGCTGTTGTTGTTATCTTGCAACTGCTGCTGAATGCTGATCTATGTTAACTTTTATAGCCTAGTCAATTTACATTCAATTTAAAATTCAATATCAATTTCAGATCGACTTGAAATTCTGGCGTTGCAATATCTATCATTATAATGTTGTCGGGTAAAAGCAGTATTCAAAGAAGTATTTTTAGCAGGTAAAATCACTGAAATCTGTAATAACATTTTGGTTTTCGTATTGGTGTTTAAATATCTACCGCCTGCACTCGCATACAAAGCAAAAGTGCTACTCAAAGGTACCTACAGCTATGGGGCAATGTTTTGAATCTTCGATTTTTGCTGACATTTGCGGCTTAAATAAAGGGACAGTCAGAATAAAATAATTTGTCATCTTTATGCACGTAATATGCCTATACATTCAATGTCTTGACCGATTTGTGTTGATCACATTAATAATATTACAGTATTGTGATAATATGTCCAGATTTACTTACTTCTTTTGGTTCATGTTGTTTTTTGAATTATAGACTGATTAAACACTTCATAACACGATCAATTTCCGTTGCATGCAATGCCAATGATAATTAATGAAATAATTTTTAATGGTGTAAAGGTGCTCGAAATTACTGATGAGAATTTTTTAAAACCTGTGGGCTTTTCAAAACTTTTCGAGATATGAGAATCAAGATCGATCGACTTTCGAGTCAAGAATTTTCTGCGCGCAGCGCGCTTCCAGACTCTAGTGTCAAAATACCGCAACTAGCAATAAACATAACCCAACTTTACGAAAGTCGTCGTTTGGTCGAAAATAAGTGCTTACATGTGAAAAAAAGGTAAGAGAAGGTGATTTTATACAATATTAGTGATCCTAGATACTTAAAGGTGCATGTGAAGCATAGTCTAGGCCAAGGATTCAGGAAGATATTGGCAAATGTCTTGTCCTGAGTAGAGAAGGTTAGTAGACCTAGGCCTAGGCCATGCCTAGGCCACACAGCTGCTCTACTTTCAATATAAATCCTATTGTATATACCAAAATACTATTACCCTGAAATAATTCACTCAATATGTAAGAAACGAGACTGGGCCAACGCGCTCGCTTCATGTGATCCGGTAGGTGAGGGTGAGGGGCATCCACATCCCTTACAGGGGTTTATTGTGGTATCACTCTATAGTCTAGGCTAATGCCATGATGGTTCCTACCATATACAAAGGGTTTGTTCCCATGACCCACGTTGTGGGAATAGCCAACCGGCGCGGGCACTTTTATTCACACGAGCAATCATTCTGGTCGGTTCTTGCCAATAGCCGACCCGTGCGGCCATGCCTATTCATACAAACGCGCTCACGAAACGGTTCTTGTGAATAGCAGACCTGCTAGGGTTGGCTATTCCCAGGAACAAACTCACAAAACACTCCGCGGTAGCACTTAGGCCTACTTCATTCAATTGTAATGCGAGGGTTCTGGACTCAGTAGGACTTTGATGAGTTTACATTTTGCAAAGTGGACTCGGGCAGCATTCAGGATTCAGGATTTCAGATTCAGGCATTCAGGAGGACTGGAGTTGTGGATCCAGAAGGTACCACTTGTCTTTTTTATTTTAATGCCACTTGAATCGTGATTAGATGCTGGAAAAGTGTAGATCAAAGTTCTTGAATCAGTGCAAGTCAAATTTGTTGAAACAATAGGCTTAGTGATAGGCCTACTAATTTTTTTAGACGTAAATATTTCTTGTTATACACAGTAAGAAATAAGATGTGCACAATTAGGGCTTGGAAATGAATGGTGTTTGTTCTTTATCCGTGACATGTTATATTCATTCAGCATCATTCCCAATGCTTTCAGATTTGGCATGAGAGCATATACATCTTCCTGATGCTGCACGATGTACATCGGCTCCTCAGCATGGAGTGCAGGCGTACTGAGAGGACTGTATTCTACTAGAATGGCAATAGAAGGAATACTGCTATGAAATAAGGTAAGAAATAGTTGGTCATACCATTGAATTTGTAGGTCTGGTCATACTAGGGTACTTGTAATTGAAAAGACGTTGTACTATTTGAAGTTGTGTAAAATGAAATTGTCTGAGACATTGCACTGTTATAACGATATATTAGATTTTGGTATCAATTGGAATTAACCGGGGGCTATGATAAAATTATAATTCAAAGACTGCTAATTGATCTGTAGTCAAGTCAAGCATGAATCCCGCATAGGCCCAAAGCAAGCGATTCTGTAGACAACTCTCTTCTATAAACCGTCAGTGCAAAATGACCTCATTGTACATTTATAAACCCTAACATCCATTCCGGATGACCTACCTGTTGGGGGAGAAGGTTGGTAAGCGAGTAATCATTGTCTGGTCACTGACAATCGTTACAGAAAATTATAAATAAATCAAAAATTGAAATAATAAAAAATTAGTTTCTTCAAAAAGTAAGAAATGAGCTGAAGAAAAAGATTGCATTTCAAATCGCAAGGTCGCTTATTAGCCTCATGTGAACATTTTCAGACTTGTACCGTGTTATCTTCGAAGATGTGTCACCGTAGCTGTGAACGGCTTCCGATTTGTATCCAACTATGAGCTGGTGCTGGGATCATTACGTACTATTGATTTGTATAAAATAGCATGTTCTGTGGCATTTCATTAGGGTATTTTTTTGTTGTTCCAGTTTCGGCTCGTCAACAAAGTATGATGCCAGTACACGTGTCAACTAGCAGGGCCATTGAAGAAGGAAGAGAAGGCAACTAAGATGGCAGTGCGATGGAGAGATTGTCGCAGTGAGGACGTAGCAAGAAGAGGGAAGGAGGGAAGAAGATGAACATATCAAAGAGCACTACAAGCCCAATGCCAGTAAGTAGAAATACGGAGTAGTTATTTTTCAATCATCATAATACACGTTAAATTAGCGTAATAGGTGTATCAATTATTTCTCTGTTGAATAACAAATATCAATATTGATCGAACGTCATCACACGACACTATCTTGTCCATTTCATATTTTTGATGTGATTTGTTCATTTTCAACCAACATTAATCAACATCAAAACCTGATACGAAATCATTGTTCCCCAAATAAGACTAAGAATGGATGGTAGGATCGTTTGGACGAGCACCACAAGGGCGATCTTACATCCCAAAAACTGCTTAAAACAGCTAAACAATTAAAATGTTGTATTCCGTAAAGAATATCTCGTTTTTTGATTACAACGTAACTTTGTTGATATAATATACTAGGCAACCGCAGAATATGCGTTGTGAGATGAGCGAGATATCTAAATAGAGTATAATCAAAAACTCTACACACCTTGACTATGATAGTATATACTACATCAGGTAAAAATCGAATCTGGATAGCCGTGAATCTCGCCAATATAATTCTGCTAACATTTCTATCTATTTGAAAAATGAAAAATATTTATTGAATTATTTTTTTCAAAATGGCTGATCCGAATTGCATACAAATTTGTAAAAGTGTGTATCATTTCTGTGTTAACATCCGGGGAAAATTTTGAATTCTTTTGGAGAGATTTTATTTATCAAGGGCGATTTAACCATCCCCAAAACGACCTAAATACATCTAACCAACGCAAATTTTGCATCCAGTGGAGAATGTCTTTTTTTGTGATTACAGCGTAACTTTGTTGCTATAATATACTGATTATTTTCTTCTCTACAGTCGGTGGTATTTACAATCCAGTGCCTGGAGATGCGGACGATTGAGAGAAGTAGAGGGGAGAACGAATGAAAGAAGGAGCGGGGAGAGGAGAGGAAGAAGAGGGAGGCATCAGTGGAACATCAATCATGACCGGTGGGTACCATTACTATTGTAGCCCTACAGTTGAAACTCTGATTATGATTATGGTTTGCTTACCAACCCCACCAACAGCAAGGACATTTGGGGGTAGGAATTGGCTACTCCGTTTCAAAATTGAGTTTAATTTAAAGATTTTAGAGCGAAAATCAACTTGGTACTTTTGCCATGGTAGGGCCCATATAGACATTTAGAATCCTTGTAATTTCTTTAAAAAAAAAGAAATTGGAAAAATGTCAATGGTTTCGTTTTTTTAGAATGCGCTTTCATCATCCCACAAAATTTTAGACGCATGAAAAATCGTGATTTTTTGCCTATTTTTACGTTTTTCAAAATCGATTTCTGACGTCAATTTTGGTTTTACGATTCCCCAAAATATATTTTCTTGTTTAGAATTGAATCTTCCTGTTGAATATTCAAACGTAATTGGACAATTATCGTTATGTCAAAATACCGTTCTGAAAGTTGGCTGAAAATGTCCGTTTTTTGACAAATCAGCGACGTTTTTCTTGGCAACCGCAAGGGCAATCCTGACGGAACTTGCTGACGATTTAAAGATCCTAAAGTTATAATCACAAAAAAATACTAGAACATCATTGGTCTCACCAGTTCATAGAAATTAATTGCGAAAGGTCGAAAAGTTGCTTAGTAACCCCTGTGCTTTTTGATGATTTTTTTGGGGGTTTGAAATTTTTGGTTGAATTTTCCAGTTCTATTGTTATGTATGTGTAATGTGATCAGTTTAGAACATAAATCTGGTCTCCGTTTCAAAATTGAGTTTAATTTAAAGATTTTAGAGCGAAAATCAACTTGGTACTTTTGCCATGGTAAGGCCCATATAGACATTTAGAATCCTTGTAATTACTATTCCATAAGCATTATTAGCAAAATTTCAACGGAATAACTCTTTTGAAATGTCCTCTCGTCTTCCTACAAAATTTTACACGAATCAAAAATCATGATTTTTGATGACTCTGAAAAGTGGCTGGAAATTGCAGTTTTTGGGTAATTCAGACACCTTTTTCTTGGAAATGGCTGATGCGAGTATAGCCAAATTTGCTGAGGATTCAGAGACCATCAAGTTATACTCATAAAAAGATACTAGAACATCATAGCTCTCACCAGTTCATAGAAATTAATTGCGAAAGGTCCAAAAGTACCTTGGTTAACCCTGTACATTTTGGTCAAATTTTTTTGTCGCTTGAAATTTTTGGTTGAATTTCTCAGTTCTGTTGTTATGTATGTGTAGTGTGATAAAATTGGAACACAAATCCGGTCTCCGTTCCTAAATCGAGTTTAATTTAAAGATTTTAGAGCGAAAAACAACTTAGTGTACTCACCATGGTAGAGTCCCATATTATAGAATTCTGGAATCCTTCTAATTACTTTTCCATTAGCATTATTAGCAAAATTTCAACGGAATAACTCTTCTGAAATGTCCTCTTGTCTTCCTACAAAATTTTAGCCGAATCAAAAATGATGATTTTTATGACTCTGAAAAGTGGCTGGAAATTGCAGTTTTTGGGAAATTCAGACACCTTTTTCTTGGAAATGGCTGATGCGAGTATAGCCAAATTTGCTGAGGATTTAGGGACCATCAAGTTATACTCTTAAAAAAATACTAGAACATCATAGCTCTCACCAGTTCATAGAAATTAATTGCGAAAGGTCCAAAAGTACCTTAGTTAACCCTGTACATTTTGGTCAAATTTTTTTGTCGCTTGAAATTTTTGGTTGAATTTCTCAGTTCTGTTGTTATGTATGTGTAGTGTGATAAAATTGGAACACAAATCCGGTCTCCGTTCCTAATCGAGTTTAATTTAAAGATTTTAGAGCGAAAAACAACTTAGTGTACTCACCATGGTAGAGTCCCATATATAGAATTCTGGAATCCTTCTAATTACTTTTCCATTAGCATTATTAGCAAAATTTCAACGGAATAACTCTTCTGAAATGTCCTCTTGTCTTCCTACAAAATTTTAGCCGAATCAAAAATGATGATTTTTTATGACTCTGAAAGTGGCTGGAAATTGCAGTTTTTGGGAAATTCAGACACCTTTTTCTTGGAAATGGCTGATGCGAGTATAGCCAAATTTGCTGAGGATTTAGGGACCATCAAGTTATACTCTTAAAAAAATACTAGAACATCATAGCTCTCACCAGTTCATAGAAATTAATTGCGAAAGGTCCAAAAGTACCTTAGTTAACCCTGTACATTTTGGTCAAATTTTTTGTCGCTTGAAATTTTGGTTGAATTTCTCAGTTCTGTTGTTATGTATGTGTAGTGTGATAAAATTGGAACACAAATCCGGTCTCCGTTCCTAAATCGAGTTTAATTTAAAGATTTTAGAGCGAAAAACAACTTAGTGTACTCACCATGGTAGAGTCCCATATTATAGAATTCTGGAATCCTTCTAATTACTTTTCTCCTGGAATCCTTCTATTACTTTTCCATTAGCATTATTAGCAAATTTCAACGGAATAACTCTTCTGAAATGTCCTCTTGTCTTCCTACAAAATTTTAGCCGAATCAAAAATAATGATTTTTTATGACTCTGAAAAGTGGCTGGAAATTGCAGTTTTTGGGAAATTCAGACACCTTTTTCTTGGAAATGGCTGATGCGAGTATAGCCAAATTTGCTGAGGATTTAGGGACCATCAAGTTATACTCTTAAAAAAATACTAGAACATCATAGCTCTCACCAGTTCATAGAAATTAATTGCGAAAGGTCCAAAAGTACCTTAGTTAACCCTGTACATTTTGGTCAAATTTTTTTGTCGCTTGAAATTTTTGGTTGAATTTCTCAGTTCTGTTGTTATGTATGTGTAGTGTGATAAAATTGGAACACAAATCCGGTCTCCGTTCCTAAATCGAGTTTAATTTAAAGATTTTAGAGCGAAAAACAACTTAGTGTACTCACCATGGTAGAGTCCCATATTATAGAATTCTGGAATCCTTCTAATTACTTTTCCATTAGCATTATTAGCAAAATTTCAACGGAATAACTCTTCTGAAATGTCCTCTTGTCTTCCTACAAAATTTTAGCCGAATCAAAAATGATGATTTTTTATGACTCTGAAAAGTGGCTGGAAATTGCAGTTTTTGGGAAATTCAGACACCTTTTTCTTGGAAATGGCTGATGCGAGTATAGCCAAATTTGCTGAGGATTTAGGGACCATCAAGTTATACTCTTAAAAAAATACTAGAACATCATAGCTCTCACCAGTTCATAGAAATTAATTGCGAAAGGTCCAAAAGTACCTTAGTTAACCCTGTACATTTTGGTCAAATTTTTTTGTCGCTTGAAATTTGTGGTTGAATTTCTCAGTTCTGTTGTTATGTATGTGTAGTGTGATAAAATTGGAACACAAATCCGGTCTCCGTTCCTAAATCGAGTTTAATTTAAAGATTTTAGAGCGAAAAACAACTTAGTGTACTCACCATGGTAGAGTCCCATATTATAGAATTCTGGAATCCTTCTAATTACTTTTCCATTAGCATTATTAGCAAAATTTCAACGGAATAACTCTTCTGAAATGTCCTCTTGTCTTCCTACAAAATTTTAGCCGAATCAAAAATGATGATTTTTTATGACTCTGAAAAGTGGCTGGAAATTGCAGTTTTTGGGAAATTCAGACACCTTTTTCTTGGAAATGGCTGATGCGAGTATAGCCAAATTTGCTGAGGATTTAGGGACCATCAAGTTATACTCTTAAAAAAATACTAGAACATCATAGCTCTCACCAGTTCATAGAAATTAATTGCGAAAGGTCCAAAAGTACCTTAGTTAACCCTGTACATTTTGGTCAAATTTTTTTGTCGCTTGAAATTTGTGGTTGAATTTCTCAGTTCTGTTGTTATGTATGTGTAGTGTGATAAAATTGGAACACAAATCCGGTCTCCGTTCCTAAATCGAGTTTAATTTAAAGATTTTAGAGCGAAAAACAACTTAGTGTACTCACCATGGTAGAGTCCCATATTATAGAATTCTGGAATCCTTCTAATTACTTTTCCATTAGCATTATTAGCAAAATTTCAACGGAATAACTCTTCTGAAATGTCCTCTTGTCTTCCTACAAAATTTTAGCCGAATCAAAAATGATGATTTTTTATGACTCTGAAAAGTGGCTGGAAATTGCAGTTTTTGGGAAATTCAGACACCTTTTTCTTGGAAATGGCTGATGCGAGTATAGCCAAATTTGCTGAGGATTTAGGGACCATCAAGTTATACTCTTAAAAAAATACTAGAACATCATAGCTCTCACCAGTTCATAGAAATTAATTGCGAAAGGTCCAAAAGTACCTTAGTTAACCCTGTACATTTTGGTCAAATTTTTTTGTCGCTTGAAATTTGTGGTTGAATTTCTCAGTTCTGTTGTTATGTATGTGTAGTGTGATAAAATTGGAACACAAATCCGGTCTCCGTTCCTAAATCGAGTTTAATTTAAAGATTTTAGAGCGAAAAACAACTTAGTGTACTCACCATGGTAGAGTCCCATATTATAGAATTCTGGAATCCTTCTAATTACTTTTCCATTAGCATTATTAGCAAAATTTCAACGGAATAACTCTTCTGAAATGTCCTCTTGTCTTCCTACAAAATTTTAGCCGAATCAAAAATGATGATTTTTTATGACTCTGAAAAGTGGCTGGAAATTGCAGTTTTTGGGAAATTCAGACACCTTTTTCTTGGAAATGGCTGATGCGAGTATAGCCAAATTTGCTGAGGATTTAGGGACCATCAAGTTATACTCTTAAAAAAATACTAGAACATCATAGCTCTCACCAGTTC
Organism: Brachyptera putata; assembly: GCA_907164805.1. NCBI lineage: Eukaryota > Metazoa > Arthropoda > Insecta > Plecoptera > Taeniopterygidae > Brachyptera > Brachyptera putata. Next base: position 17,479,608 of record OU015471.1, on the reverse strand, counting down.
ATAGAAATTAATTGCGAAAGGTCCAAAAGTACCTTAGTTAACCCTGTACATTTTGGTCAAATTTTTTTGTCGCTTGAAATTTGTGGTTGAATTTCTCAGTTCTGTTGTTATGTATGTGTAGTGTGATAAAATTGGAACACAAATCCGGTCTCCGTTCCTAAATCGAGTTTAATTTAAAGATTTTAGAGCGAAAAACAACTTAGTGTACTCACCATGGTAGAGTCCCATATTATAGAATTCTGGAATCCTTCTAATTACTTTTCCATTAGCATTATTAGCAAAATTTCAACGGAATAACTCTTCTGAAATGTCCTCTTGTCTTCCTACAAAATTTTAGCCGAATCAAAAATGATGATTTTCATGACTCTGAAAAGTGGCTGGAAATTGCAGTTTTTGGGAAATTCAGACACCTTTTTCTTGGAAATGGCTGATGCGAGTATAGCCAAATTTGCTGAGGATTTAGGGACCATCAAGTTATACTCTTAAAAAAATACTAGAACATCATAGCTCTCACCAGTTCATAGAAATTAATTGCGAAAGGTCCAAAAGTACCTTAGTTAACCCTGTACATTTTGGTCAAATTTTTTTGTCGCTTGAAATTTGTGGTTGAATTTCTCAGTTCTGTTGTTATGTATGTGTAGTGTGATAAAATTGGAACACAAATCCGGTCTCCGTTCCTAAATCGAGTTTAATTTAAAGATTTTAGAGCGAAAAACAACTTAGTGTACTCACCATGGTAGAGTCCCATATTATAGAATTCTGGAATCCTTCTAATTACTTTTCCATTAGCATTATTAGCAAAATTTCAACGGAATAACTCTTCTGAAATGTCCTCTTGTCTTCCTACAAAATTTTAGCCGAATCAAAAATGATGATTTTTTATGACTCTGAAAAGTGGCTGGAAATTGCAGTTTTGGGAAATTCAGACACCTTTTTCTTGGAAATGGCTGATGCGAGTATAGCCAAATTTGCTGAGGATTTAGGGACCATCAAGTTATACTCTTAAAAAAATACTAGAACATCATAGCTCTCACCAGTTCATAGAAATTAATTGCGAAAGGTCCAAAAGTACCTTAGTTAACCCTGTACATTTTGGTCAATTTTTTTGTCGCTTGAAATTTGTGGTTGAATTTCCCAGTTCTATTGCTTATGTATGTGTAGTGTGATCAAATTGGAATACAAATCTGGTCTCAGTTTCCAAATTGAGTATAATTTAAAGATTTTAGAGCACAAAATAACTTGGTTTTATTTGCCATGTTAGGGCCTATATAGAAATTTAAAATCCTTGTAATTACTTGAAAAAATTTAAAATTGGTAAAATGTCAGTGGATTTGTTGCTTTAGAATGCCCTTTCGTCATCCTACATTTTCTAAAAGATATTTTCTTCTTTAGAATTAAATCCTCTTACTGAATATGTAAATATAACTCAACAATTGTCGGTAATCCAAAAGACCGTTCTGAAAGTTGCCTGAAAATGTCTGTTTTTTGATAAATCAGCGACGTTTTTCTTGGCAACCGTTGGGGCAATCCTAACAGAACTTTCTATTGATTTGAAGATCCTAGAGTTATGATCATAAAAAAATACTAGAACATCATAGGTCTCACCAGTTCATGGGAATTAATTGCGAAAGGTCAAAAACGTGCTTACTACCACTGTACTTTTTGGTCAAAATTTTTTGTCGCTGGAAATTTTTTGTTTAATTTCTCAGTTCTATTGTGATGTGTGTGCAATCAAATTAGAACATAAATCTGGTCTCAGTTTCCAAATTGAGTTTGATTTAAAGATTTTAGAGTGAAAATAAACTTGGTACTTTTGCCTTGGTAGGGCCTATATGGAATTTTAGAATCCTTGTAATTACTTTGAAATGGAATGAAATTGAATAATTTCAATGGACTTGTGTTTTTCAACTCATTATGAAATGTAATATAGTACACCTACAATATTTCAAGTAAGATTTATTCTAATGCTAATTCTTTGTTGTGTTGCAGGCTCCAGCTTACCTTGAAGACCGATTCCGTGGAGCATCGTGGCAGTACGTAGGATTAAGTTGGTTCGGTAAGCTGCACCGGCAAGTGGGTAAACTGACCCCCCTGCGCCCGCACCCCCAAAGGTATGATCCAGCCTAAACTGATCCCCGAGCCGGGTAGGCCAGCCTAGCGTGGTTTGATCAGCCCTGATGCCTTAATCCAACTCGATCAAACTCAGAATGGTGGAGTTTCCGGCCTAGAGTCCAACAACAGGCAGTGACCAAGCAAAGTCATAGTAAATAAACTACTGCTCCGAGTAGGGATCTTGTTGCCCTGAGCTAAAAGAAACCTGATAACCATGAGCACTGGTGCCTGTTCTCACCTGGACCGTGGCTAAAAGTCTGACCGCACCTGGGTCGTGGCAAAAGGACCTGCACCTAGGCCGTGGATAAAGTGCCTACCCCTGGGGGGCGAAGGAAGGAATCTGGATCGTTCTTTGACGAGACGTTTACTCTTGCGTGTGAGACAGACTCGTGGGAGTCTGTCTTTCATTCAAGGCTACACTGTCACGCGTCTTACCACCATCTAAGATTGTGGACGGGCTTTGGTGAAGACCTTGTACTCAAGCATGTGAGAAGGACTTGTGTAGATTCTTCGGAATCTACCTTGCCTCTCTCGCATGCTAGGGTACATCGCCCTCCCCAAATCCCCTCCCTCCTTCCTTCGCCCCCCCCCCCTGCGGGCGCAGGCGGAGTATCGATAGGATGTGGTGATCATGATCAGGATATATACCAGGAGTACAACAACATCAACAACATCATAATTTCAATGTATCTAATCATCAGTTTATTATCACTTTCTGTACAACTTGTATCAATAAATCATTCTATCACATAATTATCACTTGTTTTCTATTCATTATTCTTGATGATAACAATGCACTTAGCAAAGTGAAGAAATATCTCATCTAGCCAACTGCATCGGAAGCTGCAGCTGTGATTGCTGCAACGGACTGAGTCGAATCGATGCAAGTGATGCTGGATAACTCGCAGACGCCTGGGCATGTCACATCAGCTTGTAAACCTGCAACAAGTGGAAAGGAAATCTGTTAGTCATATTACCGGTAGTCAAATCTGACTCGGGAATGATTCCAATGCATTTCTCACAAAACAAAGACTCGAAACTTTTTTCAGAGTTGAGTGGGTCATTCGATATCAAATCAATTCAGCCGAGTAGCAAAATTGACCTGACCATCTCCGATCTTGATGAAACGTTTGAAATCTATGTACTCTTGCATGTAGAACAATTGTGTGTTTCTAACTTTCTTAGTTTTCGAGTTACGGCCCACCCAAAAAACCCAATTTGGCTACACCCCGTGGGGTACCAAATTTTTTACATCAGTACAGTATGACATAGAAGCCTGATTTTTTTTCTAAATGCTGAGATTTCAATGGGCATTTAAAAAATGTTGCTTCAAGTCCATTCCTACGAGAGTACCATGCAAAAACATGAGGACGAAATTTCAAACCCACGCCACACCCAAAAGGACATTTAATTCCTCCCCCACAAAAGAAAATACGCTGCACATGCCGTCTCCACATATACAAACTTTCATTATGGGATATCAAATTCTCAGTATTAATTTATGAATGATTTGTCAGAGTTCACATGCCAAATAGAGATCTACACGACACATAGGTACTAGGTAGGCTTATTGTTTTCAGAATATTATTGCTGATAAGTATATTCAAAGCCTAGGCCTACTTGCTGCTCTACAGGCCCAAACACATTTTATCTCAATCAAAATTTTCTACTAGGCATCTATCTCTGCAATGTTTTTATGCTGCTGGACGACCCTACCAACAGCCAAGTTATATGGGGATATAAACGAGCGGGTAATAATGAAACGATGAAGTGATAGATGTAATACTAATACCCATATAAAGTTCAACACTGGGGATAACCGCGGAATGTAATTGTAGTGAAGTATATTTAGGGATTTAGAAATTTAGCATTAATGAAATCGACTGTCAAATCTAGATAGCCTACCGGTATTTATCAAGAATATATATGTTTCTTCATGTTCCATGATATTTTCATGATGAGTTGCAAGCAACAAAAATTTTTGACCAAAAAGTACAGGGGTAAGTAAGCACGTTTTTTACCGTTCGCAATTAATTTCCATGAACTGGTGAGACCTATGATGTTCTAGTATTTTTTCATGATCATAACTCTAGGATCTTTACATCATTAGAAAGTTCCGTGAGGATTGCCCTAGCGGTTGCCAAGAAAAACGTCGCTGATTTATCAAAACACAGACACTTTCAGGCAACTTGCAGAACGGTCTTTTGGATTAACGACAATAATTATTGTTAAGTTATGTTTACATATTTAGTAAGAAGATTCAATTCTGAAGGAGAAAATATCTTTTTGGAAATTTTAAAACCAAATTTGACGTCAAAATTCAAATTTGAAAAAAGTAAAGAAAAACAAAAATCATTATTTTTGATTTGTCTAATATTTTGTAGGATGACGAAAGGGCATTCTGAAACAACAAATCCACTGACATTTTCCCAATTTGAATTTTTTTCAAGTAGTTACAAGGATTTTGAATTTCTATATGGGCCATAACATGGCAAATAATGCCAAGTTATTTTGTGCTCTAAAATCTTTAAATTATACTCAATTTGGAAACTGAGACCAGATTTGTATTCCAATTTGATCACGTTACACATAAATAACAATGGAACTGGGAAATTCAACCACAAAATTCAAGCGACAGAAAAATGTGACCAAAATGTACAGGGTTAACTAAGGTACTTTTGGACCTTTCGCAATTAATTTCTATGAACTGGTGAGAGCTATGATGTTCTAGTATTTTTTTATGAGTATAACTTGATGGTCCCTAAATCCTCAGCAAATTTGGCTATACTCGCATCAGCCATTTCCAAGAAAAAGGTGTCTGAATTACCCAAAAACTGCAATTTCCAGCCACTTTTCAGAGTCATAAAAAATCATCATTTTTGATTCGTCTAAAATTTTGTAGGAAGACGAGAGGACATTTCAGAAGAGTTATTCCGTTAAAATTTTGCTAATAATGCTTATGGAAAAGTAATTAGAAGGATTCCAGAATTCTATATAGGACGCTACCATGGTGAGTACACTAAGTTGATTTTTGCTCTAAAATCTTTAAATTAAACTCGATTTGGAAACGGAGACCGGATTTGTGTTCGGATTTGATAACCATATGAATAAATGACAAAAGAACTGAGAAATTCAACAATGAATTTCAGAGGACAAAAATATTTGACCGAAATGTACAGGGGTAATTTTGGACCTTTCGCAATTAATTTCTATGAACTGGTGAGAGCTATGATGTTCTTGTATTTTTTTATGAGTTTAACTTGATGGTCCCTAAATCCTCAGCTAATTTGGCTATACTCGCATCAGCCATTTCCAAAAAAAAGGTGTTCGAATTACTCAAAAACTGCAATTTCCAGCCACTTTTCAGAGTCATCAAAAATCATCATTTTTGATTCGGCTAAAATTTTGTAGGAAGACGAGAGGACATTTCAAAAGAGTTATTCCATTGAAATTTTGCTAATAATGCTAATGGAAAAGTAATTAGAAGGATTCCAGAATTCTATATAGGACCCTACCATGGTGAGTACACTAAGTTGATTTTTGCTCTAAAATCTTTAAATTAAACTCGATTTGGAAACGGAGACCGGATTTGTGTTCGAATTTGATAACCATATGAATAAATAACTACAGAACTGAGAAATTCAACAATGAATTTCAGGGGACAAAAATATTTGACCGAAATGTACAGGGTTAACTAAGGTACTTTCGGACCTTTCGCAATTAATTTCTATGAACTGGTGAGAGCTATGATGTTCTAGTATTTTTTTATGAGTATAACTTGATGGTCCCTAAATCCTCAGCAAATTTGGCTATACTCGCATCAGCCATTTCCAAGAAAAAGGTGTTCGAATTACCCAAAAACTGCAATTTCCAGCCACTTTTCAGAGTCATCAAAAATCATCATTTTTGATTCGGCTAAAATTTTGTAGGAAGACGAGAGGACATTTCAAAAAAATTATTCCGTTGAAATTTTGCTAATAATGCTAATGGAAAAGTAATTAGAAGGATTCCAGAATTCTATAATATGGGACTCTACCATGGTGAGTACACTAAGTTGATTTTTGCTCTAAAATCTTTAAATTAAACTCGATTTAGGAACGGAGACCGGATTTGTGTTCGAATTTGATAACACTACACATACATAACAACAGAACTGAGAAATTCAACCAAGAATTTCAAGCGACAAAAAAATTTGACCGAAATGTACAGGGTTAACTAAGGTACTTTTGGACCTTTCGCAATTAATTTCTATGAACTGGTGAGAGCTATGATGTTCTAGTATTTTTTTTATGAGTATAACTTGATGGTCCCTAAATCCTCAGCAAATTTGGCTATACTCGCATCAGCCATTTCCAAGAAAAAGGTGTCTGAATTCCCAAAAACTGCAATTTCCAGCCACTTTTCAGAGTCATAAAAAATCATCATTTTTGATTCGGCTAAAATTTTGTAGGAAGACGAGAGGACATTTCAGAAGAGTTATTCCGTTGAAATTTTGCTAATAATGCTAATGGAAAAGTAATTAGAAGGATTCCAGAATTCTATAATATGGGACTCTACCATGGTGAGTACACTAAGTTGTTTTTCGCTCTAAAATCTTTAAATTAAACTCGATTTAGGAACGGAGACCGGATTTGTGTTCCAATTTTATCACACTACACATACATAACAACAGAACTGAGAAATTCAACCACAAATTTCAAGCGACAAAAAAATTTGACCAAAATGTACAGGGTTAACTAAGGTACTTTTGGACCTTTCGCAATTAATTTCTATGAACTGGTGAGAGCTATGATGTTCTAGTATTTTTTTAAGAGTATAACTTGATGGTCCCTAAATCCTCAGCAAATTTGGCTATACTCGCATCAGCCATTTCCAAGAAAAAGGTGTCTGAATTTCCCAAAAACTGCAATTTCCAGCCACTTTCAGAGTCATAAAAAATCATCATTTTTGATTCGGCTAAAATTTTGTAGGAAGACAAGAGGACATTTCAGAAGAGTTATTCCGTTGAAATTTTGCTAATAATGCTAATGGAAAAGTAATTAGAAGGATTCCAGAATTCTATAATATGGGACTCTACCATGGTGAGTACACTAAGTTGTTTTTCGCTCTAAAATCTTTAAATTAAACTCGATTTAGGAACGGAGACCGGATTTGTGTTCCAATTTTATCACACTACACATACATAACAACAGAACTGAGAAATTCAACCACAACTTTCAGAGCGACAAAAAAATTTGACCAAAATGTACAGGGTTAACTAAGGTACTTTTGGACCTTTCGCAATTAATTTCTATGAACTGGTGAGAGCTATGATGTTCTAGTATTTTTTTAAGAGTATAACTTGATGGTCCCTAAATCCTCAGCAAATTTGGCTATACTCGCATCAGCCATTTCCAAGAAAAAGGTGTCTGAATTTCCCAAAAACTGCAATTTCCAGCCACTTTTCAGAGTCATAAAAAATCATCATTTTTGATTCGGCTAAAATTTTGTAGGAAGACAAGAGGACATTTCAGAAGAGTTATTCCGTTGAAATTTTGCTAATAATGCTAATGGAAAAGTAATTAGAAGGATTCCAGAATTCTATAATATGGGACTCTACCATGGTGAGTACACTAAGTTGTTTTTCGCTCTAAAATCTTTAAATTAAACTCGATTTAGGAACGGAGACCGGATTTGTGTTCCAATTTTATCACACTACACATACATAACAACAGAACTGAGAAATTCAACCACAAATTTCAAGCGACAAAAAAATTTGACCAAAATGTACAGGGTTAACTAAGGTACTTTTGGACCTTTCGCAATTAATTTCTATGAACTGGTGAGAGCTATGATGTCTAGTATTTTTTTAAGAGTATAACTTGATGGTCCCTAAATCCTCAGCAAATTTGGCTATACTCGCATCAGCCATTTCCAAGAAAAAGGTGTCTGAATTTCCCAAAAACTGCAATTTCCAGCCACTTTTCAGAGTCATAAAAAATCATCATTTTTGATTCGGCTAAAATTTTGTAGGAAGACAAGAGGACATTTCAGAAGAGTTATTCCGTTGAAATTTTGCTAATAATGCTAATGGAAAAGTAATTAGAAGGATTCCAGAATTCTATAATATGGGACTCTACCATGGTGAGTACACTAAGTTGTTTTTCGCTCTAAAATCTTTAAATTAAACTCGATTTAGGAACGGAGACCGGATTTGTGTTCCAATTTTATCACACTACACATACATAACAACAGAACTGAGAAATTCAACCACAAATTTCAAGCGACAAAAAAATTTGACCAAAATGTACAGGGTTAACTAAGGTACTTTTGGACCTTTCGCAATTAATTTCTATGAACTGGTGAGAGCTATGATGTTCTAGTATTTTTTTAAGAGTATAACTTGATGGTCCCTAAATCCTCAGCAAATTTGGCTATACTCGCATCAGCCATTTCCAAGAAAAAGGTGTCTGAATTTCCCAAAAACTGCAATTTCCAGCCACTTTTCAGAGTCATAAAAAATCATCATTTTTGATTCGGCTAAAATTTTGTAGGAAGACAAGAGGACATTTCAGAAGAGTTATTCCGTTGAAATTTTGCTAATAATGCTAATGGAAAAGTAATTAGAAGGATTCCAGAATTCTATAATATGGGACTCTACCATGGTGAGTACACTAAGTTGTTTTTCGCTCTAAAATCTTTAAATTAAACTCGATTTAGGAACGGAGACCGGATTTGTGTTCCAATTTTATCACACTACACATACATAACAACAGAACTGAGAAATTCAACCACAAATTTCAAGCGACAAAAAAATTTGACCAAAATGTACAGGGTTAACTAAGGTACTTTTGGACCTTTCGCAATTAATTTCTATGAACTGGTGAGAGCTATGATGTTCTAGTATTTTTTAAGAGTATAACTTGATGGTCCCTAAATCCTCAGCAAATTTGGCTATACTCGCATCAGCCATTTCCAAGAAAAAGGTGTCTGAATTTCCCAAAAACTGCAATTTCCAGCCACTTTCAGAGTCATAAAAAATCATCATTTTTGATTCGGCTAAAATTTTGTAGGAAGACAAGAGGACATTTCAGAAGAGTTATTCCGTTGAAATTTTGCTAATAATGCTAATGGAAAAGTAATTAGAAGGATTCCAGAATTCTATAATATGGGACTCTACCATGGTGAGTACACTAAGTTGTTTTTCGCTCTAAAATCTTTAAATTAAACTCGATTTAGGAACGGAGACCGGATTTGTGTTCCAATTTTATCACACTACACATACATAACAACAGAACTGAGAAATTCAACCACAAATTTCAAGCGACAAAAAAATTTGACCAAAATGTACAGGGTTAACTAAGGTACTTTTGGACCTTTCGCAATTAATTTCTATGAACTGGTGAGAGCTATGATGTTCTAGTATTTTTTAAGAGTATAACTTGATGGTCCCTAAATCCTCAGCAAATTTGGCTATACTCGCATCAGCCATTTCCAAGAAAAAGGTGTCTGAATTTCCCAAAAACTGCAATTTCCAGCCACTTTTCAGAGTCATAAAAAATCATCATTTTTGATTCGGCTAAAATTTTGTAGGAAGACAAGAGGACATTTCAGAAGAGTTATTCCGTTGAAATTTTGCTAATAATGCTAATGGAAAAGTAATTAGAAGGATTCCAGAATTCTATAATATGGGACTCTACCATGGTGAGTACACTAAGTTGTTTTTCGCTCTAAAATCTTTAAATTAAACTCGATTTAGGAACGGAGACCGGATTTGTGTTCCAATTTTATCACACTACACATACATAACAACAGAACTGAGAAATTCAACCACAAATTTCAAGCGACAAAAAAATTTGACCAAAATGTACAGGGTTAACTAAGGTACTTTTGGACCTTTCGCAATTAATTTCTATGAACTGGTGAGAGCTATGATGTTCTAGTATTTTTTTAAGAGTATAACTTGATGGTCCCTGAATCCTCAGCAAATTTGGCTATACTCGCATCAGCCATTTCCAAGAAAAAGGTGTCTGAATTTCCCAAAAACTGCAATTTCCAGCCACTTTTCAGAGTCATAAAAATCATCATTTTTGATTCGGCTAAAATTTTGTAGGAAGACAAGAGGACATTTCAGAAGAGTTATTCCGTTGAAATTTTGCTAATAATGCTAATGGAAAAGTAATTAGAAGGATTCCAGAATTCTATAATATGGGACTCTACCATGGTGAGTACACTAAGTTGTTTTTCGCTCTAAAATCTTTAAATTAAACTCGATTTAGGAACGGAGACCGGATTTGTGTTCCAATTTTATCACACTACACATACATAACAACAGAACTGAGAAATTCAACCAAAAATTTCAAGCGACAAAAAAATTTGACCAAAATGTACAGGGTTTAACTAAGGTACTTTTGGACCTTTCGCAATTAATTTCTATGAACTGGTGAGAGCTATGATGTTCTAGTATTTTTTTAAGAGTATAACTTGATGGTCCCTAAATCCTCAGCAAATTTGGCTATACTCGCATCAGCCATTTCCAAGAAAAAGGTGTCTGAATTTCCCAAAAACTGCAATTTCCAGCCACTTTTCAGAGTCATAAAAAATCATCATTTTTGATTCGGCTAAAATTTTGTAGGAAGACAAGAGGACATTTCAGAAGAGTTATTCCGTTGAAATTTTGCTAATAATGCTAATGGAAAAGTAATTAGAAGGATTCCAGAATTCTATAATATGGGACTCTACCATGGTGAGTACACTAAGTTGTTTTTCGCTCTAAAATCTTTAAATTAAACTCGATTTAGGAACGGAGACCGGATTTGTGTTCCAATTTTATCACACTACACATACATAACAACAGAACTGAGAAATTCAACCACAAATTTCAAGCGACAAAAAAATTTGACCAAAATGTACAGGGTTAACTAAGGTACTTTTGGACCTTTCGCAATTAATTTCTATGAACTGGTGAGAGCTATGATGTTCTAGTATTTTTTTAAGAGTATAACTTGATGGTCCCTAAATCCTCAGCAAATTTGGCTATACTCGCATCAGCCATTTCCAAGAAAAAGGTGTCTGAATTTCCCAAAAACTGCAATTTCCAGCCACTTTTCAGAGTCATAAAAAATCATCATTTTTGATTCGGCTAAAATTTTGTAGGAAGACAAGAGGACATTTCAGAAGAGTTATTCCGTTGAAATTTTGCTAATAATGCTAATGGAAAAGTAATTAGAAGGATTCCAGAATTCTATAATATGGGACTCTACCATGGTGAGTACACTAAGTTGTTTTTCGCTCTAAAATCTTTAAATTAAACTCGATTTAGGAACGGAGACCGGATTTGTGTTCCAATTTTATCACACTACACATACATAACAACAGAACTGAGAAATTCAACCACAAATTTCAAGCGACAAAAAAATTTGACCAAAATGTACAGGGTTAACTAAGGTACTTTTGGACCTTTCGCAATTAATTTCTATGAACTGGTGAGAGCTATGATGTTCTAGTATTTTTTAAGAGTATAACTTGATGGTCCCTAAATCCTCAGCAAATTTGGCTATACTCGCATCAGCCATTTCCAAGAAAAAGGTGTCTGAATTTCCCAAAAACTGCAATTTCCAGCCACTTTTCAGAGTCATAAAAAATCATCATTTTTGATTCGGCTAAAATTTTGTAGGAAGACAAGAGGACATTTCAGAAGAGTTATTCCGTTGAAATTTTGCTAATAATGCTAATGGAAAAGTAATTAGAAGGATTCCAGAATTCTATAATATGGGACTCTACCATGGTGAGTACACTAAGTTGTTTTTCGCTCTAAAATCTTTAAATTAAACTCGATTTAGGAACGGAGACCGGATTTGTGTTCCAATTTTATCACACTACACATACATAACAACAGAACTGAGAAATTCAACCACAAATTTCAAGCGACAAAAAAATTTGACCAAAATGTACAGGGTTAACTAAGGTACTTTTGGACCTTTCGCAATTAATTTCTATGAACTGGTGAGAGCTATGATGTTCTAGTATTTTTTTAAGAGTATAACTTGATGGTCCCTAAATCCTCAGCAAATTTGGCTATACTCGCATCAGCCATTTCCAAGAAAAAGGTGTCTGAATTTCCCAAAAACTGCAATTTCCAGCCACTTTTCAGAGTCATAAAAAATCATCATTTTTGATTCGGCTAAAATTTTGTAGGAAGACAAGAGGACATTTCAGAAGAGTTATTCCGTTGAAATTTTGCTAATAATGCTAATGGAAAAGTAATTAGAAGGATTCCAGAATTCTATAATATGGGACTCTACCATGGTGAGTACACTAAGTTGTTTTTCGCTCTAAAATCTTTAAATTAAACTCGATTTAGGAACGGAGACCGGATTTGTGTTCCAATTTTATCACACTACACATACATAACAACAGAACTGAGAAATTCAACCACAAATTTCAAGCGACAAAAAAATTTGACCAAAATGTACAGGGTTAACTAAGGTACTTTTGGACCTTTCGCAATTAATTTCTATGAACTGGTGAGAGCTATGATGTTCTAGTATTTTTTTAAGAGTATAACTTGATGGTCCCTAAATCCTCAGCAAATTTGGCTATACTCGCATCAGCCATTTCCAAGAAAAAGGTGTCTGAATTTCCCAAAAACTGCAATTTCCAGCCACTTTTCAGAGTCATAAAAAATCATCATTTTTGATTCGGCTAAAATTTTGTAGGAAGACAAGAGGACATTTCAGAAGAGTTATTCCGTTGAAATTTTGCTAATAATGCTAATGGAAAAGTAATTAGAAGGATTCCAGAATTCTATAATATGGGACTCTACCATGGTGAGTACACTAAGTTGTTTTTCGCTCTAAAATCTTTAAATTAAACTCGATTTAGGAACGGAGACCGGATTTGTGTTCCAATTTTATCACACTACACATACATAACAACAGAACTGAGAAATTCAACCACAAATTTCAAGCGACAAAAAAATTTGACCAAAATGTACAGGGTTAACTAAGGTACTTTTGGACCTTTCGCAATTAATTTCTATGAACTGGTGAGAGCTATGATGTTCTAGTATTTTTTTAAGAGTATAACTTGATGGTCCCTAAATCCTCAGCAAATTTGGCTATACTCGCATCAGCCATTTCCAAGAAAAAGGTGTCTGAATTTCCCAAAAACTGCAATTTCCAGCCACTTTTCAGAGTCATAAAAAATCATCATTTTTGATTCGGCTAAAATTTTGTAGGAAGACAAGAGGACATTTCAGAAGAGTTATTCCGTTGAAATTTTGCTAATAATGCTAATGGAAAAGTAATTAGAAGGATTCCAGAATTCTATAATATGGGACTCTACCATGGTGAGTACACTAAGTTGTTTTTCGCTCTAAAATCTTTAAATTAAACTCGATTTAGGAACGGAGACCGGATTTGTGTTCCAATTTTATCACACTACACATACATAACAACAGAACTGAGAAATTCAACCACAAATTTCAAGCGACAAAAAAATTTGACCAAAATGTACAGGGTTAACTAAGGTACTTTTGGACCTTTCGCAATTAATTTCTATGAACTGGTGAGAGCTATGATGTTCTAGTATTTTTTTAAGAGTATAACTTGATGGTCCCTAAATCCTCAGCAAATTTGGCTATACTCGCATCAGCCATTTCCAAGAAAAAGGTGTCTGAATTTCCCAAAAACTGCAATTTCCAGCCACTTTTCAGAGTCATAAAAAATCATCATTTTTGATTCGGCTAAAATTTTGTAGGAAGACAAGAGGACATTTCAGAAGAGTTATTCCGTTGAAATTTTGCTAATAATGCTAATGGAAAAGTAATTAGAAGGATTCCAGAATTCTATAATATGGGACTCTACCATGGTGAGTACACTAAGTTGTTTTTCGCTCTAAAATCTTTAAATTAAACTCGATTTAGGAACGGAGACCGGATTTGTGTTCCAATTTTATCACACTACACATACATAACAACAGAACTGAGAAATTCAACCACAAATTTCAAGCGACAAAAAAATTTGACCAAAATGTACAGGGTTAACTAAGGTACTTTTGGACCTTTCGCAATTAATTTCTATGAACTGGTGAGAGCTATGATGTTCTAGTATTTTTTTAAGAGTATAACTTGATGGTCCCTAAATCCTCAGCAAATTTGGCTATACTCGCATCAGCCATTTCCAAGAAAAAGGTGTCTGAATTTCCCAAAAACTGCAATTTCCAGCCACTTTTCAGAGTCATAAAAAATCATCATTTTTGATTCGGCTAAAATTTTGTAGGAAGACAAGAGGACATTTCAGAAGAGTTATTCCGTTGAAATTTTGCTAATAATGCTAATGGAAAAGTAATTAGAAGGATTCCAGAATTCTATAATATGGGACTCTACCATGGTGAGTACACTAAGTTGTTTTTCGCTCTAAAATCTTTAAATTAAACTCGATTTAGGAACGGAGACCGGATTTGTGTTCCAATTTTATCACACTACACATACATAACAACAGAACTGAGAAATTCAACCACAAATTTCGAGCGACAAAAAAATTTGACCAAAATGTACAGGGTTAACTAAGGTACTTTTGGACCTTTCGCAATTAATTTCTATGAACTGGTGAGAGCTATGATGTTCTAGTATTTTTTTAAGAGTATAACTTGATGGTCCCTAAATCCTCAGCAAATTTGGCTATACTCGCATCAGCCATTTCCAAGAAAAAGGTGTCTGAATTTCCCAAAAACTGCAATTTCCAGCCACTTTTCAGAGTCATAAAAAATCATCATTTTTGATTCGGCTAAAATTTTGTAGGAAGACAAGAGGACATTTCAGAAGAGTTATTCCGTTGAAATTTTGCTAATAATGCTAATGGAAAAGTAATTAGAAGGATTCCAGAATTCTATAATATGGGACTCTACCATGGTGAGTACACTAAGTTGTTTTTCGCTCTAAAATCTTTAAATTAAACTCGATTTAGGAACGGAGACCGGATTTGTGTTCCAATTTTATCACACTACACATACATAACAACAGAACTGAGAAATTCAACCACAAATTTCAAGCGACAAAAAAATTTGACCCAAAAGCATAGGGTTAACTAAGGTACTTTTGGACCTTTCGCAATTAATTTCTATGAACTGGTGAGAGCTATGATGTTCTAGTATTTTTTTAAGAGTATAACTTGATGGTCCCTAAATCCTCAGCAAATTTGGCTATACTCGCATCAGCCATTTCCAAGAAAAAGGTGTCTGAATTTCCCAAAAACTGCAATTTCCAGCCACTTTTCAGAGTCATAAAAAATCATCATTTTTGATTCGGCTAAAATTTTGTAGGAAGACAAGAGGACATTTCAGAAGAGTTATTCCGTTGAAATTTTGCTAATAATGCTAATGGAAAAGTAATTAGAAGGATTCCAGAATTCTATAATATGGGACTCTACCATGGTGAGTACACTAAGTTGTTTTTCGCTCTAAAATCTTTAAATTGAACTCGATTTAGGAACGGAGACCGGATTTGTGTTCCAATTTTATCACACTACACATACATAACAACAGAACTGAGAAATTCAACCACAAATTTCAAGCGACAAAAAAATTTGACCAAATGTACAGGGTTAACTAAGGTACTTTTTGACCTTTCGCAATTAATTTCTATGAACTGGTGAGAGCTATGATGTTCTAGTATTTTTTTAAGAGTATAACTTGATGGTCCCTAAATCCTCAGCAAATTTGGCTATACTCGCATCAGCCATTTCCAAGAAAAAGGTGTCTGAATTTCCCAAAAACTGCAATTTCCAGCCACTTTTCAGAGTCATAAAAAATCATCATTTTTGATTCGGCTAAAATTTTGTAGGAAGACAAGAGGACATTTCAGAAGAGTTATTCCGTTGAAATTTTGCTAATAATGCTAATGGAAAAGTAATTAGAAGGATTCCAGAATTCTATAATATGGGACTCTACCATGGTGAGTACACTAAGTTGTTTTTCGCTCTAAAATCTTTAAATTAAACTCGATTTAGGAACGGAGACCGGATTTGTGTTCCAATTTTATCACACTACACATACATAACAACAGAACTGAGAAATTCAACCACAAATTTCAAGCGACAAAAAAATTTGACCAAAATGTACAGGGTTAACTAAGGTACTTTTGGACCTTTCGCAATTAATTTCTATGAACTGGTGAGAGCTATGATGTTCTAGTATTTTTTTAAGAGTATAACTTGATGGTCCCTAAATCCTCAGCAAATTTGGCTATACTCGCATCAGCCATTTCCAAGAAAAAGGTGTCTGAATTTCCCAAAAACTGCAATTTCCAGCCACTTTTCAGAGTCATAAAAAATCATCATTTTTGATTCGGCTAAAATTTTGTAGGAAGACAAGAGGACATTTCAGAAGAGTTATTCCGTTGAAATTTTGCTAATAATGCTAATGGAAAAGTAATTAGAAGGATTCCAGAATTCTATAATATGGGACTCTACCATGGTGAGTACACTAAGTTGTTTTTCGCTCTAAAATCTTTAAATTAAACTCGATTTAGGAACGGAGACCGGATTTGTGTTCCAATTTTATCACACTACACATACATAACGACAGAACTGAGAAATTCAACCACAAATTTCAAGCGACAAAAAAATTTGACCAAAATGTACAGGGTTAACTAAGGTACTTTTGGACCTTTCGCAATTAATTTCTATGAACTGGTGAGAGCTATGATGTTCTAGTATTTTTTTAAGAGTATAACTTGATGGTCCCTAAATCCTCAGCAAATTTGGCTATACTCGCATCAGCCATTTCCAAGAAAAAGGTGTCTGAATTTCCCAAAAACTGCAATTTCCAGCCACTTTTCAGAGTCATAAAAAATCATCATTTTTGATTCGGCTAAAATTTTGTAGGAAGACAAGAGGACATTTCAGAAGAGTTATTCCGTTGAAATTTTGCTAATAATGCTAATGGAAAAGTAATTAGAAGGATTCCAGAATTCTATAATATGGGACTCTACCATGGTGAGTACACTAAGTTGTTTTTCGCTCTAAAATCTTTAAATTAAACTCGATTTAGGAACGGAGACCGGATTTGTGTTCCAATTTTATCACACTACACATACATAACAACAGAACTGAGAAATTCAACCACAAATTTCAAGCGACAAAAAAATTTGACCAAAATGTACAGGGTTAACTAAGGTACTTTTGGACCTTTCGCAATTAATTTCTATGAACTGGTGAGAGCTATGATGTTCTAGTATTTTTTTAAGAGTATAACTTGATGGTCCCTAATCCTCAGCAAATTTGGCTATACTCGCATCAGCCATTTCCAAGAAAAAGGTGTCTGAATTTCCCCAAAAACTGCAATTTCCAGCCACTTTTCAGAGTCATAAAAATCATCATTTTTGATTCGGCTAAAATTTTGTAGGAAGACAAGAGGACATTTCAGAAGAGTTATTCCGTTGAAATTTTGCTAATAATGCTAATGGAAAAGTAATTAGAAGGATTCCAGAATTCTATAATATGGGACTCTACCATGGTGAGTACACTAAGTTGTTTTTCGCTCTAAAATCTTTAAATTAAACTCGATTTAGGAACGGAGACCGGATTTGTGTTCCAATTTTATCACACTACACATACATAACAACAGAACTGAGAAATTCAACCACAAATTTCAGAGCGACAAAAAAATTTGACCAAAATGTACAGGGTTAACTAAGGTACTTTTGGACCTTTCGCAATTAATTTCTATGAACTGGTGAGCGCTATGATGTTCTAGTATTTTTTTAAGAGTATAACTTGATGGTCCCTAAATCCTCAGCAAATTTGGCTATACTCGCATCAGCCATTTCCAAGAAAAAGGTGTCTGAATTTCCCAAAACTGCAATTTCCAGCCACTTTTCAGAGTCATAAAAAATCATCATTTTTGATTCGGCTAAAATTTTGTAGGAAGACAAGAGGACATTTCAGAAGAGTTATTCCGTTGAAATTTTGCTAATAATGCTAATGGAAAAGTAATTAGAAGGATTCCAGAATTCTATAATATGGGACTCTACCATGGTGAGTACACTAAGTTGTTTTTCGCTCTAAAATCTTTAAATTAAACTCGATTTAGGAACGGAGACCGGATTTGTGTTCCAATTTTATCACACTACACATACATAACAACAGAACTGAGAAATTCAACCACAAATTTCAAGCGACAAAAAAATTTGACCAAAATGTACAGGGTTAACTAAGGTACTTTTGGACCTTTCGCAATTAATTTCTATGAACTGGTGAGAGCTATGATGTTCTAGTATTTTTTTAAGAGTATAACTTGATGGTCCCTAAATCCTCAGCAAATTTGGCTATACTCGCATCAGCCATTTCCAAGAAAAAGGTGTCTGAATTTCCCAAAAACTGCAATTTCCAGCCACTTTTCAGAGTCATAAAAAATCATCATTTTTGATTCGGCTAAAATTTTGTAGGAAGACAAGAGGACATTTCAGAAGAGTTATTCCGTTGAAATTTTGCTAATAATGCTAATGGAAAAGTAATTAGAAGGATTCCAGAATTCTATAATATGGGACTCTACCATGGTGAGTACACTAAGTTGTTTTTCGCTCTAAAATCTTTAAATTAAACTCGATTCAGGAACGGAGACCGGATTTGTGTTCCAATTTTATCACACTACACATACATAACAACAGAACTGAGAAATTCAACCACAAATTTCAAGCGACAAAAAAATTTGACCAAAATGTACAGGGTTAACTAAGGTACTTTTGGACCTTTCGCAATTAATTTCTATGAACTGGTGAGAGCTATGATGTTCTAGTATTTTTTTAAGAGTATAACTTGATGGTCCCTAAATCCTCAGCAAATTTGGCTATACTCGCATCAGCCATTTCCAAGAAAAAGGTGTCTGAATTTCCCAAAAACTGCAATTTCCAGCCACTTTTCAGAGTCATAAAAATCATCATTTTTGATTCGGCTAAAATTTTGTAGGAAGACAAGAGGACATTTCAGAAGAGTTATTCCGTTGAAATTTTGCTAATAATGCTAATGGAAAAGTAATTAGAAGGATTCCAGAATTCTATAATATGGGACTCTACCATGGTGAGTACACTAAGTTGTTTTTCGCTCTAAAATCTTTAAATTAAACTCGATTTAGGAACGGAGACCGGATTTGTGTTCCAATTTTATCACACTACACATACATAACAACAGAACTGAGAAATTCAACCACAAATTTCAAGCGACAAAAAAATTTGACCAAAATGTACAGGGTTAACTAAGGTACTTTTGGACCTTTCGCAATTAATTTCTATGAACTGGTGAGAGCTATGATGTTCTAGTATTTTTTTAAGAGTATAACTTGATGGTCCCTAAATCCTCAGCAAATTTGGCTATACTCGCATCAGCCATTTCCAAGAAAAAGGTGTCTGAATTTCCCAAAAACTGCAATTTCCAGCCACTTTTCAGAGTCATAAAAAATCATCATTTTTGATTCGGCTAAAATTTTGTAGGAAGACAAGAGGACATTTCAGAAGAGTTATTCCGTTGAAATTTTGCTAATAATGCTAATGGAAAAGTAATTAGAAGGATTCCAGAATTCTATAATATGGGACTCTACCATGGTGAGTACACTAAGTTGTTTTTCGCTCTAAAATCTTTAAATTAAACTCGATTTAGGAACGGAGACCGGATTTGTGTTCCAATTTTATCACACTACACATACATAACAACAGAACTGAGAAATTCAACCACAAATTTCAAGCGACAAAAAAATTTGACCAAAATGTACAGGGTTAACTAAGGTACTTTTGGACCTTTCGCAATTAATTTCTATGAACTGGTGAGAGCTATGATGTTCTAGTATTTTTTTAAGAGTATAACTTGATGGTCCCTAAATCCTCAGCAAATTTGGCTATACTCGCATCAGCCATTTCCAAGAAAAAGGTGTCTGAATTTCCCAAAAACTGCAATTTCCAGCCACTTTTCAGAGTCATAAAAAATCATCATTTTTGATTCGGCTAAAATTTTGTAGGAAGACAAGAGGACATTTCAGAAGAGTTATTCCGTTGAAATTTTGCTAATAATGCTAATGGAAAAGTAATTAGAAGGATTCCAGAATTCTATAATATGGGACTCTACCATGGTGAGTACACTAAGTTGTTTTTCGCTCTAAAATCTTTAAATTAAACTCGATTTAGGAACGGAGACCGGATTTGTGTTCCAATTTTATCACACTACACATACATAACAACAGAACTGAGAAATTCAACCACAAATTTCAAGCGACAAAAAAATTTGACCAAAATGTACAGGGTTAACTAAGGTACTTTTGGACCTTTCGCAATTAATTTCTATGAACTGGTGAGAGCTATGATGTTCTAGTATTTTTTTAAGAGTATAACTTGATGGTCCCTAAATCCTCAGCAAATTTGGCTATACTCGCATCAGCCATTTCCAAGAAAAAGGTGTCTGAATTTCCCAAAAACTGCAATTTCCAGCCACTTTTCAGAGTCATAAAAAATCATCATTTTTGATTCGGCTAAAATTTTGTAGGAAGACAAGAGGACATTTCAGAAGAGTTATTCCGTTGAAATTTTGCTAATAATGCTAATGGAAAAGTAATTAGAAGGATTCCAGAATTCTATAATATGGGACTCTACCATGGTGAGTACACTAAGTTGTTTTTCGCTCTAAAATCTTTAAATTAAACTCGATTTAGGAACGGAGACCGGATTTGTGTTCCAATTTTATCACACTACACATACATAACAACAGAACTGAGAAATTCAACCACAAATTTCAAGCGACAAAAAAATTTGACCAAAATGTACAGGGTTAACTAAGGTACTTTTGGACCTTTCGCAATTAATTTCTATGAACTGGTGAGAGCTATGATGTTCTAGTATTTTTTTAAGAGTATAACTTGATGGTCCCTAAATCCTCAGCAAATTTGGCTATACTCGCATCAGCCATTTCCAAGAAAAAGGTGTCTGAATTTCCCAAAAACTGCAATTTCCAGCCACTTTTCAGAGTCATAAAAATCATCATTTTTGATTCGGCTAAAATTTTGTAGGAAGACAAGAGGACATTTCAGAAGAGTTATTCCGTTGAAATTTTGCTAATAATGCTAATGGAAAAGTAATTAGAAGGATTCCAGAATTCTATAATATGGGACTCTACCATGGTGAGTACACTAAGTTGTTTTTCGCTCTAAAATCTTTAAATTAAACTCGATTTAGGAACGGAGACCGGATTTGTGTTCCAATTTTATCACACTACACATACATAACAACAGAACTGAGAAATTCAACCACAAATTTCAAGCGACAAAAAAATTTGACCAAAATGTACAGGGTTAACTAAGGTACTTTTGGACCTTTCGCAATTAATTTCTATGAACTGGTGAGAGCTATGATGTTCTAGTATTTTTTTAAGAGTATAACTTGATGGTCCCTAAATCCTCAGCAAATTTGGCTATACTCGCATCAGCCATTTCCAAGAAAAAGGTGTCTGAATTTCCCAAAAACTGCAATTTCCAGCCACTTTTCAGAGTCATAAAAAATCATCATTTTTGATTCGGCTAAAATTTTGTAGGAAGACAAGAGGACATTTCAGAAGAGTTATTCCGTTGAAATTTTGCTAATAATGCTAATGGAAAAGTAATTAGAAGGATTCCAGAATTCTATAATATGGGACTCTACCATGGTGAGTACACTAAGTTGTTTTTCGCTCTAAAATCTTTAAATTAAACTCGATTTAGGAACGGAGACCGGATTTGTGTTCCAATTTTATCACACTACACATACATAACAACAGAACTGAGAAATTCAACCACAAATTTCAAGCGACAAAAAAATTTGACCAAAATGTACAGGGTTAACTAAGCTCGTTTTGGACCTTTCGCAATTAATTTCTATGAACTGGTGAGAGCTATGATGTTCTAGTATTTTTTTAAGAGTATAACTTGATGGTCCCTAAATCCTCAGCAAATTTGGCTATACTCGCATCAGCCATTTCCAAGAAAAAGGTGTCTGAATTCCCAAAAACTGCAATTTCCAGCCACTTTTCAGAGTCATAAAAAATCATCATTTTTGATTCGGCTAAAATTTTGTAGGAAGACAAGAGGACATTTCAGAAGAGTTATTCCGTTGAAATTTTGCTAATAATGCTAATGGAAAAGTAATTAGAAGGATTCCAGAATTCTATAATATGGGACTCTACCATGGTGAGTACACTAAGTTGATTTTTCGCTCTAAAATCTTTAAATTAAACTCGATTTAGGAACGGAGACCGGATTTGTGTTCCGAATTTTATCACACTACACATACATAACAACAGAACTGAGAAATTCAACCAATGAATTTCAGAGCGACAAAAAATTTTGACCGAAATGTACAGGGTTAACTAAGGTACTTTTGGACCTTTCGCAATTAATTTCTATGAACTGGTGAGAGCTATGATGTTCTAGTATTTTTTTATGAGTATAACTTGATGGTCCCTAAATCCTCAGCAAATTTGGCTATACTCGCATCAGCCATTTCCAAGAAAAAGGTGTCTGAATTACCCAAAAACTGCAATTTCCAGCCACTTTTCAGAGTCATAAAAAATCATCATTTTTGATTCGTCTAAAATTTTGTAGGAAGACGAGAGGACATTTCAAAAGAGTTATTCCGTTGAAATTTTGCTAATAATGCTAATGGAAAAGTAATTAGAAGGATTCCAGAATTCTATAATATGGGACTCTACCATGGTGAGTACACTAAGTTGTTTTTCGCTCTAAAATCTTTAAATTAAACTCGATTTAGGAACGGAGACCGGATTTGTGTTCCAATTTTATCACACTACACATACATAACAACAGAACTGAGAAATTCAACCACAAATTTCAAGCGACAAAAAATTTGACCAAAATGTACAGGGTTAACTAAGGTACTTTTGGACCTTTCGCAATTAATTTCTATGAACTGGTGAGAGCTATGATGTTCTAGTATTTTTTTAAGAGTATAACTTGATGGTCCCTAAATCCTCAGCAAATTTGGCTATACTCGCATCAGCCATTTCCAAGAAAAAGGTGTCTGAATTCCCAAAAACTGCAATTTCCAGCCACTTTTCAGAGTCATAAAAAATCATCATTTTTGATTCGGCTAAAATTTTGTAGGAAGACAAGAGGACATTTCAGAAGAGTTATTCCGTTGAAATTTTGCTAATAATGCTAATGGAAAAGTAATTAGAAGGATTCCAGAATTCTATAATATGGGACTCTACCATGGTGAGTACACTAAGTTGTTTTTCGCTCTAAAATCTTTAAATTAAACTCGATTTAGGAACGGAGACCGGATTTGTGTTCCAATTTTATCACACTACACATACATAACAACAGAACTGAGAAATTCAACCACAAATTTCAAGCGACAAAAAAATTTGACCAAAATGTACAGGGTTAACTAAGGTACTTTTGGACCTTTCGCAATTAATTTCTATGAACTGGTGAGAGCTATGATGTTCTAGTATTTTTTTAAGAGTATAACTTGATGGTCCCTAAATCCTCAGCAAATTTGGCTATACTCGCATCAGCCATTTCCAAGAAAAAGGTGTCTGAATTTCCCAAAACTGCAATTTCCAGCCACTTTTCAGAGTCATAAAAAATCATCATTTTTGATTCGGCTAAAATTTTGTAGGAAGACAAGAGGACATTTCAGAAGAGTTATTCCGTTGAAATTTTGCTAATAATGCTAATGGAAAAGTAATTAGAAGGATTCCAGAATTCTATAATATGGGACTCTACCATGGTGAGTACACTAAGTTGTTTTTCGCTCTAAAATCTTTAAATTAAACTCGATTTAGGAACGGAGACCGGATTTGTGTTCCAATTTTATCACACTACACATACATAACAACAGAACTGAGAAATTCAACCAAAATTTCAAGCGACAAAAAAATTTGACCAAAATGTACAGGGTTAACTAAGGTACTTTTGGACCTTTCGCAATTAATTTCTATGAACTGGTGAGAGCTATGATGTTCTAGTATTTTTTAATGAGTATAACTTGATGGTCCCTGAATCCTCAGCAAATTTGGCTATACTCGCATCAGCCATTTCCAAGAAAAAGGTGTCTGAATCACCCAAAAACTGCAATTTCCAGCCACTTTTCAGAGTCATAAAAAATCATCATTTTTGATTCGGCTAAAATTTTGTAGGAAGACGAAAGGACATTTCAAAGAGTTATTCCGTTGGAATTTTGCTAATAATGCTAATGGAAAAGTAATTAGAAGGATTCCAGAATTCTATATATGGGACTCTACCATGGTGAGTACACTAAGTTGATTTTTCGCTCTAAAATCTTTAAATTAAACTCGATTTAGGAAACGGAGACCGGATTTGTGTTCGAATTTGATCACACTACGACATAAATAACTACAGAACTGAGAAATTCAACAATGAATTTCAAGCGACAAAAAATTTGACCGAAATGTACAGGGTTAACTAAGGTACTTTTGGACCTTTCGCAATTAATTTCTATGAACTGGTGAGAGCTATGATGTTCTAGTATTTTTTTATGAGTATAACTTGATGGTCCCTAAATCCTCAGCTAATTTGGCTATACTCGCATCAGCCATTTCCAAGAAAAAGGTTTCTGAAATACCAAAAAACTGCAATTTCCAGCCACTTTTCAGAGTCATCAAAAATCATCATTTATGATTCGTCTAAAATTTTGTAGGAAGACGAGAGGACATTTCAAAAGAGTTATTCCGTTGAAATTTTGCTAATAATGCTTATGGAAAAGTAATTAGAAGGATTCCAGAATTCTATATAGGACCCTACCATGGTGAGTACACTAAGTTGATTTTTGCTCTAAAATCTTTAAATTAAACTCGATTTGGAAACGGAGACCGGATTCGTGTTCGAATTTGATAACCATATGAATAAATAACTACAGAACTGAGAAATTCAACAATGAATTTCAGGGGACAAAAATATTTGACCGAAATGTACAGGGGTACTTTTGGACCTTTCGCAATTAATTTCTATGAACTGGTGAGAGCTATGATGTTCTAGTATTTTTTTATGAGTATAACTTGATGGTGCCTAAATCCTCAGCAAATTTAGCTATACTCGCATCAGCCATTTCCAAGAAAAAGGTGTTCGAATTACCCAAAAACTGCAATTTCCAGCCACTTTTCAGAGTAATCAAAAATCATCATTTTTGATTCGGCTAAAATTTTGTAGGAAGACGAGAGGACATTTCAAAAGAGTTATTCTGTTGAAATTTTGCTAATAATGCTTATGGAAAAGTAATTAGAAGGATTCCAGAATTCTATATAGGAGCCTACCATGGTGAGTGCACTAAGTTGATTTTTGCTCTAAAATCTTTAAATTAAACTCGATTTGGAAACGGAGACCGGATTTGTGTTCGAATTTGATAACCATATGAATAAATAACAACAGAACTGAGAAATTCAACAATGAATTTCAGAGGACAAAAATTTTTGACCGAAATGTACAGGGTACTTTTGGACCTTTCGCAATTAATTTCTATGAACTGGTGAAAGCTATGATGTTCTAGTATTTTTTTATGAGTTTAACTTGATGGTCCCTAAATCCTCAGCAAATTTGGCTATACTCGCATCAGCCATTTCCAAGAAAAAGGTGTCTGAAATACCCAAAAACTGCAATTTCCAGCCACTTTTCAGAGTCATGAAAAATCATCATTTTTGATTCGTCTAAAATTTTGTAGGAAGACGAGAGGACATTTCAAAAGAGTTATTCCGTTGAAATTTTGCTAATAATGCTTATGGAAAAGTAATTAGAAGGATTCCAGAATTCTATATAGGACCTCACCATGGTGAGTACACTAAGTTGATTTTTGCTCTAAAATCTTTAAATTAAACTCGATTTGGAAACGGAGACCGGATTTGTGTTCGAATTTGATAACCATATGAATAAATAACAACAGAACTGAGAAATTCAACAATGGATTTCAGAGGACAAAAATTTTTGACCGAAATGTACAGGGTACTTTTGGACCTTTCGCACTTAATTTCTATGAACTGGTGAGAGCTATGATGTTCTAGTATTTTTTTATGAGTATAACTTGATGGTCCCTAAATCCTCAGCAAATTTGGCTATACTCGCATCAGCCATTTCCAAGAAAAAGGTGTCCGAATTACCCAAAAACTGCAATTTCCAGCCACTTTTCAGAGTCATCAAAAATCATCATTTTTGATTCGGCTAAAATTTTGTAGGAAGACGAGAGGACATTTCAAAAGAGTTATTCCGTTGAAATTTTGCTAATAATGCTAATGGAAAAGTAATTAGAAGGATTCCAGAATTCTATATAGGAAACTACCATGGTGAGTACACTAAGTTGATTTTTGCTCTAAAATGTTTAAATTGAACTCGATTTGGGAACGGAGACCGGATTTGTGTTCGAATTTGATAACCATATGAATAAATAACAACAGAACTGAGAAATTCAACAATGAATTTCAGTGGACAAAAATTTTTGACCGAAATGTACAGGGTTAACTAAGGTACTTTTGGACCTTTCGCAATTAATTTCCATGAACTGGTGAGACCTATGATGTTCTAACGTCAAATTTCGGATTAACCGAGTTTGGATTAACGAGGGTTTACTGTATTAAATTATTTTCTTCGAAACGGCTGGTCCGAATTACACTTCAATTTTTATTAATGTGTATTATTTCTGTGTTCACATTTGTGGAAAATTTGAATCATATTGAAGAGGTTTAATTTTCCAATTTTTTCCGCCCAGCCTAATCTCATGGGGTTTTTAGAAACTTTGAAATGATGTTTCTCAAAAATGGTCCGACCAATTTGACCCCAAAACTATACAGTTTCAAGTTGGATGAGTTTGCGTATTAAAAAAAAAATTCAAGTCAATCGGTCAAACCCTGCGACCTGTGCAGTGCGCACAAACAAACAAACAAGCAAAAAAAAACACACAGACAAAGCTCCGTAAGAGTGGGATGGGAACTCTTTGCTGACGCTCATCGAATTAATAATCAGAGAAAAATGCAACGAAACTGAGTTGAAATTTCATTTTTAACCAGTGCCTACCTGTTGATGTTCCGGTTTTCTCCAACAGTCTAGCTCAAGTAAGGAAGCTGCCAACACTCGGGAGCGTAAAACTGGTAGTTCAGTGGCTATGGACTGGGCTTCTCTTTCTATCTATGGACTGGGCTTCTCTTTTTATCGAGTCAAACCACTGGTCACACTAAAAACAATAAAATGTAAAATGTACAAAATAAGAATGAATATTTACAACATGTAACTCATGGGGGCGCATTCCTGTACGATTTAATCCAATTTTAGTGAAGATATTACAAAAAGAAAATGGGATATCCTATACCTACAGCATGGTACACAGCCACCTTGAACTGTGGGTTCATCTTGTACAGGAATGCACCCCTTGAGGTTAAAGGTCACATTTCAAGTTCATAGTAGGCCTAATACACCTACACAATTATTTTATTTTTAGTTCAACGACGCACTCTAATGATAATGATGACCCAAGAAGATCTATTGGCGTCACGTGAACGATTAATGAGGTGATATGATGAAGTTTTCTTAGGTAGGCCTAATGAGAAGGAAGCCGTTGTGGCCTAGATTTTAGGGACATCCTGGCATTAGCCTAAAAAACAGAAGGGAACCACAAAAAACCACTGTAGAGATGAATGGTTGCAGGGGTCGAACCAGGTTCGATATGCCGGTAAAATGACTGACCGAGCATGCCTATTTTTTTTCAAACTCTCCCACTAACCTAACCGATATATAAACCCCCTCCAGCACCCCCCCCCCCCCCCAACAATGACATCAACCTCCCCCACTAACCTAACCAACAAAATAACCCCCTTTAAAACGTACGGTAAAATTACAGAGACACTGAGCACGCCTATTTAGTTGAGGAGGTTGGGGGCCCCCCCCAACCTCCTCAACTAACCTAACCAACATATTACACCCTCCAGCAGTTCCCCCTCCCCAACAACAAAATCAACCTACCCCACTAATCTAACCATCAAAAATCACCCCCTCCAGCACCACCCCTCCCAAACAACATGCTAAAACAATCAGATTCAAGCAAGTTTAAAAACTAGAAAAAACAACAATTCTCAACCTCCCGCAACTTTTTCTGAAAGATGTAAACAAGATCTTTCAGAAAACACCAAAAAACTGAAAATCAAACACCAATTGGCGATGGTCAGCGTCACAGTAAAATTACCACTAATAATTCTCAACATACCGCGACTTTTTCTAAAAGATCTTCCAGAACAGGAAACACAAAAAAATCGAAAATCAACACCAATTGGCGATGCTCAGTGTCACAATAACCTTCATTTTACATTATTATTATTAACATTTCAATAACACATTATTAACCTTCATATCAATATAGCCTCCTCATTTGGTCTCCGTAATCTCGTCTTGTCTCCATTATTACTCTCACTTATTATTTAAGAGATTTCGTTATTTTCTCATAAACTTACAAATAACGTGGCGCCCTTATACTTTCCCTTTACCCCACCCCATCTCCACTAGAGCAGCGGCACCTCGATCCTCATCGAGAAGACGTCACAATCCCACTGAAATCAATATATATTGCGTTCACTGACGCACTGTAATAATAGCGAAGATCTATTGACGTTGGTCAATTTTATTTTCGAAATAGTCCACGCATGGTTCAAGCTTGATAAAATCTCTGGTAATTTAAAAAACAATCACTCTCACTAGAATATATCATTTATGGTTCCATACATTCCTTAAGAGGCCGCGGGAGTCGATTTGATACCACATCAAAACGCACCAAAACGTCTGATAGGTGAGGTCTCATAACTCCTCAACCTGTCATCGAATATTTCTGTAATTTTCAACGGTAGTAGATAAAGAACATGCCAATGTTTCTGTGAGTTTACATTTTCCATAAAAAAAAAAAACAGTAGCACATATAAAGCTTCGAAGTTACTGAAGTTTAGCGAGTAATATCAAGAGAATCATACACTTTTCGAAAAATGTAATCTCACAGATACATAGAACGTATCTTCATAATCACGTGTTCATAATTTGAACATTTTCTATCAATTGGTTTACTCGTAGAAAGAGTGGACATATTGCATGTTTCGACAGTACAGTGTTGAGGGTGGTGTGAAACAAGGGGCAGTGGACTGTCGTCTAGAGGCGAAGTAACGTGCGCTAGTGGTGTGGGCGTGAACAAGTGTTGTCTGGTGACGCATGGTCTGTTATGAATGAAGCGCTGTTGTTTCGTATATCGGACTAATGAGCTGAGTTTGATAATATAGCGGCCACTCGAACACAGCTCAGAGCGCAGCTAGAGCTATTGGCTTTTTACTTGTAGCAAGACTGGAGACATTGTGTTGAGTTTTTAATCCTACATTAGGCAAACGCAGAATGTGCGTTGTAAGATGAGCGAAACTCTACACACCTTGCTCATATAAAATTAACTCCATCCCCGATGCCAATAAATCTAGGAAGTCGTGAATCTAGCAGCAATCTAGCAATGCAATATTTTTCCGCTAATATTTCCATCGTTTCGATAAATAAAAAAACCTGTATTATATTACTTTCTTCGTAACGGCTGGTCCGAATTGCACGTACATTTGTATTAGTGTTTATTATTTCTGTTTTTACATTTGAGGATCATATTGGAGAGATTTTATTTTTCAATTTCTTATGTCCAGCCTGTAACCTTATGGGGTTATAAGAAACTTTGAGATGATGAATCTCAAAAATGGTCCCACCGATTGGACCCCAAAACTATACAGTTCCAAGTTGGATGAGTTTGCATTTACAATAAAAGTTTCATGTCGATCAGTCGAACCCTGCGACCTGTGCAGTGTTTACAAGAAAAAAAAAAGACAAAGACAAAGATTCGTAAGAGTAGGATGGAAATCTTCGCTATAACGCTCATCTAATTATTATAATTATCTAATTACATCTGATTATTAGGTCACATTTGCATAGCCGAAAGAGTGTATAGTGATATGACGCCGGAAAAAAGTGATTGGCGAAAGGGGAATATTGCAGCAAAGCGAAAGAAACTCAGAGGAAAAAAAATGCATTTACCAAGTGGCGTGACTTGAAGAAGAGGTAAGTTCATCTGTTGTCCTACAATTATTTTATGAAATGTTCATTTTGACGCAGTAAGTAACTCGGTACCGTTTGTTATCTTATAACTTGATTTTAATTCCCCATTACCTTGAAGTTATATTAGAGTGAAAAATTGAAAATTCCATTCGTGTTCCATTCGTGTGTTATATCAATTTAGGAGGTAGGCCCTATAGAGGCTGATCTGTTCAGACATTATTGTCAAACAAATTCTAAATCTAAACGGAACAAACAACGACTTGTAGAATGTCGGTTAATTTTAAAAAAGTTCCGATATCTTCTTCCCGAATCTTTCTTTCCCAAATTGATCCTAATTTTTTCAGGCAATGCGGTGACCTTGAAGTGTCAGTCGAGACATCCTCTAGACAATTTGTAATACAATTTGTGGACAATTTGTGATCCTGCGGACACACTTGATGTTGGGGGAAGTGAGATGACAGATGACGTACACGAGCTTACTTCTGAATGTTTTTCAGAGTAAAAAAGAATGACATTTAAGTCACTCCACATTTGAAAAGGCTACATTTTGCAAAACGAGAGAATTTTTCTGAAAACTGATTTTTAAATGGAACTATAAAACACCAGTTACCTATACATAACTTGGGCCTACCACTTTCATTCAGATACCGGCAATTGAGTTTCCATGACCGAATTGAAAAAAACTCTCGATAACCCATTGATCAAGACTCCATTTATGTAGTTGCAGGCCTATCTTTAAAAAATGTGGAAAAACATTTGTGTTCTGCAGAATTCAAAACTTGTGTGTGAGTGATAGTTGACGGCATTTCAAAAGAGAACAATTGTTCAGCCTTTAGCGTTCTCAGTCGTCAAAAATATAGATCGCGTGCCTCGCCGCCGCGTCAAAAGTTAGAAAGCACTAAGAAATTCCACGGGGTTGCAAGTACTTCTTTTGTTTTTGGTCGATGATACTAAAATACCGGTACTCCAATGGTTTATAATACTCTTGTCCGAACTATAGTTTGTATCATCTATATTCAATATTAAATAAACCCCTCTTTTCATAAATACATATTGCAGTAATGCAGGCTAATATCTTTGAAAGCCTGGTAATGTATGAAACAATTTTAAAATATATAATGCAATAATCAATTACAATTTCATATGGTTATAAGTATGGGCTGGCTCATAACATTTTATCATAATTCCCGAAAAGTGAGTAAAAGACATATTAGAAAGTCCGTATTCGGATGGCCCTACTGCAAAGCAATCTCGCGTGTATCTTGTTTGTACGAGAGATGAACGTTTTGATCGACCGTCTTCTCTACTCCACGCCACTAGCACGCGGGTGGCTCGCTCCGTCATGTCTATTGAATACGACCCATTATCAGCTAGCATTTATTGTATTCATACGCGTAAGATCGAGCATCACTACTTGCTCTGCCTTCCTCCGCAAGAAAATGTACAAGCAACTCATTTCAGGCTTTCAGCTATCTCTTCCTCATTGAGTAGATGGCTCAATGAACAGAAATATGATTCCCAGAGAGAAATAATCGAGCGAGGAATGAGTATCTCAATTCCGTGGTTTTCTACAGAACAGTGTATTGGACGTTTTCTAAAACGAATTTCATACGAATTCACGAAGTTTAGTAATCCAGATAATTCTAACATAGTTTATTCAAATTTGCGTATGTTTGCGCAAACAAACAATGTTTGCGTAGTCAGAAATTAGAAATACAATTCAATTATTACCAATAAAAAAGCCCTAATATTTGTGTACATGGTTCTACATGGAGTGTTTATTGCCGGAGCTGATCGAGCCTCAGTTTGCCAAACGACTATAGTCATTGGAGATATCAAGGATTCACCACACATCCTTGAGGCACACGCTAGCTCTGGCAGCAAAACCGATAAAAGCCAATAGAGTAACTGTGACGAAAAAACAATTGAGAAAATCGAAAAAATGAACAGATCGAACCAATTGATAGAAAAAGATTGAATAGTAGGCGCAATGGATGATGATAGTGCTGATAATAATGGAGATAATATGCCTGATGATAAATACTAATAATCTTTTATTAAATTACATCGAAACTTGATACAAAATCATTGTTCCCCAATTAAGGCTATAGGTGAAAGATGAGATCGTTTGAAGGGGGCACCACAAGGGCGATCTTATTATATACCAATATATTTTTTCCATTTATTCATTGGTACTCATACATAATACAAATTTAAGCTCACTTTTTTCCCACAAAGCTTAAAAGAAGGCTTATCTCTGGATTGAATAGATTTATCAAACCCATATAAACTTTACATCTGCGTGCACCGAGAGGTAAAATTAAATATTTATATTTGTAAATTATAATATGTTGATTGAATGCAAAAGAAAATTTAACAATTTAAAGAATAAATTCACATAAAACACATGTCAAATTAATGTCATTCCCACGCTGAAATAAAATAAAATGATATAGGTGTATTTATATGCAGTTGAATAATATGATTCTAAGTTGCAAAATATACAGAATAAAATATACATATCAATTTTCTCCCGATGTTCTTACGAATGTTCTTACTATTTTCATGTCTTTTGTTCCGTATGTATGTTTATAATTGATAGTTTTATGCTGTTGCTTATGACGTACCACCAATAAAGTCTTTCAAAAACTAGATTTTCGATGTTGTCAATTTTTTGGCAATTATTCATCAGTTACGTAACCCTGTATATCTTGAAACATCCACGTCCACGCGGCGCACACGTGTTTAGCCAGCTGCTCTACATGTTCACTGCTTGACCGACTGGTAGCATCTGAGCTGTGATTGGTCGTACAGCGAGCGAGGTGAAACATGTCTCTGTGACGTCACAGAAGTAAGCCCGCCTCCACGCTCTCGCTAAACTAGTACTCTTCTGAATAAATTGACTCGACTGAGTTGGCGATCGACTCCCACGGCCACGTAAGTAGCAAAGAAAAACAATCAATCACTGTATTTTTGTAATTTTACAAGTTCCTTCAGATTGTGATCATTTTATTATTTCAGTTATGGTTGAAATTTGATTTCAATTTATTTAATTTTGACAGTGAATATTACATCGAGATCTAATGTTGATTTGTTCATTTGGGCCTATATAGCTAATGTAATGAACCAACGATTCGCACACTATAGATGAAATCCAAGTTCTTGTTTGATTTTTCATTTTCTCATATTGTTGCTCTGCTTTACATTCAAAATAACAAACCAAACAATTATTTCAAACCTAGTATTATATTATCATCGTATTATACAACATTCAGAGTCATGAAAATAAGAGCAAGATGAAAATGATGATAAAATGAAAATTCTCAATTTTAATTTTGAAATAATTTTTCCAATTCATTTTGATGGTACGGTACTGAAATATTCCGAGAAAGGCGTGCATGAACCAAATCAATGAATTAAAAAAAAAACATAACCAACCGGCACATGTAGCGCAGTGGTCAACGCGCTCACATAATGTGAATTCGAACCCGGTTCGATCACCGCCGCCGTCTATCTTCACACAACTTTTTCGTGTTTTCCGTCGGTTGTATAAGCTAATGCCGGGATGGTTCCCACAAAATAGGCAACGACTACTTCCTTCCCACTATCCTTCTTATTACTTACGAAACCTTCATCTCATCATCTCACTAATCACCCATCCGACGACAATAGATCTTTGCTATTATTACATTGCATCGTTAAAAACAGTAAAAAAAAACAATAATTGAAGAGTTCAAGTTTGAATGTAGGAAGTTAAATTCATGTTCAATTTATTTCTCACTCGACGTATTTTCTTTGCTAAAATACTTGAAATCCCTAAAAAACAAAACTTATAAGCAGTAGAAGTCAATGGTCTTGAAAGAATATAATTACCAAGTACAACCTTGATAGTACGGCGCTCGATACAACGACGATCGCGATAGAACGTCGTTTTGAGATAGTCCCGGCCAATCCCCATAAGACTCAATGTTATTTTATTTTGTTAGTACGACGCTCATTATAACGACGATCGCGATAATACGACGATTAAAATGGTCCCCACAGTATCAAAAATGCAATTACTACGACGAATTAATTGCAAAAAGTAACAAGCAATAATAATATGTACACTTCGTTGCAAAGATGCAGTCAAGCTCAAGCTCACGACTCGCCTCACGCGCTCTCCTCTCTCCAGCCCGCGGGTAGGAAAAATCCTACCCGCCGACAAACCTAATACATAATAATAATTATTGTTATATTCATAACTGTACTGACTACAACATAAATGTCAATTGTTGACGACAATACAGTATCTTATTGTAATTAATTTTCCTAAATCCTTCATCTTCCTATAATTAAAAAAAGAGGGATAAATTTCATTTATAACGACGATCTCGATAATACGACGATTTAACTGTCGCCCCTGAACGTCGTACTATCAAGGTTGTACTGTACCAATATGAAAGTTGTGATATGAAAGGGTAGGTCAAGTAATAAGTTACATGAAGATGTAAAACCTTACAATTTATATAAAATCTACGCGTCTGAAATTGTCAATGAAGTCTATTTAAATTGAGAATTGAACAAGGAATGAAGTTGAGACACAAATAGTTATTCATTGAAACATTTGTTCCATGAAGTAAGTATTTGAAATGAAACAAAATTTCCTCTGCAATAGTTGATTATCAATTTTGATGTCACAACTTATACAGGCCTATTCAAAGGCTCTAATAAGTGCATATTTTTTCAATTTGTTTCTTCATTCAGGATTACTTTATACATGAATGAGAATAATCTCCATGCTTAATCTTACGATCGTTATCTATTAGGAAATGAACCCGATCAGAAGCAGTGATTTAATACAAAAAGGCATACACGAGTTTTCATGCCAATTTTGGTTTTACCTAATAATCTGATTTGAAATTCCGCAAAATTCAGTGTTACTCTTGTATAATGCCGAGTAACTGTTATTGGAGAACTATAACTAAAAATCTGCGTGGAATTACTTCTTGTTCCTGTAGGCGATTTCATTTTTCTCAGAGATGATGTGCTCGAATCTGCTTCTTTTTTTGCACGTTACTTGAACTTATAATTGGACCTTAACACAACCTTGGATTTTCCTAAATTCATTTTTTTTCAGATATTATGATTTATTAAAATGATTCCATCATTTTTATAGGGTTTACTACATTTTGTAACTTGAATAATTGTTACAAATTCAATAATTTTTTTCATCAAAATTTCCCAGTATTGAAGTCTGCTTGAATATGTGTATAGGCCCTAAACATGCTGTAATTTTTGTTTTCATCCAGTTGTAAAAATATACTTTTATAGTTGAAAACAACATTCTGAAATACATGTGTACCTAATCAAAAACGAGATGCTAATTTACCTAAATTCTACTTAGATTTCAAACCCTCAAGTTGTGTTCCCATACACAACAGACACTTACGTACCTGACAACGTGTTCGTACCCCCGCATCTCCGGATCTAGACCGAGTACCGTAGCCTTGAGAAGTCGCATGCCGCTAGTTCTACTCCAACTTGCTGAGCCGTCTCCGTCTTCACGTTGGAGCCACTCGTCACTGATTACGCTCGCGTCCAATGGGCTTGCTCAGAACTTTGTCACGCTGCAAAGAAGACAACACGTTGTTATAAACGGAATTGTTTCCCACATGAAAGCCTAATCCACACAGCCGCTACCTAATTTACCAAAGTCTCGAAACTTGACATTCCTATTCTTTACGAGACAAATTAAAATCTGTTCACAAATTAGTTGCCTTCTGATATTCTCTGATATAATCAGGGATGCCATTAGGGAGTCCAAGGTGGGGCCCCACCAATGATTTATACTTCTTTGAAATTATTAAAAATAACTTTGGAAATGTCTAAATTATCAAGACGCCAAAACTTAGCTGTAAGTCGCAAAAATCACTTAAAAAATGACCTTATTTCAAACAATTCCCTGCAGGGTTCTGATGGGGACCCCCCGCCCCACAGACCCCCTTTCTGTGCATGTCTGGTGTCCAGCTGGGGCCCCCCAATACACAAACCCTAACAAAGTCCCTGGATATAATATCTCATTGTTCTTGTCACTCCATGCGGGACTCGAATTCACGCCCAACGGTGACTTCACTCTAAAGTGGCGCCTCAGCTGACTGAGCCCTGGAGGGAGGCTTATCCACTTTGAATTGGTTCCCAAACACAACAGACACTTACGTACCTGACAACGTGTTCGTACCCCCCCCATCTCCGGATCTAGACCGAGTACAGTAGCCTTGAGAAGTCGCATGCCGCTAGTTCTACTCCAACTTGCTGAGCCGTCTCCGTCTTCACGTTAGAGCCACTCGTCACTGATTACGCTCGCGTCCAATGGGCTTGCTCGGAACTTCGCCACGCTGTAAAGAAGACAACACGTTGTTATAAACGGAATTGTTTCCCACATGAAAGCCTAATCTACACAGCCGCCACCTAGACTAATTCACTACACTCTGGAAATTTAAAATTCCAATTCTTAGACAAATTATAATCTGTTTACAAATTAGTTCCCTTCTGGTATTCTCCGACAAAATCCCTTATTTTTCTCATTACCAGTACCCATTAGTCCATTACATGTTGTTACAATCTTACACTTTTCCATGCAAGAAAACTCAACATAGGTTAGCCTATATCATGTGGGAGTAGAGTGAGACAGAATAAATGATAAAATTATTGATTGAGACCCCAGAGATGAAATGAGCACATTCCCGTATTGTCCCGAATATAAGGCGAGGGAATTTTATTCGAAATTCCGAGTCCAAAAGTCACCCTCGGCTTATATGCGAATCTCGGCCTACAATCGGTCAAAATTATGTTTTTTCCTCATTATAATTGGGCGTACTACACATGCACAATCATAACAATGGGATCAAGTTGAAACTGCAAAATATTCCACTGAAAACATGTGTCAATGAATGAGATAATAAAGAGTGACATGAACATTTATTACGTGCAGTGGTCATTAAGCGGTGTCGTGGCCTGCTCTTACATGACCTTTCTGGTATTCAGTTCAAGGACTGAGGAAAACCACAAAAAAACATCGGCCACGATGGTTGACCATGGTGGAAATTGAACCTAAGTGACCCATGAATGACAGTTCAACGTGCTAGCGACTGATATACGTCCGTATTCCTAGACATGTTTCAAGAAATGTACTGGATTTTACCTCATAAATAATATTTTTCTTCCTGCCTGGTGTTTTGTCTGACAAACTGCGTAGCCCTACATCTGTCGGTCTGGAAGATTGTGTGGGGCTAGCCCTGCAGCGGCTCGTGGTGGTATCCGCTCAACATTCGTTTCCATGGCGATGACACCACTGAATCTGCAGATACAAAAATTACACATCTCAATATAGTCAAAAATAGTATATGGCCTCAACCTAGCCTACAGAGTCGCATTAATTACACAATGAAAAATGTACATAATCATTTCGATATTTGCAATATGAAGTTAATTCACGAAAATAAAATATATAGGGCTAGTAGGCCTATCATATTCAGCCTAGCCACTACATTATTTGGGAAATTATAGGCTTTTACAGGTACCGGTAGCCTATTAAATTCAAATATAAATAAATGGTTCAAAAAACTTTAAAAAGACATGTGCCTTCGTTATAATTATTCTGTAAATTCCTGGCATAGGTCCTAGATTGTAATTGTGTCAGTTGCTGCAAGTGAAGAGACAGTAGAATACTATCGAATTAAGTGTTGAACAAATTGAAAAAAACATGATGTATTTAATAGTGTTTTAGCTCTCGACTGCTTTTATAAATGAAAACCAAAGAGAAACACCCTATTGGGATTCGATACGTTGACACGAGTTCAAAATGTGAACGAATGAAAGAATTCAACTTTTTTCTTGCTGGTAAGCCAACAAAATATGTGTACACCTATGTTGATTAGGCCCTAATATTAGGGCCTTCATTGGTTAATTAAATTCACTACCGATATGAAAATAAATTTAATGTACTCTCCCCGCATGTATCAAGTATTAAAACACGAAAAAACAAACAGGCCTACAACATCAAATACCGAAGGCTTGGAATGATATTAAGGAAAATTTGAAGTTCACCTCTCTATATCAGCACTGCAAGCACTTAAAATACCATAAAATAATTATTTGAAACCACCTGGAAGTAGCTCATGTACTGAACTTGCCGGCAGGCCTACTCTAAGTGTCTCTTGCAACACAGTGACTAGCACTTTGAACATAAATCGCATTCTCAGACAGCATGGGTACTGAGATTGCTACGTGATCCAAGTTGCCTGTTACAAGACCTGCAGAGCTGCAAGCCTGACAGTGATACAGCAAAGTTATGTAGGCCTAGCCTCCTAGCTATACTCTAGGTCGCATATCGAGCACCTTGAGATAGCTAGCTTCTATATTATAT
Source organism: Brachyptera putata (assembly GCA_907164805.1). NCBI lineage: Eukaryota > Metazoa > Arthropoda > Insecta > Plecoptera > Taeniopterygidae > Brachyptera > Brachyptera putata. The sequence goes on along the minus strand of OU015471.1, from coordinate 17,441,012 downwards.
GAATGTAACATAGTCCTACACCAAGCCTTTCACAGGGGCACTGAGTGTATAGTTCAATGACATGGGATAGGCCTACATGAATGCCTGCTGATCTAGCACATGGTCATCCTCTGGCTATTTTGCTAATTTTCCCTTCCATTCTGATGCATGAAATCTATGACTATAATGCTATAGGCCTATCACATGATGTAAACTTGGGTGGTTGCCAGTAATTTCACTTTAGGCCCAGACCTTGGGCCTGAGGCCTAATGCCAACAAAGACTTCCAGGCTGAGCATAATTCACAGACTCCTGAATTCATTTTCATAACTTTTCTTAAATTTTACTAGTAGAGCCTAGAGGTCTATTAGACCTAGGCCTATGTATGATCATAAGACCAAGATTATGCATAGGCCAAGATGCATTGTGCCATGACCTGGGTAATGATTTTGTATGTTGACCTAGGTTAGGCCTAGGACCAAAAGAACCATGCCGTCCGTGGAAAAAATTCATCGGTAGACCTACGGCCTACGCCTAAAGGATAATACCTTTCATTTAGTACGGGCGTTCTAAGTTTTATTCATCTTAAGGAACGTGAGTTAATTCCTTTAGAAAGCTATTAATATAACTCTATTAAAGTAAAATATACTTACAAATTTATATTCTGACGCCATTTTAATAGCCAAGTGACGAGTTGGGAGTTGGAGACTTGGTCACTTGGAGCAAAGCCCCTTGCATGGATTACGCAAGCTATTTGGAAGATTGCGTAGTCCATCCTGGGGGCTTTGACCCGAGTCACTTGGCGCCAACTCTCAATTACAATATTTCATTTATAAAAGATGGATAAATAGTTTTGATTTGGCAATCTATTCTATTCAATTAGTGCATTAAAAAAGAACATAATCAAGGAGCATAGTAATGAATTACAATAAAAATCATCAGATAAAACTATGCCTGTAATTAGACAACCATCATAAGATACAAACTTATAGCGCGGGAATAGAGCGGGAGTCGAGTGGAATGGAACGAAGAAAGAAACATTAGTGGAAGAGCTCAGAAAATTATATTGCTTTGGTTTGGGGGAGATTGCGGAGGAGGACCTGATATTGAGACACATTAAAGAAGTGGTAGTGCGGAGGGAAGTTTTATTATAGGGGATTTGATAGTTTTTGTTGGTTGGGTGTATTTTTGATAATTATTATTTGTTTTCTTCATCTTCTTCCTGTTTTGTTAAGAATTTTGTTAATTAAGTGTAGGGCCTCGCCACCGCACTTTGGTGCAATTTTAAATAAAATAATAATAAAAAATAAACTTTCAAAATCTATTATTTTCGCGAAAAACAAAATTGCCACCTCTACCGTAGCATTAAAGTCAATGACCGTAGGTAGGTCTATATAATATATTAATGTCTTTGGCCACCTCTAACATTGTCAATGTTTTTTTTTCAAAGATTTGTACATGATACAAATATAGAAAATACTTAAAACTAGAAATGAAAATAAGTGAACAGAAAGAGATAATTGAAACATAATATCAAAGACCCTATAATGTAGATATAATAAGGTCTTTGATAATATTCTACTGAGCTGTGTATAGCACTGTTGTTTTTATATACTAGCTATAGGCAAACGCATTCTGCGTTGTAAGATGAGCGAGATATCTATAAAGTAAAATCTAAAACTCTACACACCTTGATCATTTGAAAAATAGTTCATTCACTAACAACGAATCGAAGGTGCCGTGAATCAATTGCAACATATTTCTGCTATTACCTATTTCTATCTATTCGATGAATAAAGAACATGTATTACATTATTTTCTTCGAAACGGCTGGTCCGAATTGCATACAAATTTTGAATTATGTGTATCATTTCCATATAAACTTGCGTTTGAGGAAAATTTGAATTATGTTGGTGAGATTTTTGTTTAAATTTTTTCTGCTCAGGCTGATCTTATGGGGTTTTTAGAAACTTCGAGATAATATTTCTGAAAAATGGTCCAACAGATATGACTAAACAACTATAGGGTTCTAAATTGGATAAGTATGCGTGTACAGAAAAAGTTTCATGTCGATCGGTTAAACCCTGCGACCTGTGCAGTGCTTACAAAAAAAAAAACAGAACACAAAACACAAACAAAAATAAATACAGACAAAGCTCTGTAAGAGTTGAGTGGAAATCTTTGCTAACGCTCATCTAATAAAAGCGATAGTTGCAATACAGGCAAATGGGACCATGGACTCAGATTCTGATTCTGGAAATACTTCACTTGGAAGACGCGAATGGGAATTATATCATGAATACTCCATTTAGAATATATTATGATAAAGTCTGTTGGTATCACTACATTGTGCTTACTGCCTTGACTGAGATAGTAAATATTTATGTATATGTTTTATCACTCTTACAGATATCCTTGATGCATGGCCAGGAGTCAAGATGCCTTAATTATCTTGCTCATTGATTATATTCCTTATTCGTACAACACTTCTTGAATTTTCCTTGGAATTTCTTCCCTTTTCCTCAAGCTCGTTCCAGTCTCTTATGGTCCTCTGGATAAAGTCATTCTGACCTACCTTTGTATATACCGGTACCTCTCCACTTCCAATCAATCTCCTCCCCTCGTACCTCTCTGCACCCCCTTACCTTCTCTATTGCACCGACGCTAATATATCATAGACATCAGTACAGTGAGTCGTTAAACTCGATATAAATAAAAAGAAAGAAGAATATAAAATACAATACCGGTACTTGTTTTTTTGGTTACTGTCTGCGGGTCATTTGCAGTCAGATGAAATTGAAATTTGGATCACAGAGTTCCCCCACAAAAAACATATTCCTCTTTTTCTCTACAAATCCGTTTTTTACATCAAGGAAAGCTGTAATCAATTAGGGTAGGTATTTATTGTTTCAATATTATTTATGTATGAATATTTATTATTCAAACTAAGAATACAGTACGCCAAAAGTGTAAAACAATACACTGACCTTTGGTGGTGGTGATTCTCAATTATAATTTTTCTCTTAATTTCTACATATAGGCTTAACTAAATCATTGTTTAAAGGACATCAAAACCCTGGGACTTGATTTAAATGAATAATGACACCATTTTTCTCCTTGATTTCAGAGAGAACTACGGCAGTTAGTGTTAGGGTTTTAAGGCGCATTGACAGCGAGGTCATTTTGCGCCTAAAATCACCATCTCAATTTGAGAAATAATTAATTTATCTGTCCTTCAGGAGTCGCCACATTTTCTGAATCGTGACGTAAGCAACAACTGATTCTGTTTGTTTCAATACAAAATCGGGTGATGCCTACGTCATGAATCAGAGTCTGAAAGACACATGAATTACCGGTAATTGTTATTTCTGAAATTGAGTTGACGATTCTCTAGATTTCTCTAAGTTTTCTCTAGATTTAGGGAAAAAAATCGCCTCATTCAAATCTGGTCACAGGATTGTGATATCCTTTAATGATTAAAAGTGACCGATAAATTTACAAAATTGCATTGATATTGCAGAGTTGGCAAGAACTTATTTTTCTTTACAAGCCCAGTTCACCAAACACACGTTTTATTGCGTTTCGAAAAAACTTGGAAAATCGATTGTACAAAATGCAATAGGCCTAAATGAGCATACACGGATTTGTCCCGATCTAGCATCAACTTGTAAAAAGAAATACCATCATTATATAAATTAAAAATTATATAATCGGTCTACCTGGTACAGAATAATAAATAAAATCTAAAAAATTGTCGACTAGAGACACAAATGGTTAGAAATTAAAGGACACCCATCCCTGGTGATGGACTGGAATGAATAATGACACCAATTTTCCTTCAATTTGGATAAAATTAGGAATCATCATCACAATTTCATAGGTTATGCTTATGAGTAATTAATTTATTTGACCTCCAGAGGCTCTTGAGTCATAACATAGACATTACAGTACCTGATTCTGCATCAAAACATAAACAAAATCAGGTAATGCCTACGTAACGATTCAGAAAAGTGGGTGGACCCAAATGAATGAATAGTAATTTCTAAAACTGTGTTGATGATTTCTAGTTTACATACTATAAAACTGGGGAAAAAAATAGGGTCATTGTTCTTTCAAAACTAGCCTCAGGTTTGTTACTGTCCTTTAAATATCAAATTAAAACCCCATATGTGGATAGTTAGAGTGGGTTGTTTATAGGTAATACCCAATGAAGCCCATCGGGTTCTTTTTTTTTTTCATGTTGCTTAACGACCCCACCAACAGCTAGGTTATACGGGGGTACGGATGAGCGGATGATTATGAAACGATGAAGTGATGATAGGTGAAAGGACGTTTACAAAAACCCATGCCTTATGCGGAACTCGAACCCACGCCCAACGGTGACTTCAGTTAATCCCGCTAGCGATAATTGACTTAGCCACCGGGGCGGTTCCCATCGGGTTCTATTGAACTGGTAGTTGCTTGCCAACCCTGATTGATTCAACATACAGTGAAACCTCTATGCATCGTTCCCGAATCCATCGTTTTCGTGCTTGTATCATTCATTTTTTCTAACCCCACTCCTATATAATCAATGCTAAATTTTCCTGGATGGTTCATTTTCCTGCATGGATAGTTTTATTTCCATGGCCCCTTGAAAACCGATGAATAGAGGTTTCACTGTATATATATAATTATGAATTGAATCATTTCAAATCATATTTTTTCTTACCCCTACTCTTTTCTGAAAATCTTTGCTGATGGTCAATTATTGAATATTTCTTGAGGTAACTGATTCAATTGCACATATATGTTTGATCTGATTGTTTGCTAAACGAACCCTCCAACAGCTACGTTATTTGGGTGTTCGAATAAGCGGAAGTATGAATAACATTTACAAAAATACATGCGTTACACAGGGCTCGACTTCAGTTTCCCACCGAGCCAGAACAGCGGCTAAACGGTCCACTTTTTCTTTTTCCTCGGCGCAATTTCGATCTCCTCTTCGGACGAATCGTCGTCCAGACTCATCCGGAAGGAAGTCTTGACGCTCTCCTCCAGGTAACGGATAGTCTCCTTCAACGACGACATCACGTTGTCCAACGTGTGAATGTCTTTACAAAGGTACGACAGATTTATCATCTTCTTCCCCGCTTCTCGCATCGCCGTCTGCAATCGCTTCACCTTCGTTTCGCCCTCGGACTCGACCACCTTCTTCGGCCTCCCGCGCTTTCTGACCGGATTGTCATGCTTCACGGTCACGGCTTTCTTAGCCACGCTGTCCACGTTGCATACGTCCTGCACTGAATATAGTATTTTCCGTCCGGGAGGTCCATCGTGACTGGGGTCGTTCAGATCGTCGATGGAAACGTTGACTAGTTCGCACTTTACGACGCCGGCTGCGTTTGACACGGTAACTTGTATCGCTTTACTTTGTTCGTCTTCTGTTGTTTTATCGAGCGGACTTTCGTCGTTGGGTTCGGTGACTTCGCTCGCGTTCGTTCCGTCGCTTGACGGCGCGTTTACCACAACTGTCGCCTTGGCGCCTGCCGGCACGAGGAGTAGTTTGTTCGTGACAACCGGTACGTCGCAATCGTCGGTACTTTCCGATCCAACGTGTCGCTTCCTGATGAGAAGTTTGACAACTGTTCTTGGATGATTGTGACATTTTTCTGGCGTTGCATTTATTAAATATCGTAGCACTGTTCGCACTTCTGCACCGGTTTTAATCGCCTTCACAAGTTGTTTACGCACCTGCGGACATAAGTCGACATTTAGACAGTATACTGGGTACAGTGAAACCTCGAACCATCGTTTCCACCGCCAGTGATGGGTCGCGTTCATTCCCACGCCAACTTTTCACTCAATGCATTGATGTTCTGCAAAGTGAATGTTTACTTTTTCAAAGTTCCTTTCTTCCGTGAACTTTTTCAAACACTCGCATTTGAATGTTAGCTGAATCGCGATTCATGCTTCGAAACCCTCCACGATATACGCAAGACTGGCTGGGCTCTCTTATTGGTTTAAAATAGTCACAACGAGGTGGTCTGATTCACCAACGGGATTGGTTCCGGATTGAGACGTGATTGAATCAATTATTCAATTGCTCATTTCTCACTCCATTTTTAATTTATCGCCTATATCGGCCTAGCAGTTCTTATCTTAGTATCTTAGGGAAGAATTATCAGAAAAGAATGATCAACTTGAACTTTAATCAAATTCAACAGAAACAAACTTGACTCTGAAAAGAACTCTGAAAGGACAACGAACAGAACTTTATAAATGTTTCTTCGTTTTCTCGGATTCATCGTTTTCCCGTTTTTGTCATACACTATTATCCAGACTTACTCCCGCAGAATTATTGCTAAATTCTCCTGCACCGATGGTTTCCCTGCATACGGTTTTCAACTGACCTCTTGGAAGCGATAGAAAGAGGTCTCACCGTTTCAACAAAGACATCAGCGACGAATTAGGACGGACGTCGTTTGATGTTTTATCAATCTAGATGCGGGCGCAGCATAGACTGATAACTGACAAGTCAAGTTTTCGATTTTGTTTTGAGGAAAAAAGGCAAAATACTCTAGGGACTAATCGTGATTTCTACGGTTGCAATACCTTGCTGCTTCTTCTCTGTGTACTTTTTGCAGCTCAGATTACGCGATGTCAACAACATGAAACTCTTTTATAACAATGGAAATTCTTTAGTACGTTTTCTAAACATTTTCCTAGACTAGTGGAGTGCGTACAAAAGTAAGTTTTATTGCAATATTTATACGTGAATTTTGAAACATTCATCCATTGTTTTTCATAAACATCTATAAAATAACTCATCATGAAGTAACGGTATAACAAGTATTTTAAGCCTATATCAACTATTGTGTCTTTAATCTCAATTAGGCCTACCATTATTTGTATGTTTTTCATGGTTGTCTTTGATACCTACTCTAGTTGTTTGTCATTTTATATGTAATTTTTATACGTATTGTATTTGATATTGAAATAACTTGGATCCTAGCAGTCGGTGAACAGCTGATAATAAATTGTCTTTGTCTCTTGAAAAACTTTTTGAATTACGGTATTAATTAAAAATGCCTACCAGTTACATTTTCATTTTACATTGCATTCATCAATATAGTATTGGTAAACCATTTTTTCTTCAAATCCAATGAATCTGAAAATATCCACGTTGAACTATAAAAGTTGGAACTATCGAAATATTTCACATTGAGCATAGGCCTATGGATGAAGCTCTTTCGGGATTAGAATTATTGATTGAATTGAATCAAAATTTGAATTAATGAGGGTTAATGTAGGCCTACAAGTATTTAGCAAGAAAAAAAAAGTCAATAACAAAAACGGAGATGAGTTGGAAGGCGTCTGTATTTCCAACCGCTGGTACTTACAGTAGTCTTTTCTTTCGTGTTGGCAACATCCGAGGCACAAAAGTCAGGATACATTTTAATACATCGCACCGAAAGTCTGGTGGGACACGCCTTCTTTCTCGACGGTTTGTCTACAAAACGGACGGTCTTCCGATGAGGACTATTATCCGCCGCAACAATCTAGAGGTTGAAATCAAAATATTGCTCGGTTAAATCATTTCTCTTGCAGAACTTGATAGGAAGGAATTGCAAGGATATTTTTCACAGTATACTTTGAACAGATATACCAGTAATGATAACTTGAAAAAATCAATATTGAATATTGATTTTAGCCTTTGGGATGGTAGGCCCAAGATTGCCCATGTGGTGCAGCATTCAAACAATCCTAGAATTTCATCTTTTGCTTTCACAGGGAAACAATGGCTGTATGTCAAGTTTACAATGATAATACGGTAAAATAAAATGGAGTACATCATACCATAGAATAAAGATGAATTTATTCTATGATCATACCACGGACCAGTGGTGTCTAGACACATTTACACGTGCCACACCCCTGCCGGTACTACTTTTTGTTTCTTTAAATATTATATAAAAACTTTTAGTGATAGGTTATGGATGGCATTATGGGTCAGTTTTTTCATTTTTTTATCCTCGAACGTTTGAATTAACATCATGAAGTCGATCTATAGCCTTGTTTTATATGGGGGAGTGGTTCGTAGAATCCACTATAGACGCTACGGGTCCGTGGTAGGAAGGTCGGCCAAAATAAAAATTATGATAACTGAATTTCACCCTTGAATTTTTCATCCTATTCTGATAATTCTATCTTATTGTTGCTAAGTATGATATGCCGAGAATTTAAAATGATAAAAACACACGTCCACCTTTAGAAATATCATAGACCTGATTAAATTGAAGATCTGTTAATCAATTATTTCATATTGGGTTGAATGATGCACTGTAGGCCTACTGATAACTACGATCTATTGGCCTCGGTGAATGATATTAGATGATGGGATGGTGAGACGGAAGATTATTTTATCAGGTGTTTTTAGATAGTGGGAAAAAGTCGGTAATGGTCTGTAATTAAGGAGCCATCCCAGTATTGACCTGAACGTCAGAGAGAAACCACGAAAAACCCCTGTCAGGATGATCGACCAAGACGGGAATCGAACCCAGGTCTCCTGAACAACGGTTAAGTGTGCTAGTCACTAGACCACTTGTCTCACTCCTAGTCCTACATTGATAGTACTACTGAAGAACTGATACGAACTATGAAGTGCAGATATCATCAGCACGATAACAATGCAGTAGGCAACTGTCATTTGCACCGTATTTGCCATGTTTTCCAATAAAACCAACGCCAGTCTAACTTCCTAATATAGGCGGGCCTATGTAATTGGTTCTGTGATTGGTAAACTTACCAACTCGTTCTCTTGAGTTGGCGTATCTTCCTCCGGGCTTTTACCGATTGTACACTCCATGTACACGGTGTGTTCGATAGAGAAAAGAGGACCGAAGAATTGGATCGTAGAACAACTTGATCCAAAACAGTTGAATGAGAGTTTCTCATCTGAAATCATTCAAAACCAGCAGTATTATTTATCAAAAGTCTTATTTTCCTATATTCTCTTGGTTTCTAGCCTACATTTAGGCTTAGCATTACAGTTATGAGTAAAAAGAAAATAATAACACTCACTACGCTACAAATAAAAATTATTACATCCACAATATAATTTACTACTGAAGACCTAGCTTTTTTTGTAGGAACTACCGCCTGCCTGATAAAAAATTATAAATACAATTAGAGAAGTTTCAAGATCTCATGATTCAAAGAATTAGGGTAAGATACCAGCACTGGATGCTGGGTCACATTGTTGGACCAATTTGGTTTTTATATATTTATATGCCTATTGGGTTTTCAACGACGCACCTAATGTTGGTAAAATTAATAATTTCAAATATCTATTTGATAGCCAGATGTAGGTCTAGCTCTTGATGGAAGAAAACATTATATGTATCCTCATAGAGTCTAGTTAGGGATGGTACAACAGACTTGCCGTATTTAGGTCTACCGAAAGGTCTATACAAACAGAACATAAGCAAAGGTCCAACTAGTGATATAAATTTGCATGAACTTTTTTCTGGGCGATCAAATGAACTACTTGCTACCGGGCAGTATATTTCATGAGCTCGTTCCTAGGAATAGAAAAGGCCGCGCGGGTAAGCTATTCTCAAGACCCGAACGGTGGTTCGTTGGAACATAAGTGGCCGCTCAGGTCTGCTGTTGCCACAACCCGAACGGTTCGTGGGCCGTGGGAATGGACCCGTATTTACTACAAACTCGCTGCCATACACCTAGGCTCAGGGCCTACCTAATCTTAACCATTGAGTTTGTAGCTATACCTAGGCCCTTCTCTTGACTCATACCATGCACCTACGCAACTTCCTTCCTTTATGCCTAGGCCTAGGCATTGAATTTGTCCCATAGCCTGGACTCCATCACCCAAAATAACTATCCAACAGCTCGTCATGGTTAACTATAAATTCACCCGTTTTCAATAGGCTAAATTCCAAGTCAGGAATTCTACACATCAAACAGGCCTAGGCCTACAATCATAATAATATTGCTATAACCTAACCTTGTACTGTGACAGGGTCTCTTGCATTAGTTGTCTGCACTGAAAACAAGTAGCCAAGCGTCGTAACATTACTCATAAAATCATTATAACATTCTTCAGTATCAATATGTCCTGATAGCATCCCATCAGTAGGTCTTTCTTGATAATTATTTAAGCTCTCTTTCATTAAGTCATCTAAATTGTCCACAATAACAAAAGTCTCCGCCATGATGTTGATTCATCCTTCTCAGTTCTCGGCAGTCGGCAAAACAAAGCGGCTGTGGCTGGTAGCACAGTTTCGACACCCGGTGGTTAAAATGTTACGTCACAAAGATTTTATCAATGGAGTAACAATCTATTATTATTATATCATTTATTTTATATCACTATTAAAAACAGATCAGCATTAAATAATACAGTGTATCGAGTTTTTCTCTACAATTATGACTAATTTTAACTAGGTACCGTAATACAAAATGGAATTCATTTTTTATTTATTTTAGATTCAATTATTTTTATCATATATTGAAAATAAATAAAATATATGAATGATATAATTAAGTCTCTATAAATGATAGAGACCATAGCGTCATAGCGTAATATATATATATATATATATATATATATATATATATATATATATATATATATATATATATATATATAAATGTATATAAATATATCCATTTTTAATATATTCAGCCTTTACTCTGGCTCGAAAAATGCATTTAAACTGAGAGCAATGGTATAGTTCAAATTCTCTGGGCTTCATGATAATTGGAAAATCTTTTAAAAACAGGGACACCGTTGTTGTTATTTTATTTATAAATTCCCAACCACAAATTAAAAATTAAATTACAACATACAAACTATTCAACAAGTGACATTGTATATTTTTTCATCTTTATGGGGTGTCAAGATCGCCCTTGTAGGCAGAGGCGGCGGAGTTCCAACCTTATTGAGGGGTCAAGATTGATGAAGTTGTGAAGTCACAGATAAGGGTGCAAGGTGTAGGGATGGGAATTATTAGGGACGTGATTTAGGAGACTTTGAATGGGGAAGCGCAATTGACTCAATTGATAATTAAAGGTGTCACAGGTGTTTGATTCATAAAAAAGTATGAACAAAGTTGTAAAAATAATAAACTACACATTATTATTGTCGATACACTTTCACCAATAGAAAATATGTTGTAGTAATAACTAATTCAATTTTATTAAACATAAATAATTGTAGTAATACTGGTTTTACGGATATTTGTCATTCTGTGATGTGAGTGGGTGGTTCTAAAAAGAGCCTGGTTTCTCGAGATTTCGGTGCAAAACTGTACGTCATCTTCAGGAGTCGTTCTGGTCTCGTTGAGGTCTCAGAATCGAAAGACGACCATACATCGGAGAGAGCTACGTACATCATTCGATTCTGAGACTTCAACTACCAGAACGACTCAATTGAAGATGGCGTACAGTTTTGCAAAGAAATGTCGAGAAACCAGGTTCTTTTCAGAAAAAAACACTCTCAAAGGGTACATTTTCGCCACACCACTTTTAGTACCATCGAACACCGCGGCGCCCTATGTCTATGAATATAATAATGGTGAAGGGTCACTAAAAATGGTGACTGGCAAAGTAAGAAATTAATCAAGTGACAAGATAACAAAATTATCATTGACATTGTTGTTATATTCCCATAACATGATTAATTATATTCAAAAATAAATATTTTTGTACACCCGATCCATGTGGATGAATAGGGCATGCAATAAAAAAAACTTCTCGAAATACCAGCATATCAACAGGGCTCATTTTCATTGATTTTTTTTCATAAAATATCTTCAGATAAGCTAGAATTCATAATATTTAACCCATATTGTAGGGAAGGTATTTTTGAAATTAACAACAGACATGAACATTGAGAATCAATTGAAATATAATTGAAATAGGATACTTAAAATTAACAATCAACATTCAAATCTGAACTTCGTAAGCTCTGTCAACTTTATACAAACGGAAAAAAGTAACACTAATTATTAATAAAGTACCAAATTCAAATGAGGAGCCCGCAAAAAAAACGAATTCTCAAGTGCTAGCAGGCCGGAATAAAGTAAGACTCATAATGATACACCTATACAGATATTTGATCTGATCTCCTCTTCTCTCCTTTACTCCTCTCCTCCTCTTCTTTCTGGTGCTGCTCCTCGGATTCTCGAACTGCTTCATTACACTGCTTCGCTCTCTAGAGGTCGTGAAGAGAGACAAAGAAGATGAGTCGATAACAAACGGATAGTGCAGGCGAGAATACCGCACTCCAAATAACCTAACTGTTGGTGGGGTCTCAGAATACTGCACCCCAAATAACATAATTGTTGGTGGGATCTCAGAATACCGCACTCCAAATAACCTAATTGTTGGTGGGATCTCAGAATACTGCACTCCAAATAACCTAGCTCTTGGTGGGGTCTCAGAATACTGCACGCCAAATAACCTAGTTGTTGGTGGGATCTCAGAATACCACACCCCAAGTATCTAGCTGTTGGTGGGGTCTCAGAATACCACACTCCAAATAACCTTGTTACTGGTGGGGTCGCAGAATACCGCACTCCAAATAACATACTTGTTGGTGGGATGGCAGAAAACTGTACCTAAATATCAATTGTATTCTACTCTATTAAACTGACCATTATCTATCAACGTTTACATTTAATTCGTTTTATTTCCAATTATTATTAATTTATCACTTTTATCACTTATCATCACTTATCAATCATTATCACTTTTTATCTTATCATTATTTATTCTAATTCTATTTCAATTCTATATCATTCCATTATTCAGGTAGGGCCTATTTGATTATGTTTTATTCTATTCTTTATAGTATTTTAAATTGATTGTTATTCCCTGTTCCTACTTCCTGTTCACTTTCAGAGTAAGGGACCAATAAAGGTTTATTTATAGTAAATGGTCTTACCTCCTGTAACATCTTGAAAGTATCCCGCCAAGCTTTATAGTCCTCGTCTTCGGGAATCATTTTCCTGAGTGCTGCCTCGACGAGAAGCGGGAATCGAGTGATTCTCTGGATCGGGAGGACCAGGAACGATTCCAGACGCTGCTTGTCGCAAATCTCGTCAGATTCCAGATCTGTCAGCAGCGAGTTGACTGCGGGTTGAGATTTCCTATAAATAACAAACGAATGGCAGGATCAGACAGGCGCAAACGTGGAAGTCCGTGGAAGATTTTTTATATATATTGGGTTTAATGACGCACTGTTATGATAGCGCAGATCTAATGGTGTTGGATGGATGATTAATAAGATGATGGGGTGATATGAGATGAAGGTTTCATGGGTAACGGGAAGGATAAGGAAGCGATCATGGCCTATGGGAACCATCCCGGGATTAGCCTAGACTACAGAGGAAAACCACGAAAAAACTCTGTAAAGATTGTCGGCGGTGGGTATCGAACTGGGTCCGAAAATCCCTCGTCACCCGGATCACATGAAGCTGGTAAGAAATTGATTATTATTGTTTATTTAACGACTCTACCAACAGCCAGGTTATTTTGGGGTACGAATGAGCGGTTGGTAATGGAATTAGTGAAAGGACGTTCACAAAAACTCACGTCTTACGTGGACTCGAACCCACGTCCAACGTAAGTGGTGCTGCAGCTGACTGAGCCACAGAGAACGGCTGGGAAAAAGTGTAAAGCATGATACAAACTCCAGTTGTCACAATCGCCAATTGGCTTCGTCAAGCAACTAGCCCGAAATTGGTTGTGTAAACGTGACACCAACTCGATTGCTTTTGACTGGAGTATCAGTTGGTGTGGATGAGTGAGCTACTAAACCAATCGACCAATGAGGAAAATAACCAATGGGAATCTAGTGAAGGTGTGACGTCACGTCTGTTATTTGCCAGTAATTTTAATCGCTGGTGTGCGATCTTATACACATCGAATATAACGAACTCCGACTGTATTTGTACTCATTCCCGATTGGCTGCTTCATTTATACCGAGCGTAATCGACAATTTACCGAATTGTCGTCGATTGCAATTGGATCGCGATACATTTGAATATAAAAAGGAGAAAATGACAATCCAATTAAGTTGGTCATGTCACTTGGCAATTGTGACGTATAGAATCGGTCGTGTGTCTACCGTGTCTCACCGTATATTCACAAGTGTTTCATCCATTTTGATTTTATTGGCGCAGTAATCCACGTAGACTTGGAATCCCGACGCAGCGTATTGATTGACAACAGCCAACATGTTACTGAGTGTCAAATCCTGAGGCCAGCCACTCAGCAAATCAGCTAGGAAATGTTCAGAACAACGTTTTATCGGAACAATGTACTGGAACAAACTGTTCCAATCTTCGCTCGACATCGTTTCTTTCAACTCGACGTTTTCAATGAACACCGCTTGGAGAACGCTGAGAGATTTTAAGTACGAGACTTTTGAAGAGATCATCTCGTATTTGGCTTCTTGGAGAATACGTTTCCTCTTGCACAAAGTTTCTAGAATTAAGAGACATTTATTAGATGTGTGTATTTGTTTTAGAAATTGGACGCCAGAGAGTACGTAGCAATCTAGACGGGACAATGTTTGAAAGAACTGAGGTCTTACTTTTTCAGGGAAATGGCCGTATAGTGCTAAGGGGGTGCGTGCACGGTGCGTATAGAAATAAAGAAATTCACCTTCACCAATTTTTTCTATGTAGAAAAACCCATGTAATTGAATGAAAAATACACATCTCCAAGATAATTTTATGCTCTTCAATTAATATGATATTCTATTTTTGTGAATTTCATCAGTTCTAAGATAATACGTCGATTAATAAAAAGAATGTGATGAAATTCATTGACGTATTATCTCAACACCGATTGAATTCACAAAAATAAAATATCATATTAATTAAAAAGCATAGAATTATCTTGAAGATGTGAACTTTTCATTCAATTACACTGGTTTCTGAAAGTGGAAAAAAATAGTGAAGATAAATTTCTCGATTTGAGTAAGCAACGTGAATACATGGACGTGTGCGTAGAGGGCTTAGAAATGAGACAGCAGTGTGGTTTTCTTCACGAATTTACATGGAAGCATCGTATACAAATGTTGTTGAGTGATTAAATAATTGTCAGATGTTTTCTGCGCATGTGCAATAGCAATTTATCTCGTTTCAGTTACGTTGTCATTCCGGCATTTTATAAAAAGCAATCTGTGACACTTTTACGAAGTGTGCCTTTGGGAACGGGGGTTTAGTTTTTCCAAAATTGAATGAATAATTTCAAGGGGGAGGGGAGTAAATATTGACTGAGTGACATCATTAAAGGGGAGTGGGGGTTATCAACTATGTGAGAAAGGAGGGGGGGGGGGGGGATATACCCTAAAATCATGTACGTGACATCATTCTTGGACAAATCCAATATGGAAATCCTAAATATGACATGTCCAATATTTTGCAACGAAGAAAAAAAAATGTCAATAAAACATATTATCAACATATTATAACTTTTTGTTTAAGAAACTTACCTAGTAAGCCACTTTCTACCACGCTTTGCAGATGACACCAACCACCACGATACGGCGCCGAAGTTACACTCGATTTACCTTTCTTCTCATTCTTTTTCGTCTCTTTCTTCTTTTTCTTCTTCATCTTTACATATGCCTTCTTCTGTTGCTTCGTCGTTGTTGCTACATCTTCACTCGCTTGAAAGACTTTTGAGTCTGAACTGGCATTCAAGTCATGTTCGGGCTGAGAGATATTGTCGTACAAACTTCCTTCACCGTTAAGATTTTCGTTCACAGAACCATAACCTAATTTAAAATCGTTATTAAGGATTATTTCACTCTTGAAACAATAATTCAGGCACACGATGTCGTCGTCTTGTTCTTTATTGTTGTATACTGCATCACATCTAGATCCGTGTTGGTTTTTGCAATTGTTTCGAAATAAAAGTCCTGTTTTTTGTTGAATATTAGGAAATATATTCTCCTCGACACAATTATCTGCATTACATTTGGAGTTTTCACAAACGATATCACGGACGGCATTGTTCCGATGACTTTGCCAATTTTCATAAATATTTTTAGAAAGGTTTAAACTAGTTTCATAATCATTCAAAGGTCTCAGACTGTTACTCTTGGTCCCACTCTTGCACATCACTAATTGCAAACCTTCTCTCTTACTTTTGCTTAACGAGCTTTCTGAACTTAAACTTCGACTTAGAAGTGAATAATTCTCATAAATTGCCTCAGTTTGGTAATTTGTATCGTCGTGAAAAGAAGGTTGATAAAGACAATCAGGGCTGTCCAAGTTGTCGTCATTAGAAGAAGATGCTTCATCGACGCTCAACCTGCTTGTGCTCTTTTCAAGGGTGTCGAAAGTATCCTCGTTACCCGTCGCGTTACTCGTGTATTTGTGATACATCGGTGCTCGTTTGAAGGAACGTTTGAGAAAGCCTTTTGTACTCTTATTTTGGACATATGATAAAGGAACAAAACGCACCAAACCGGCAGACTTTCGAGTAGTATTCACTGGGGTTTTACTACTGACAGTGTTGTCGACTTCTATTTTTTCATAATCACTTGTTTTTGATACAGGTTCGATTGGTTTCGAAACAGATTCGATAATTTTCGACTCAAATTCATTTATTTTCGATACAGAATCGCTTGCCGTCGTTATTGAGTCAGTTGTTTCTAATACAGAATAGGGGGTTTTGGTCGGGTAATCAATATTACTACCAACCGCTATATTTATAACAGTAATAGAATTTTCAAGGTAACTGATAATCACACCGCAATCTGATAAGTAGTTTTTCACAATTTTATCTCCTACTGTTGGAAACAGATTACATTTAGTTTCTTTCAATCGCTCAGACAGACCAACTACTGTGTTTTTAATCAACTGAAGATTATTTTTAATGGAACCAAATTCGCTGATGATTTGATTTTGAAATTTGAACACGTCGTTTTCAGGGACAATTGGCGCGTCTTCTTTGGCGATATCATCATTAATCAATTTTCGTTCATTTTTATTCACCAGACCTAAAGCTACTTTGTATAATACTGCATGCTGCTTGCCAGTGTTGCCAGCCCCACTCAGTTCTGGCAATGTTGGTATGTGTGAATGTGACGTGTATTGAGAGCTACAAACAGGCGAACTTGACATTTCCGAGAAGAATTCTAATTCTTTCAAAGAAGCGTCAGTTTCGTGCAAAGATGAAGAACTCGATAAGCGTTCGAAATCTTTTACATTTAAATTCGAATTCAAGAAATTCGACGCTTTTGAAACACCGAGTTTTTCCGTATTCATAACAGTGTTGTACGAACTGGACGTGTTCGGAAGAATATCAAATATTAAATCACTTTCTTCACTTTCTTCGACAAGCGGCTCGATTTCTGGCAGATGCATCAGAGATTTGAAACGTTGAAGTACTTTTATACTCACACACGTTCTTTGATTGCCAGAGCTGTTCAACTGTGTATCGAGTGGAAGTACTGAGACTTTACCAACTGGTAAAACTGGTACTTTACCAACTGGTGAAACTGGTACTTTACCAACTGGTAAAACTGGTACTTTACCAACTGGTAAAACTGGTACCTTACCAACTGGTAAAACTGGTACCTTACCAACTGGTGAAACTGGTACCTTACCAACTGGTAAAACTGGTACCTTACCAACTGGTGAAACTGGTACTTTACCAACTGGTGAAACTGGTACTTTACCAACTGGTGAAACTAGTACTTTACCAACTGGTAAAACTGAGACTTTACCAACTGGTAATTTTGATACCTTACCATCTGGTAATTCCAATACTTCATCAACATGAGATTGTGATACCTTGCCAATTGGTAACACTGATACTTTAGTAACTACTCCCAACACTTTCCGATTTACCGCGTCTTTATCGACGTTCGAACTTTTAGTAACTACTACCTTTTTTAGTTTGAGCTTCTGATTTTTTATCTCAGTTAAAACTAAACTGTGATGTTTTGAAACAACTGGATTGATTGTAACACCGTAGTAATTCACTGGTAATTCTGTTGTGTTTAACGACGTTGTTTGTGTTTCATGCCATGTTTCGTTGAACGAATCGATTGTTGTGTTATCCAATGGGATCGTTGTATGCGTGATGCCGATGTCGTTGATCTTGTTTATTGTCAAGAAACAGGTCATGAGGCTCTGGAATAAAAACAAATGACAAAAGACATTAGAACTGAATTGCACTGAACAATTTCGCATATTACATACCTGGTACGTAATCAATAATAATAATGTCGTTTATTCCGTCACTCAGATACATATTACGTAATTCATTATTTTGTTAGCATGTAGATATATTTTTATACATTATTAGGATTCAAACTGGGAAGAGAGAGGCTTAGGTGGTTCGGTCACATGAAGAGAATGGGATCCGAGAGAATACCAAGGCGGGTATTCGAGGCGGCAGCAGTGGGAACACGGAGAGTGGGGCGACCGAGAGAGCGGTGGATTGGACTGATCAAAGAGGATGTGCTGAAGAGAGGAGGAAGGTGGAAAGAGTTAGAGACAGAAGGACATTGGGAGAACAGAACAAGGTGGAAGGAATTGGTGGAACAACCAGAAGTAGAAAAAAAAGAGGAGGACGATGAGGATGAAACGCCAGGCGTGGCCAGACGGTTTCTAGGAATCCTGCGGCCCTAGTGCTGGTGGGAACACCCACCCCCTGACCCAATGTTATAGTTGGAAACAGGGTCAGATTTTTATTATTATTATTAATTATACATTATACAAATAACAAATTTGTGGTATAATAGTAATTAATAAATTGATGATTTTATATAATTGGATGAGCGAAGCGAAGACTCAATTACACTTGACCCGAAAAAAATGTACATGTTTTTTTTTTTTTTTTTTTTTTTTTTTTGTTCGCGCTCTACAGGTCAGCCGAAAGTTCAAATTCAATTGAAACTTGGCATGCCCATGTGTCATCATCTGGATTGAATCCCATTAGTTTTTATACGCAATCGGTTGCACCACTTCTGAGAAAACTAATTTTCCATTTTCCAACTAACCCATAAGAATAAGCCAGAGAAGAATTTTCATAAAAAAAATGTCCTTCAAAAAATTTCAAATTTTCACCAAATTTCAATATAATAATGATACATATTATTCCGAACTTTCATTGGAATCCAACCAGTCGTTTTGATATAAAATATTATATAATGACAAAAAAAAACAAAAGAAGAATTTTCGTACAAAAAATGTCTTTCGAAAAAATTCAAATTTTCACCAAATCTCAATATAATGATGATACAGATCATTTCGAACTTTCAATAAAATCCAATCAGTCGTTTGGATATAAAAATTATATAATGACATTTTTACACATCGTTTTGAAGCTATTAAGAAAACCTATTAAATCCGAGCAACAAGTGTCACCAATTAATGGAAAACGATTAAAACAAGGCCTTCTTTATTATAGAAGAAATTATTGAGAATGAGTAATGAATATAAAAGGTGGTTCTCAAGGTGTATATATGTATACAGCTGTCATCACGTTTCATATAGTAGTCTAATATTACAATATAATATAATATTAAATTGCATCTACTATTTCCTTCATGAGAATAGTCTACGAAACAAACCAACCAAATGGAAAGATTGATTTTTAGCTTGAATGCCGTCAAAACAGCAACTTGATATAACAATTTTTGAAAGAATTCAATGTCATTCATTAGCTCATCCATCAACGCGGAAACACATAACGCGTTTTCCTAGTAATAGTGTACATGACTATATTGACTATGAATACGATTCTATTTTATGATTATGCTAGGTGGACAATTTTCAAGCTGAAAAGTTATTCTAGAAATTGTTTACAGAAGACTATTTGTTTTTTAGTTGGATGAGCGAAGCGAAGACTCAATTACACTTGACCCGAAAAAAATGTACATGTTTTTTTTTTTTTTTTTTTTTTTTTTTTTTTTGTTCGCGCTCTACAGGTCAAACGAAAATTCAAATTCAATTGAAACTTGGCAAGCCCAAGTGTCATCATCTGGATTGAATCTCATTGATTTTTATGCGCAATCGATTGCACCACTTCTGAGAAAACTAATTTTCCATTTTCCGAATTACCCATAAGAATAAGCCGGAGAAAAATTTTCGTACAAAAAATGTCCAACAAAAAAATTAAAATTTTCACCTAATTTCAATATAATAATGATACACATGATTCCAAACTTTCACTGGAATCCAATCAGTCGTTTAGATATAAAAAATTATATAATGACATTTTTGTGCATCATTCAAAGCTATTAAGAAAACCATTTAAATCCAAGCAACAAGTGTCACCAATTATTGAAGAACTATTAAAACAAAGCCTTCTTTATTATCAAAGATATTATTTAGAATGAGTAATGAATATAATTGGATCTCAAGGTGTATATATTGTATCTTAGATTGCATCTAATATTTCCTTCATGATGAGAATAGTCTACGAAATAAATCAACCGAATGAAAACATTAATTTTTAATTTGAATGCCGTCAAAACATCAACTTGATTTAACTTTTTGAAATAATTCAGTTTCATTCTTATTAGCTCATCCATCAACGCGGAAACACATAACGCGTTTTCCTAGTTTATTCATCATCAATTCCAGATCATAGTCCTCTGGGTTATCTTGTAGCAATTTGTCAATGGAGTGGTAAGATTTAACAATTGAAATGTCTTAAGAATTTTCCTGTTAGTGTGGTATCATGAAATTATATACTTGTGTCTACAAAACAAGGTCATCTACCAACATAACAGACACAGGTTGAACAACGTTCTTACATCTTCATGTAAATATTGTGTGTATAAAATCGGTTGCAAATTTAAAACATTTCTTTTATACTTACAATAAGGAAGTATTTGAAATGAAATAATTGATTTTTAGTGGTGACTGTAGATATACTCTCTCTCTCTCTCTCTCTCTCTCTCTCTCTCTCTCTCTCTCTCTCTCTCTCTCTCTCTCTATATATATATATATATATATATATATATATATATATATATATATATTATATTAATTAACGTAGAAAATTGATACAGAATCATTGTTTTCAAATTAAGTCTATAATATGAAAATATAATCGTGATAGTAATAAAATGACGGAAAACATGAAGGAGTACACGCCTTTCAGTGGTTTCCTCCTCGGAGCCACAAGTGTGCTATCACGTGACAAAAGTGACGTCATGTGTTCACGCAGGGAAGAAGGAAACGAGGCGGAAAATAGAAGAGTTGCATAATTATGTAGGTCTATAACTCTGTATTATTATTATTAATAATAATAATGTTTACTGTTCAAAAATTGATCACGTACAATGGTATTGGAACAGTCTAAGAATAAGGTACAAGAATAAAATGTTCATTTGTTAGCAATCATAAATTCATCTATTGAATAATAATATTTATGAATCACATTCAGTGAAAATTTGAAGTTAATTTGAGAGATTTTGTTTTTAAAATGTTTTTGCCCAGCTTAATATTATAGGGTTTTTCGACTTTTTGAGATGGTATTTTTCAAAAATGGTCCAACCGATTCAAGACAAAGACTATACTTCTAAAAGCCCATTTACCAATAATAAAAATGTGTTAATTAAGCTAATTAATCCACTAACTATCGCTTAATCAACAAATTTATTATTCGTAAAACGGGCCCCAAGTTGGATAAGTTTGCTTGTACAGAAAATAGTTTGATGACGATCAGTCAAACCCTACGACCTGTGCAGTGGGTATACAAACAAACAAAAACACACACACACAAACACAGACGAAACTCCATCAGAGTGGGATGGATATACTCGCTATCTCTCTTTCAATAACAGTTTGTGATTCTGTATTCTACTTGATAGGTACAGTTGACACTATTACGACTCCATGGGAGTCGATTTAGCGGAATATCAGCTTTTTGGTGACAACTTTTGAACGGTATGAGATATCGAAATTCTGAAAGCGAGGACACACAGATATTTCAAATACTTTCAATACGGTGTAAATAATAAATATTTATCTCAAATCGCCTGATTGTCCGGCGTGTACGCTTAAAAATACACATTTATTAACTGTAAACGCTTTTATACGATATGAAATAAATATCTATAACTCACATCATCGTGAAGTTATCATTTTTTTAAATATCTGTGTCTCCTAGTTTTCAGAATTTCGATATCTTACACCGATCAAAAGTTATCATCAAAATACTAATATTCCGCTAAATCGACTCCCATGAACTATTAATATGAAGCGACGGATACAGTATCAGGATGATGACCGGCATGACGAAAGGAAGTGGCAACCGCCAGGGTTGTCTTACGTAATCGTTCAACATAGACGAAAACTAATCGTTTAACATGAAGGAAAACCACGTATTATTAGAATAAATATAAGTCCAAAAACTAAAAAGACTGCTTTACTAAGAATAAAGCTGTGTAAATTAAGATTAGTATTAATTAAAGTACAAAAATATCATTGATACAATTGAAAGTTAGTGTACGGAACAGATAGCTCAGTGGTAACGCGCTCGCTTCAAGTGAAGTTCACACGTTCACAACGTAGACATTACTCTAATCTGTTTATGTTTCTATACAGAATCTGTAATGCCTACGTCATGACTCAAGGTCTCTGGAGGTAAAAATAACTGATTATAATTTCTGAAATTGAGATGATGATTTCTAGTTTTCTCTAAAATTAGGAAAAAAAATCATCAATATTTATTAAAATCTAATTTCAGGGTTCAATGAATGAATGAATGAATGAATGAATTAAGTAATCAATGAATTATTTCTTACCCCTCGAAGCTTCGCCATTACATCCAAATCCACATCCCTATCCATGTCCCCATCCACATCCAGATCCATGTCCCCATCCAGATCCATGTCTACGTACAGCTTGCTACCACACCTGCGGTAGGCCTACTCTTTTCTTGCTGCAGAAATATGGAATTAGAAGTTCGCAACCGTGATAGACGTGGCGCGCATGCGTAGACGTAGACGTGGCGCGCATGCGTAGAACTCATTGAGACGTCAGGAGTCCTGACAGGATGTACATACGTGTACGGTGTGAGACGAGACATTTTCTGGAAGGCGATTTTTAAATGAGACTAAAAAGGACCAATGGGAACGCCAAGATTTGTGACCTCATGACTCAGTTCGCGACCCGTGCTACGATATAGTATCGTTTGGTTTTGCATCATGGGCCCGCTCTCCCCCGAAGAGAACATGTGGTTGGTGATCACCACATGGGCTCTACCGGGGCGGTCTCCCGTGGATCAAACTTGTACCCGAAATTTTCCTTGAACTCCTTCCTCAGGAGCCAAAGCTCGTTTTCCTGGCGCCTTATTTTTTCCAAATGCTGGCCGCGGCCTATATACCACGGCCGATGGCGTCTGCACTTGGCCAAATATCTATAGTTAGAATTGAAATTTTCTCCCAATCCTGGGCAGCCCACCACCTCCATGCGTTTTCGTTGCCAATTAACACAAACATCACTGTCGCTGGTTTAAGAGAGACTGTGGGTGTTCTACGATCAGAGATCCTGGGCTGAGTGAAAATGCACTGTCAGCCCTGAAAATTGCACCTCACATCCCTTCCCCCCTTGCCTATTACCTGTGGCTACCTGTACAGGTGCCTTGCGTGGGAACGATGTGGGAACGAGTTCCCCACACCGCGGTCGTTATCTAACGGACGTGCCTTTGCTTGTGTATCTTGCTGGATTCCCAATAGCTACAGATACGGATACCCCGATTGTAAATTCCCCCTTTTCCGTGCACAACTGCTTGGATATAACTATTTTGGATATGTAGGCCTACCTATTCTTGTATGTTTGTGCGTATATTGGAATCAGTTATATTTAATCCCCAATATTTCTGTCTATGCGGAGTTTGTTCCCGTATGTGGAAGTGATAATGTAGTGTTCTAGCCGCTGATGGTCTTTTGTGCCTTGGCTAGATGTTTCAGTTACTTTAAACCCTTGTTAGCTTACTTCTCCTATGTGAACTACTCAAAGTATCGTTTCAGAATTCAAGTTCGCAGACCTTCGCACTTAATAATTTTATGAGCGCTCAAAGATTATTCCGCTTGAAAACTGAGACGATTGACATTATGTTAATTCGGTCAAGTAACCCTAAGAAGTTGTCCCCTTTCAGCCTGTGAATATCGTGAGACGTTTCTAGTGTATGTATATTCAACCATTCGTGGTGTTAAAACTACAGTTTTATCCAAACTCGTGTTGATGTTGTGTTTATTCGTCCTATGGTTATTGTAATGTGGTGTGAACCGTAATCGAACCTAGGACTTGGGTATATCTACTCTGGTGTGTACTAGACTGCTGTATATATTAGCTTTTGTATAGTAACCAATTATGAGTTTCGTATCTGGTACATGTCCCTATATATGGGGCGTTATATCCTTCATTTGAGCGTTGTGGGTGAATAAGATTGAATTATGTTTAAATGAATTATGTTGAATTATGTGTGTAACTGTCCCTATCTATGGTTTCCTCGTATGTTTGTGTTGACTTCGATCTATATCCCTGCTATTCTTGTTTCGACTGTCATATACTTATCTCAATCGTGTGTAGGCTTATTTCCTCATTGCCCTCCTTTTTGTCAATGAACTGACTTGTCTTGGTGGTAATTATCGAACCTTATTTTTATTTAAAAATTAATGGTTTGTCCGACCCTAAAGTGTGTCTAGTATTTATGTATGCTTTTCCTATGCTATTTTATGTACATTTCTCATGCTATTACATGTTAGTCAATTATGGCGTTGTCCTGCCTTACGAGATTCTAGCTATGGTGAGCAACTATATAGCTGAGCGTGCAATATGAGACAGAATGCTGACATTCTCTAGATCGTCTACGCGACTTCTCTCGTTGCCGTGTGATCGTTTTCTGTGTATTACTTCTAAGTAGCACGTGTTTTCTTGTTATAATCCATTGTTGAAAAACTTATTATTAAATTAAGTTTATACGCTTATTGAATTCTAACTATCCCGCTCATTACTATTTACCACATAACTGAAATCATTAAATTACGTTTTCCCGCCTTATTTAACTCGTTACCACTGCTCAGGAAGCAGTGGTATATATACTAGGAAAACGCAGAATGTGTGTTGTAAGATGAGCTTAAAAGTATGGAAATCTGGAATGAAAAATATTTTTTCAGCTCAATCTACGTCTACAGACCTTGGAGAACTTCAAATGTTTGAAAACCTTACCTGCCACTTGTTGACATTTATACTGCAACCTGTCGCATATACACTTTGCAAAATCTGTTGATCCTATTAATCGATAAAATATATACTTTTATTGCGTTTTCTTCGTTATTGCTCTTCCGATTGTTGAAAAAATATTTGAAAATGTGTATGACAGTTTTTTTTCATATTCTGTATGAATTTGAGAGCTTTAAAAAAAAACGTTTTTCAAGCATTTCCCCCCTGGGTAATTCTTATGGGGATTTTCCAAACTTTTCAATTTTTTCCCGAAAAACTGTTCGACCGATTTTCCTGAATAACAATCCCAACATATTCTGGTCTGAGACCAATCTGTAGAAAAAGTTTCAAATCGATTGGTTTTTTCTGACCTGTATGCCGCGTACAAAATTACAAGCAAATAAAAAACCATGACAACGAACCCCAAATTATTCTTCTGGTATTGAAAAAAACAACATAAAAACGGAGCCAATTTTTTTTCGGTACGTGAAATGGAAGTCTTCGCTACGCTCATCTAATGAAGGAATTTTTTTTAAATTTCGGGAGGGGGGGGGGGGGTGGTACTGGAATGATAGTTACGATAGGTACTGGAAGTTATAGTTTTTGGGTTTTTATATATAATTATGCCTATGTGTTTTTTCTTTTTTTTCTCTCTTGACCTGTTGTTTGGTTTATGCATATTTTCTAATGTTGACAAACCATGAATTAAAATAAATAATAATGAATAATTATCACTCATAATAATAAATTATTAGCTACCGTATGTGAAAGATATCATTAAAAAAGTATTGAAGTCAATATTTTTTGGAATAAATCATTGCAATTTCAATAGTTTTATCCCATGAGGGTGAGTTAGTTAGATTGGGTACCATTACCTCTGAGCACTGGGATAGATTTATGAATAATAAAGTAAATAATATTGGTAATAACATGGACAATATTTAATATGGTTCAATAATTAAATTTTTCTCATTATTTACAAATAATAGCGTATTTGTTTACGCCTCGGACTCGGAATTCTTGTCATTTTTTTTCTCTGAACGGAGAAAAAAAACCTACTCCATTACATGGAAACCTGAAATAACAAAACATAACTTCATTTTTCGTATAACTAAAAAAACGCAGTAATAGGCGGTGTAAAGTGAGATAGAGAGGGATTTATATGGATTGTGTACATATTTATTTCGAAACTGTTGAGACAAATTCTGACCCCACTGCCCTTTTAATGGAGCCCAGCTGTTGATCCCCCCATAATAAAGGGCCATATGAAATAGTGGTCATGGGGGCTGCGGCAGCCATGTTTTTGCCAAGTTTTTACTCACTCTAATAGTTCAGAATCAGTTCAGTGTGAGACCCATCATTATTCGAATTCAAATAACACATTACCTACTTATATATGATGAAGAGTGGACATTAAAAAAGTTACAGCCATGTTTTTGCCAAACAAAAATAACTCTGTAGGAGCGAGGATTATAGCTATCTACAATGGATACACAACTGAGAGCGATGTTGTTATGGATCTATGAAACCGATCTAAGCCACTGAGATCGACTACTCAATCCATCGGACCCCTGTAGCTATAGCTTATAGGCGATCTAGATGGCGTCGAAGGTTTGTTAGCACTGGAGAAAATCGTCAGCTGGGAGAACATGGGAGAAGTCCAAGTTGCGTATCCATCGTAGATATCTATAGTCCTAGATAGAAGTGACTTCCATAATATAAACGCTCTCTACCCCATATAGTCCAACTATTGACGGGATTGGTTTATAAAATCACAATTTTAAAAAATATGTGTTTACCTTTTCATTGTTTCCCTTTGCTTTCTGCCCTGTCTAATCGTCCGTATCTCGCTAACTCTGCTGCTTTCACGGCGTCGTTGCACTTACTGGCCATCTAGAACAAATCGTACGTGAACACAACAATCTACCAAGCCGCACCAATTCCATCACGATGCAAAGAAACGAGTGGGTCGGGTGCCTTTTGTCTTGCTGATGATTCCATAATAATTTCACAAGTATGGAACCAGAAAAAAAGTGTTTTTATAAGTCTTGAACGATCTGATAAAAGTCCCATAAGTATAGGGGACCAGGCATCAGAATGTATAATCACCTTCCCAAAATCGTGAAGACGGTCAAAGGAGAGAATAATTTTAAGCTATGTTTAAAGAACTATTTATTGAATAAATGTTTTTACTCCATTCAAGATTTTTTATATGACAAGAATTAACTCCTATGAATCTATATATGAGTAATTCGTATTCTGTTCTGTTTAATTTTCAAATAATGTATGTGTTGTTATCAATGATGTAAATGTTACCTGACTTTTCTTATATTACTTGTTAATCAAGAATAAAAACATTATTATTATTATTATTCACAACTTCCTACCTTACTTACCACCTAATTTGGTCTACTCACAATAACTTCTATTTGTTATAACTTGGTTTTTTGTTTGTGTGAAGAAAAATAGCCCATTCAGCAATAATCTTATTGACGAACACTATTTTCATACACTCGAATTAATTTTTAAAAAATCGTCTCGACTTATATTGTAGAAACCATACCGGGGACGCTGAAGAGCGTATACCGGAATAAAGGCGACTCGGTCATGTGACATGGTCTTCGGGGTACTTTCTAATGGATAGCAGTTAGCAGTGAAATATGGTTAGGATTCAGGTAAGGTGGGACACCCAGGTACCCCACCATACCGGGAACCAAAGAAATCCCCTGTAAAGATGGACGGTGGAGGGAATCGAACCGAGGTTCGATTTACCCCTCACCTCCAAAATTTTGCATGAAGCGAGCATGTTAAAAACTGATTTACAAGTGCCGACGTGGTTTGCTAATTCTCGAATCAAAGTGATCAACTATTTGCCAAAATGATACATCCAGCCAGAAATTTCCAATACCCACGATCCAAATGCTCGAATACCGGCACATGCAGGTGCAGTGGTTAACGTGCTCGCTTCATGTGATCCGGGAGGCGAGGGGAATTTCGAACCCAGTTCGAACGCCGTCCATCTTTACAGGGATTTTTCATGGTTTCCCTCTGTGTAGTTGGATGGTGGTTTCCCTCTGTGTGCTTCCCATTACCCGAGAACCCTCATCTCTTCATCTCATCACCTCATTAATCATCCATCCTACGCCACTAGATATGCGCTATCATAACAGTGAGTTGTTGAACCCAATATAATAATAATAATATATGGCGTTTTCCTAGTGATAATAACAAATGCTCAAATATTTGCCTTACCATCTTTCAGTTTCCTGTAGGTATCCGTCCAGCCCGGATACTTGGGATCATCAGGATCCAAGTGCTTGAGTATCGACTCAACGAGGAGGGGGAACCGTGTGATTCTCTGGATCGGGAGGACCAAGAAGGACTCCAGCGTATGCGATTCACACATTTCTTCACAAAGCTTGTGAAATATATTGCTTATTACGTTCTTTCTGGATCTGGAAAACAATATAAAATTGGATATCAGTAAACAGTTTGGTACAGTCAGCCAGCTTGAGTAGTTAGACGAGCTTTAGCGAGGATTCAATTTGACATACTGAAAAAAATTGGTGTTCGTTTTTTTTTAATGTTTTTTGTCGGTTCTACACAGGTCAAACGGCTACAGCTATCAACTTCAAACTTTTTTTCAATGTGGTTCCTCATCTAACTTAGATCTGTATAGTTTTGTGGCATTATCGGAAGTTGACATTTTTTTTTCATGAATTTCATAAATTTCAAAAATACCCATTAGAATAACATAGCGAAAAAAATGAATTATTTTTATTTTCCAAAAAATGAAATTTTGCATGAAGTTGAATTACATTTAGATACACATGTCTAAAACATTTGAGCTTGATTGGGTCAGCCATTTTGAAGAAAAAACATAAATTGTGCTAAATTTGTACCACTCAAAGCAGTTTTTACACATTTTCACCCATACTATTACTATCCGCTCGTCTAACAACGCATATATGGCGTTTTCCTAGTGTTATCCATTGAAGAAGAAAAACTTGTTGATCGAGATGTGTAGGAGCCCGGGTTTCGATTCCCATCACAGTCTACCTTCCTGGCAGAGGTTTTCTGTGGTTTTCCTCTGTCTTCCAAGTGAAGACAAGGATTGTTCGTAACCATTATGTCACAACCACTTTCTAAAAACACTTCATAACATTCATATTTCCATCAGCGCATCAGAAGATCTTAGTCAGTCGTCAAAACTAGGGGTGTGCGAGTTCGAGAATTCAAGTTCGAGTCGAGTTCGAGTTAAAAAAAAAAAAAAACTTTCGAAATACGTAGTTGTTTTTCTAATTGTACATATCGTTCTGAAAAATCATTGAATCACAAAATACCACATTCAACAAAAATAGCGGTGATATTAGTGTTTGTAATTAGGATTTTGAATAGAATATATTCTTCTTCCATATTACAATAATTATAGTGGAGTATACAAATACCTATACCTGATTTTGACGAGTGTTTCATCCATTTTAATTTTATTGGCGCAGTAATCCACGTAGACTTGGAATCCCGACGCAGCGTATTGATTGACAACAGCCAACATATTACTGAGTGTCAAATCCTGAGGCCAGCCACTCAGTAAATCAGCTAGGAAATGTTCAGAACAACGTTTTATCGGAACAATGTACTGGAACAAACTGTTCCAATCTTCGCTCGACATTGTTTCTTTCAACTCGACGTTTTCAATGAACACCGCTTGGAGAACGCTGAGAGATTTCAAGTATGAGACTTTCGAAGAAACCAACTCGTACTTTGCTTCTTGGAGAATACGTTCCTTATTGCTTAAAGTATCTAGAAATCAAAGAAACCAAAATGAATAAGGTACACAAATTCAAAGTTTTCTTGAATGGAGATTGTTCACACCATCTTGAAAGTATTGAAAATATAGGTCTATGTGTTTCCTCGTTTTCAGAATTTCGATATCATATCTCACACAATTAAAAAGTTATCACAAAAAACTGATCGACTCCCATGGACTCTTAAATCTTTATTCTATGGTAGATAGATGGTACCAATATACAGTGTGCATACCAAGGGTTTATTTTTTTATTTTTTAATAACATCAAATCTTGATACAAAATCATTGTTCCCCAATTAAGGCCAAGGATGAAAGGAGGACTCGTTTGGACGGGGCACCACAAGGGCGATCTTACCATCCCAAAGTTATCAGAATGATTTCAAAATCAAAAGACTAGGAAAACGCAGAATGTGCGTTGTAAGATGAGCGTAGAAGTATGGAAATCTTGAATGAAAAATATTCTTTCAGCTCACTCTATATATACAGGCCTTGGAGAACTTCAAATATTGAAACCCTTATCTGCAACTTCTTGATATTTATAGAGCACGGTTACTTGATTGATTTATAGTTAGTTAGGTTAGGGTTTGAAGGCGCGTCGATGATTTAGAGGTTGCCGTTATCAGAGAAAATCATGTTCAGAGATGATCAATCATGTCGTTATTATTTTATTATATTATTAGATGAGCGTAGCGAAGATAATAGTGTTGAAGTGAAACCCAAACTTACCCAATATTCCACTGTTCTTAACCTCTGTCAGTTCACACCATCCATAATTCTGTATCTGTCCGTATCTTCTATGGTCAACCCTTATCACTCTCTCTGTCACTCTCTTTCTATCCCCCACTCTCGTCTCGTCTTCTCGACGAGCTGTGGCGGAAATATTCTCAACACTTTCGTAGATATTCTCTTCGGCTTTGAACATGATATCATCACTTTCCAAGATCGTATAAGAAGACAACTCGCAAATCCCGTATTCGTTGTCGCTGAAAATTTCGTAACTGCTGGAACTAACATCATCCTCTTCATCGAGTTCGATACTTATTTCACAATAATCATCGTCATTCATATCGACGTAAAAATCTGATTGCGATTTTGAATCACGGTCGAATTTTGAATAAAGCTCAAGTTTTGAATTGCATTCTAATTTAGAATTGAATTCCAATTCCGAATTACATCCTAATTTTGTATTATTTCCTAATTTCGAATAATTTTCTACTCTTGATTTACGTTCCAATTTTGTATTACGTTTCGGTGTTGAATTGCGCTCTTCTGTTCCTCCATTCTCCTGATCTTGGTGGCAGTTCGATTGCACTTCTGGCTTGTTTTCCTCCACCCAATGAGCTGTCACGTGACCTTTGCGATACGTCTGATACAGCGGTGATGATCGTAACGAATTCAACAAGAAACTCTTTGTGAGCGGGTTATGAATGTTACGTCTCTTAAATGGTGTATGAGAATATATTGGATTGTCTACACCATCAGGTGATTTCGTTCGATTGACATTCTCTTCACATTCGAGATGTTTTGACGATATTGCTCCATTTAGACACGGGCTTTGAAATTCGTCATGGACAACTTGATTCACTTTGTTATTCTCTTTGGGTGATTTTGAGTTATCATTACTCGGTTTTACTTCTTCATCGTCAGTCAATAATGTTGTAGTTTCGTATTCCAATTCAAGCTTGGATTTATTCTGCGTCGCCATTTCGTGATCTTCAAATGAATTTAGTTGACTTAATATCAATGAGGTAAGTATTTCATTTTCATCAGTAGGAGATCTCAAAATATTATTCTTGAACTGTAGATTTACTTCTTGCAATGCAGCATTATCCTCTTGGTCAAAACTTGAACTTGTATTTTCAGATGTCTCATTTTCAATTTCTCCCATTCTTGATAATATGTTTTCTTGCGATAAATTTTCCCTACTCGAGAGATTGCTCGATGAATCAGATTCGTTCGGTGATAATCCAGTTCGAGCAGTAGTTGACACTCCGTAACAGGTGGTATGTTTACGAGATTTAAATATTACATCGCGAGAACTTGTTGGTTTGCTTTGATCAGTCATCAATTTTTCTAAAAGTGACATTGGAGTAATTCTGTAATTGATTGGTGATAAAGCAGGAACTAGAGTGGGAGTAATTTCTGCACTTCGTGGCAATCTAGTACTCAGTGGTTCTGGCACTTCATAAGGCTGTCGAGATAACACTTCTGTTGCGAATAATACAGATGGCAGTGACTTTCTTTTATCTACTTTCAACACAGAAGGCGTTCGGTTACTTTCAATATCTTCTCGTAATGAAGGCGCTGATCGTCTTTTAACGTCTTCTCGTAATGAAGGCGCTGATTGTCTTTTAACGTCTTCTGGTAGTAAAGAAAGCTTCATTCCAATAAATTCTGATAACGAAGAACGACATTGTTTTCTATCAACTTTTAGTAATAAAGGAGGCAGTGACATTCTACGATCTACGTTTAATAAATACTGATTTGAATTTCTGTCTCCCACTTCTTGCGATAAAGAAGGCAGTGGTTTTTCACAAGATATATTTTCTACTGAAGAAGGTTTTGGTATTATTTCATCAGCTTCTGGTAATAAAGAAGCCAGTGATGTTTCTTGTAGCAAAGAAGCAGTAATCATTTTTTGGAATTTCTTCTCCAGTTTGTCCACATAATCTTGGTCGTTGACACTTGATAAAGTTGAGCTGCATTTGGATATCACCTGTCAAAACACCGATATATATATATACAGAATTAATAGAAACAAAGACTTTTTAAATTTCCTAACACTCTCACATGGGAGATTGGTCAACTGTACTAAATGACTGTAAAAAAACGACTAACTGAACTAAAAATCAACTGAACTAAAAATCAACTGAACTAAAAATCAACTTTACTAAAAATCAACTGAACTAAAAATCAACTGAACTAAAAATCAACTGAACTAAATACCAACTGATCTCAGAACCAACTGACCTAAAAACCAACTGACATAAAAACCAACTGACGTACCCAACTTCTATTTCTTGAGCAACCTGTACAGAGGTAAGATTGAGGGGTTTGACTCCTCCCCTTTACAAATGATCTATAGGCTCTAGTGATGGTTAGGTATAGGTGGGTAAGGTTTGTGTCCAATGAAATTTCCATACATCCCATTTTTAATTCTGTACAGCTTGGTTAAGAAGTAGAAGTTGAGATCAGTTGATTTTTAGTACAGTTGATTTTTAGTAAAGTTGATTTTTCAGAAAGTTAGTTTTTAGTACAGTTGGTAGATATTAATTTGATATTTGTTTTTGTTCTGTTGGTACACGACCTTCCTCTTTCGTGAACACAGGTACAGTCATACCTGTGAGAATTGTTCGATGGCGCTCTGACAGTGAAACAGTTCGACGTTTCGATGGTTCTTGTGAAGTACAACTCGAATGTCTTCTAGTATCGACCGGCACTCGTACAATCGATATATCGGTGCCAGAGACTGTACGTCCAGCGTCTGGTTGCTGGAACGAAGAAACACATCATTAGATGAGCGTTAGCGAAGATTTCCATCCTACTTTTATGGAACTTTGTATGTTTTTTGTTTTGTTTGTTTGTAGCACTGCATAGGTTGCAGGGTTCGACCGATCCACATGAAACTTTTTCTGTACACGCAAACTTATCCAACTTAGAACTGTATAGTTTTTGGGTCAAATCGGTTGGACCATTTTTGAGAAACATCACCTCAAAGTTTCTAAAAAACCCTTGAGATTAGGCTGGGCGGAAAAAATGGGAAATAAAATCTCTCAAATATAATTCAAATTTTCCTCAAATGTAAACACGGAAAAGATTGACATTATTAAAAATATGTATAGGCCTACAATTCGGACCAGCCGTTTTGAACAAAATAATGTAATACTTGTTTTTATTCAACGAATCGATAGAAATAATAGCAGAAGGCTGTGACTACAACAGCCAGCTTACCACGATGGTGAGAGCATCTCGCGTATGTCATGCAAGAGTGTGGTGTAAGTCAATAGGGACTCGGTGGAAGCCGCTAACTGTGATGTGAGAGGTTGATAGATCTTGTCCAAGGAGCAGGTCTCCAATGAGGAGAGGAATGAGTTCGAGCTGGTCTTTACTGAAACCAAGAAAAAATACACAATATTCAACCAAAATAATTAAATTTCACATGTGCTGTATGGAAGGAAGTGTACATTGCCTAAGAGAATTAGTTCAAAGTGGAAGATATCAACATATTCGTATGTTTGGTTCACTCTCAATACCAATCCTGGTAATGTCCGGATATATCACAGAAACAGTTTTTACTTATAATGTGTTCCGGACTTTTGAAAACTGAATGACTTTTATTTGCGGCGGAAAAGTATGGTCACAGACTTCGCAGTCCTGGTGTTGAAGTTGATTGGTTTTAAATAATTAAAATGGGGTGGTAAGATCGCCCTTGTTAGGCCCGTCCAAACGATCCTACCTTTCATCATTAGCCTTAATCGGGGAACAATGATTTTATATCAAGTTTCGATGTTATTAAAATAAATATATATAATCAACCAAGTTATATATGACCCTACATTTCGCCCTCCATAGCCAAGTAAGGCATCATCCAAGAAACTGAAGTCACCGTTGGGCGTAGGTTCTGGACTCGCTGAAGACATGGGTATTTGTAAGTATCCTTTCACGCGTCATCATTTCATAGTTTCATAATCACCTGCTCATTCGTACCCCCATTTAATGTAGCTGCTAGTGGGGTCGTTGAGCAACATTCAAATGAAAAAAGGTTTCGCGGGCTTCGTATTTCCGTTTGACCTGTGGAGCACGCCAAAGAAAAACGACTACGTTGAAATTGAGTCTTTGCTTTGCTCATCTAATTTGGGACTTTTAATTGTTTTTTAGTGCATTTTTTTCATTGCATTATTACATGCATATTTGACGTTTTTTCAGTGCAGATCAGTCTTATCTTTACTCATCACACACGGCACTCACCTTGACGTGTGATGTTCGCAATGAACTTCTTTGAAGACTTCGACAAATTGCAAGCGACTTTCAACGTTTGTAGAATCAAATCTTCCAATTCGATCAAGTCACCATCGTATATCTGCCCAGTTCTTATAATCTTCTGCTTCAGTCTTATCAACTCGTCTTGATGATCCACCATTGCAATCGACTGGCGTCTCCAGACTTGAATCCCCCCTCGTCAGCTCCCCGCTTGACTCTCCAGTTGACTCACTGCAGTTGCCAACAGATCTGAAACTCAAACCATGTGGCTCAGGCGCGGACTGGCAGGGGGTGCCGGGGTGCGTTCGCATCCCGGGCCTTTTGACCGTTCCGGGCCCCTATCGAATATAATTATATAGACAATATCTATATAAATATTTATTACACAATCATAATACATAAATATAATACACAATCATCGACAAGCTGGGACACAATTCATCGTTATGTCAAGAAAACTCTCACTTTAATACTTTTTATGTTTGTAACCATTGTAGTTGAAATGTATATGCTATTAATCAATTACTATTTCGATTGATTATTACTGATTAAACGTATCCATACCCAAATAATAATCCATCGCAAACAGTTGTATACAATATGAATATTAATTTTTGTCAAGATACGTGTGAAAAGCTACTAAAAAACCTTGAAAAAACAAATTTGATCAGCGAGGATGCTTCCGGCGGCCGCTGCGCGGGCGTTGCGTGCGCCTGGCACTAACTTTTACGGGCCTACTTTACAAGCAGCACCCCGGGCCTTTTGGAGCCAGTCCGCGCCTGAGTGGCTATCAAGCAGGATGATGGTTCAAAAATGTATTAAAAAAAAAAAAAAAAAGAAAAAAGAATAATCAAAGTGAATTTCTCTATTTTTATTAGCAGCGTGCATGTACCCCCTTAAATAGATGATTGAATCATTATCCTGCTTGATGCTTGATGCTTGCTTTACGTGAACTTTCCAATCAATTACACTGGTTTTTGAACATAGAAAAAAAAATAATGAAGGTGAATTTCTCTATGTTCAAAAACCAGTGTAATTGATTGGAAAGTTCACACCTCCAAAATAATTTTATGCTGTTCAATTAATATGACATTCTATTTCAGTTAATTCAATCAGATTTAAGATGATATGCCAATGAATAAAAAGAATGTGATGGAATTCATTGACGTATTACCTCAAAACTGATTGAATTCACAAAAATAAAATGTTATATTAAATGTTAAATATAAATTCTCCAGTACCAGACTCATTTTCTGATTCGTGACGATGCCATTGCTCGATATTGTTCATGTTTCTATTCAGAGTCGATAATGTCTACGTCATGACTCATGGTCTCTGAGGACAAATGAATTAATTACAATTTCTGGAATTTCTGGAAGTTTTCTCTAAAATTGAGATGATGATTTCTAGTTTTCTCTAAAATAAGGAAAAACAAATCGTAATTATTCATCGAAATCTTGTTTTAGGGTTGTGAATGTCCTTTAAATTTCACATGTGACCCAAACTGTGCGTGAAATCTGATTGGCATAGGTCAAGTTTTACGATGCAGATTTTGACAGTTGCACAATCCTAGCCCCAAGACTCGAGATAAGATATACATACGACGACTCATCTCATACTACTAGTGACAGTTACTGATAAGTGATAAACCACGAACAAGATTATTATAAGTGCAGTCAGCTAAGTTGACGGCTCGACCGTTCAATCCCCCTACTGATTAGCACTACAATCGGATGTGTCGAACCACCATCGGTAACTGGAGATGGAAAACGAAAGAAGAAGGTATTATACCTACTGAACAATAGTTGTTTATATTTATATTGGTTTCAATGACGTCATATATCATATGACTACGATATAATGACGTCATATATCGTATGAACACGATATAATGACGTCGGTGAATGATATATGAGATGAAAGGTTATTTTATCAGGTGTTTTTTTGGATAGTCGGAAGATCGGTCGTGGCCTGTTGCTAAGGAACCATTGATCCAACGACTGAGGGTATAGCCACTGGAAAACCATAATCCCATAATCCCTTAAGAATCCCAATAATCCCATAAGATCGGTCGTGGCCTGTTGCTAAGGAACCATTGATCCAACGACAGAGGGTATAGCCACTGAAAAACCTTGTCAAGGATGGTCGATCAAACCCCGGTCTCCTGAATGACAGTTCAATGCACGTGCTATAGCGCCACTCGACTATTCATCTCAGTTGAACAATAGTACATACAAATTTCAGTAATCCCATAATTTCGCTGAAACTTGAAAGATTCAAATCTTTTGGAAG
This sequence comes from Brachyptera putata, assembly GCA_907164805.1. Taxonomy (NCBI): domain Eukaryota; kingdom Metazoa; phylum Arthropoda; class Insecta; order Plecoptera; family Taeniopterygidae; genus Brachyptera; species Brachyptera putata. The sequence continues at coordinate 17,403,737 of OU015471.1, read as the reverse complement.
ATGTAGTGGTGTTTCTTATCGTGAAGAATCTAATGGAAAACCATGATATCGTATACATCTTACAGAGATGCGCACACACACACAGACACAGAAAAAACATAAAATGTGCTAAATTGGTGCCACTCGATGCAGTTTTTACACATTTGTACTCATACTATTACTATTCGCTCGTCTAACAACGCATATATGGCGTTTTCCTAGTTATAATTGATTGTTAGGGTATGCTACTGTGCACTAGTCTGTCTGGGAATTGTAAATGAGCTACGGTGCACTCAAAACCTGTTGATTCGATCAGAATACGTGGTTTTGAGAGGTTTCATGTTCATTGATAAGAACTGTCTCGGCCCATGAGATTAAAATCAGACTCCTGCTTTGTACCGTTTCATGAGATTTTATTTAAAAACCAGCCATGTTCGTGTTGAAGTAGGGTGATATCTTTTATAATTTTTCGAGGAATTCGTAATCATTAACTATTTGAAAAAAAAAGATATCTTGATTTTTATCTGCTGCTTATCGTATGATAATGAAAATACTTCATGCATTGCCTATCATAATGAATAAAGGTGCCTACCGTATCCATGTCCAATCTTTTTAAGAGTGAAGTGTGTTATCATGTAAAAGATTTGGGTCAAATTACTGAGACGCTAAGCAAGCCTATTCCCCCCCCCCCCCCACTAACCCAACCGATATATCACCCCCTCCAGCGACCCCCTCCCCAACGACGACATAAACCTCCCCCCACTAACCTCACTGACATATCACCCCCTCCTGCACCCCTTCCTCCACAAACAACATTGCAAAAATGCAAAAACTATCAGATTCAAGTGAGTTTAAAAACCTCGCCATTTGGCGTTTGACTTTCGATTTTTTGGAGTTTTCTGAAAGATCTCGTTTATACCTCTCAGAAAATGTCGCGGGAGATTGAGAATTGTTGGTTTTTATAGTTTTTAAACTCACTTGAATCTGATGGTTAATGCATGTTGTTTGGAACGGGGGAACGACCTTCTAAAGTCTTAACGTCCCGCGACTTTTCCTGATAGATATAAACAAGATCTTTCAGAAAACACCAAAAACTCGGAAATCAAACACCAATTGGCCAAGATCAGTGTCACAATAAAATAACCATAATGTTGCCTTGATTTACAACAAATATGCGTGACATTCCCTGTTCTTGTATGTCAAACGCTTACGGTTAAACTGTTCATTTTTAGTTCAGCCCGAAGGCAGTTGTTTTAATACCATATACGATACCTCAAGAAGTAATCAAATTATATAGGGCCTATGCATAACGCGAGATGCATGTTTTGTGACATTTTCAGTGTCGTCATAAAGCTGCATATATATAGACAATCCGCTTTCCGGATGGACATATTGTAGTGAAACTGCTTCACACCGTGCAGAGAAGTATCTTCTAAAATACTGTCGATCCATAATAAACATTCACAATATCTTACACGTGTTATTGGTATGTAATTCAATCTAAACGAAAGAACAAACCACGAAAAACTCCTGTCAGGACGGTCGACCATGGCGGGAATCGAATCCCGGTCTCCTGAATGACAGTTCGTGGTCACAGTTACCAGAGGGGGTTAACAACTCCTGAAATCCTGTGTACACTTGCCATGAAATCCCATTGAAATCCCCTTGAAATCCCTGAAAATCCGTATGAAATCTCTTGAAATCCCCTTGAAATCCCTGAAATCCCTTGAAATTCCCTTGAAATCCGTATGAAATCTCTTGAAATCTCTGAAATCACGTGAAATCAGGTGTACACCAAATTTGCGAGTCGTAAACATCTCGCAGTTACCTAAATAATCGAGGGGTTAACAACTCCTGAAATCCGGTGTACACTTGCCATGAAATCCCATTGAAATGCCTCTGAAATCCCTGAAATTACTTGAAATCCATATGGAATCTCTTGAAATCCCCTTGAAATCCATATGGAATCTCTTGAAATCCCCTGAAATCTCTGAAATCACCTGAAATCAGGTGTACACTAATTTTTTTAGTTGTAAACCCCTCGTAAATAATGTTCAAAGTAATATGTTATTATTGCTTATTACCTTATAGACGGGCAGATTTATGCCAACTCCATCAGTTCTTCCCATTGTCAACTCTTTGTCACCAACTGAGATACTAGACTGGCGTATCTGCGATACATACTGTACATAAACATAAACAGCTGATTACGATTTTAAACAACATTTTAAACTTGTAAACAAAAGAGAAGATTCCGGTCGACCGTCCCCCTTATCCCGCATCACTAGCGCACGGGTGGTTCAAACCTTCATAATCTTGCCAGTATAGGTATGTCAAGTATCCACGCGATAAGAAGGTGCCGATCTACCGTCCCTCTTATTCCACGTCACTAGCGCGCGGATGTTTCAAGCCTTCGTCTGTCGTGGATGATGATGCGGTACATGTAAATGAGACGGTCGATCGTCGCCAAGTGGCACTCGAAACTAACGCGGTGATGGACCACAGGATATATCAACATATAAAAATACCGAGTTTGCTGGAACGGGTTAACGAAGTTTCGACAACGTCTTGCAAAGGAGCGATCAAATTCGAGTAGACTAGGAAAACGCCATATATGCGTTGTTAGACGAGCGAATAGTAATAGTATGGGTAAAGATGGGTAAAAACTGCTTCGAGTGGTACCAATTTAGCACATTTTAAGTTTTTTTTAAATGGCTGACCCGATCAAGCTGAAAATTTCTAGAAATGTGTATCAAAATGTAATTCAACTTCACGCAAAATTTCATTTTTTTTTATAAAATTATTTTCTTTTTTTTTCCGCCATGTTATTCTAATGGGTATTTTTGAAATTTCTAAAATTCATAAAATAAAGTTACCCCCCGATAAAGCCACAAAACTATACAGATTCAAGTTAGATGAGGAACCATATTGAAAAAAAGTTTGAAGTTGATAGCTGTAGCCGTTTGACCTGTGGAAAACCGACAAAAAAACATAAAAAAAAGCTACAGCTATCAACTTCAAACTTTTTTTCAATATGGTTCCTCATCTAACTTAGATCTGTATAGTTTTGTGGCATTATCGGGCGGTAATTTTTTTTTATGCATTTTAGAAGTTTCAAAAATACCCATAGAATAACATGGGGGAACAAAAAAAGGAAATATTTTCATTTTCCAAAAAAATGAAATTTTGCGTGAAGTTGAATTACATTTTGATACACATTTCTAAAAATTTTCAGCTTGATCGGGTCAGCCATTTTAAAGAAAAAACATAAAATGTGCTAAATTGGTACCACTCGAAGCAGTTTTTACCCATTTTTACCCATACTATTACTATTCGCTATTCCCGAAATCGCCTTGTACTCAGGTCAAAATGGCCCACTTACCTTCACCCCCCACCATTTTCTACGATTTGACAACTTGACTGCTCAATAATGTTAGGGCTCCACCGCCTTTGCATATGCAAACGCATGCATACTGTCTATTTTTCTAAACAAAGCCTGGTTATTCAACAGGAAGTCGTGTATTTACACCTTGTTAAGAGTTATCACTCGTGTTCACTACACGATAAACGATAGCATTCCTCACTTGACTAACTTGCCCATTAGACTGATTAGAAGAGGAACACGCCATTGAAGTTATTGCCAGCGTATTAGTACATGATTACTCATAGAACAACTATGCTAAACTAGTTATAATTGATAACACATTTATAGATATCTGTATTGTATTTTATATTTTTATTACCAACTTGGGAAATACCAGTGTTTTTATAGAGGCTAATATTTCCGTTGGTTGAATGAGGAACTAACCTAAGTATAACCTAATTAACCCAAGTATAAAAAAGATAATAGAAAATTGAATTGATAAAATAAGGATAAGAAAAGAAAATTCAATTCAATTAAACTATGAGTGTTGAAAGTTACACGTTGAGTTGTCCCATGGTTGAAATAAACGTCATCTGCGCCCGTGGAAGGCTATTCCATTGGCGTATGGCTCGACCCAATATATATATATACATATATATATAATATATATATATATATATATATATATATATATATATATATATATATATATATATATATATGATTCCCAAATGGGATATTAGTATCAGAACCAGAACTGAATTCAATGGTATAAGGAATGGGTATTACACATCTAAAATTAATAGCAATTATATCATATTCTTATTTTATTGTTTTTTAGCATTAAAAACATATTTTTCATTAAGTACACCGCAATTACAAATATTCTAGATATTATATATAATTCTTCAATAATGATATTGTAAGACTATTATATTTATATTTATTTTAGGAATAATAAAAATAGATTGATATGTAGCATGGAAGGTACACAATATTATAGAAATATTAATATAATTATATATGTATATATTTGGGTTAGTAGGAGAAACATGGATTAGAAATATAATAATTATATAGAAATACATTGGAATGAGTAATTTCAATTTGTACAAGCGAAAATACTGCCTGTTTTCCTACAAGAGAAAAACAACCCCATTGTCTACTGTTCACAATTGTGAGGTGACTATTTGATGATCAATATAACAAATACAATACAATAAAAAATTCCACGTATAAAACGACCAACTTATAACGAGACATAAAAGATAACGGCAAACAAAGAGAGCAATGAAAAAATAATAGGTAATATAGGCCTATTATTAAGATGCAAAAAAAAGAAGATGTAGAAATTAAATAAATTTTAATGCTTCACAAGGAGTTATTGTAGAGACGATTGTAAAAAACAATTGAATTTCATTATGATGAGATCTAAACTGCTGGTAGAAATGGCAATTTTTTTCCAGAAATTAGACCTTACATCAGATCTTAATCAACTTTAAGAATCTATTATTCAAGAATCAATACAGGTGGCTGATATCCCAGACATTGCCGGATGATACCAACGTGAAACTGTCGCCGCGTATGTGACCATACGACCGCCGGGTATATTAATATATTTGCTGCAAGCTGCAACATCACCAGTGCAACGTATGCAACCTTGACGGTGCCAAGACTGCTAATTCTCACCTTCTCTCTCTCTCGGACTCGTTGAAGGATGGCGAAGGTCTGTAGTTTTACAGAGTGATTTTAAAGACGTTTCATGTCAAAAGTTGGTATAACAGCTCGGTCTTCTAGGTAAAGACCGATTATATCCAGCATCCAGTCTTCGATTTTCAGGGCAGGATCGGCCTGTACCAGGCAGAAATTCCCGCCAAGTCTGATCGTCACATACCTTATCTGATATATTTAATTTGAAACGTCATTCTTTTGCTCATCTTTCCAATTTGTGCGAAAAATTATTGACATCTTATTTTTATCCATACCCAATTTTTCATCCGTCCCGGACTCTTTTCATCCAGTCCACCCTTGTTGATGGTGTATTTTTGAGAAAGGTCTCTTGTTGATGTCCTCGGCAAGCATTGAACCCAGCTCAAACCTAATACATAGTAGGTTCCAGCTTCAGAACTCTCTTCCTATCACATGTTACGACAATCCTCTTCGTTGAACCGTCATGTATACAGACATATAACTTCTTTGTGAACTTCCTACTTTTGACGTTGAGACGTCTGTAAATCGAAACGAGGTGACATTCTGCGAATCTCCGAAGGATAACGGTAGAGGGACGAGCTTGATCGTGTCCCCATCGTTTACTTATAATAAAAAAGACTCATGACTTCCAATGTCGCATGTTAAATAGATTTACTCTGTTCTCATAGCATGCACAATTATTATAATAAAATGAGTATTTGACAATGGGTAGTCTATAAACCCACAATACAATTCACTCGAATTTATTTCCATTTTTGAAATAAACCATGATATTTCATACTTTCATTTTATGAAAAGTATAGGCCTGAAATCATATATTGATTAATTTCTTCATTATGTTTAGATTGACTATACTCATTACGTGTAAGATGAAATTGAGAATTATTCAAAAAGTGTCACTGTGATGATTATTGAAATAAATTCAAAATTTCTGCTCACGGGGCTATGCGTTTGATTGAATAGAAAATAAAAAGTATACGGCTTATATAATATATAAAATGAAATCGTTATATAAAAACCAAAAACTTCCAAAGTACAACAGAAATGACAAAATTCAATTGAAAACTATTGATAAAACTACAAAGAAATCCAATTAAGAATAAACAAGCATATGACTTAACTATCAACTTAATTCTTACATACATTTCCATATAAAATCTATTTTCTTCATTATTTCTTGAAGAACAACAGCAACAACAATATACATAATGATTTCTTGGTGATTGTTACTTATGTGCCGGATCACATTTGTCCTAGCGTCTAGTGTTAATAACATTCCATGTAACTGTTCACAGTAAGAACTGAGTTTAGTGCTTATAGTGTTTCGCTTTATGAAATGAAATAATTTCATTCGGTACGAATCAGATAGAAAAAATCAGAAAATTCATTCTATATTGAAGTCAAATAAGTCCTTGTCATTGGTGACAATAATTTTCGTCTACCAATAGAATCAAATCAGTAATGGACTGAAAACCATCAATAAAACTAGAACTATATTTAAGAGCACGTATGGGAATCGATGTAGCAAAATGTAACTTTTTTTTATAATTTTGAACAGTATGAGAAATTGGAATTTCAATACAGGAGAGACAAAGATCTTTACAATACTCTTGAGTTATTATCTGTACAAATATTTTACTTATATGGCATAATTTTTATGGGTATACAGTTGAAAAAAACGCATTTGCTTAACTGCATACCTGCAAAATATTAGAATACAATTTTAATAATTTTTCATTTCAAGTCATTTTGGTATTAAATAGACCCTATATTAGAATGTTGATATTCTTTACCGTTCAAAGATGATCAATTATCATAAAAAAAAAACTGATATCGCGCTAAATCGACTCCCATGCGCTTTTAAAGCTGAAGATTGAATTGGGGTGGCGAAGGAACGAACCTGACGTGTGGCCTAACTTTGTCATTAGAACGAACAAGAACAAAAGACTGAACACTAAACACTAAAGACCAAACAATGCAACAGCTGTGAACGGGCCTCACGCCGAAAAAAATTATATGAAATTGAAAGATTTTCTTGATATAACTCGGTGTAAGGTAATAATGTAATCAACTTCATTATTTAAAGCAGTTAGCTGCACGCAAGCGTACTGAGACTTAATTTTATTATTATATAAATGCTAAGTATGTGATACCTCATTCATCTAATCACTTCTATAAATACAGAATAGGTCCAAAAGTACATACATTTAGATTAGTATTGAGACGAATTCAAGATTAGAATTATAATCTAAATTAACAATTGGCGTTTTGAATGTGGATGAATAAAACGTAGAATTAGGCTAACTAATCAAAGCTGTAGATAATTTATAAAAAGTATTAAATTAGTCGTGTACGTTTTCAACGTTTTGGTTGCACGCTCATCCGCCACTGCTTGAACAGCATTTTCCCTAGACTTGTATCCACGAAAGCAGAAGGTTGTCTACCGGGGCGCCTGAAAAGCATATAACGGAATAAAATCCACTCGGTTGTGTGACATGGGTTTGGGTGTCTAACCTTACCTAAACACTAACCACATTTTACAACCATCCATTCATAAGTACCCCGAAGCCCATGTCACACGATCGAGTAGACTTAATTCCAGTATATGCGCATCAGTGCCCCATGTCTACTATCTAAATACCGGTAATGGTAAAAAAACTCTATAGTTGCCGTTTGATTAGGAATTCGAAAATGATACCGAAATTGTCATATTGAAAATCTATCGAGAAATTGAAAAATTAATAGTTCCGTTTGATATCGAATCAAAATTATGAATAGAATATTGATTGAAATGATTGACATTTTGCTGAAACAATAACCCTAAAATAAACAGAGTCATATTTTCAATACCAGTAACAATAATTTCCTCATTGTTTTCTAATTGATTTCCTTGTTTTCTAATGTTCGACAACATTAATTTCCTTCCGGGCCCGAGTCAATCAGTTTCAGTCCGTGGACACGCCAGAGGAATGACTAATTAGTTCCAAACTCGCATTATTCTGACTCGATATCGACTGAAAATTGAAAATCTCGACATATTTCGATCGATATCTGTCTATTCAATATTAAAATTTCGATATCGTTTGCAATTTCCACGTCAAACGGCAGCTTTAATGTTAACGAAACTAAAGAATAATGCCAGTAATGTGATGTGCGTTTCAAGGTAAAAATCACGTCACTTCTGAACCAGTCTCCTGTACCAGCAGTGTGTTCGGAATTTCGATCCCATTCAACGCGAGCCTTTCTCGTATACCTCATACTCAGCGTCCAACGTGAGGCGGTAATGTATACGATACATCATTTGTGATGGTATACTATACCGTAAAATAGATAATATAAATAACATATAGATATATTTATTTACTCATGGAATGTATGTATATAAAGTACAGACACCCGTTTGAAGACAGTTACGGGATGCCAATCCGTCTAAATTTCATCCCATCAGTATATTATCATCAGCCGATAGTTTTATATGAACCAATGGGAGCGATGCTGCTGCAAGAATCGCAAACTAAGACGTATCGAGCTTACATGGTGGTTTCACTCAGCTGTCAACCTTATCTTATTTCATGAGTACTGTCCTTGAACCTACCGATCGCTGCTCTAGCTATAGTTTACAAAATGAAACTATGTATCGTGCCTTCTGCGACTCTCAAATATTGGCATTTCAGATGTCTGTTGCCAGGCTGAGCCAAAATGAACGTAATTTTGTGTACAAAGTTAGTTCCTTGCATCAGTGCTAGATTACTCATGATCGGTAGATTAATAAATTTGGACAGTAAACTGGCACATATTTTCAACATTGGTGACATAGCGAGTTGAGCCACCATAAGATACCGGCAAACCAACGCAACCCTCTATACATCATTTTGGAAAGCGAATGGCATAAGCATGGCACGGTTCCAAGTTGTATGATACACTCACTAATCCAGTAACTTCCTTATGCTGTTTCCATGACCGTAAAATCGATTCCGCACCGGGAATTCCCACTGCTTGGCGGAATCTTTTTACTACGTCAACTGCCATATACATATTGAACCTCCACCATCGACACTGCTACTCTACAGCTGAAGTATGAGAAATTTCAGGAATTTGGCGGCAGAATGTTCGATTAAAGCCGATAGGTCACCGGATGTACAATGCTAGCCTATCGTATTCATCGAGAAAAACCTACTCGAGTTTTGTTCAACTTTCATCGTATACGCCGCGCTCTACATCGATTGGTACAATTTCGAAAACATCTAATGCTTCAATCGTCTTAAGAAAATCACCAACGGCACATGCAGCGTAGTGGTTATCGCGCTCGCTTCATGTGATCTGGGAGGCGAGGGGTTTTCGGACCCGGTTCGATCCCTGCCGCCGACCATCTTTCAGGGGTTTTTCGTGGTTTCCCTCTGTAGTCTAGGCTAATGCCGGGATGGTTCCCACAATATAGTCCACGATTACGTCCTTCACAATATCCTTCCTATTACCCAAATCTTCATTTCATCATCCCATCATCTCATTAATCATCCATCCGACGCCATTAGATCTGCGCTATCATAACAGTGCGTTGTTAAACCCAATAAAAAGAGAAAATCGCCGTCGAAAGAAACGGCTAGAAATGTGCGGAAGCGATATCGCGTTCGTGGAAACACAGCATTCGACTGTTACTAGACGATTCCGAATCGAAATTCCGAACACACCCTAACCTACGATCTCGTTCTAAAACCCAGTCCATCACCAGACCGAACATTTACTGGTGGGGTTCATCGGCGAGCCGGGAGGACAGTTGTACGCTCGGGCAAAGTCCCACGAGTTGGATAGCGGCCCGAGGACTCGTATGGGACCGGGGGAGTGGACCGCCGAACGGATCTTGGTGCGAGCGTCTTCCGGCCGCATCGAGCCGCACCAGATCTGAGCGTAGTTCAGGAAGAACAGCTGGTCGTGGCTGAGGTTGATGCCGGGCAGGCTAGGCTCTTCGCCGTGCTTCTTCACCCACTTGCGGTACGCCTGGAAACGGTATTACGGAAATGTAAAAAACAACAACATGAACTCTCAAACGAGGGGTTAACGACTAAAAAATCAGGTGTAGGCCCTATACTTTGGAAAAAATAAATAATAAATAAAAATCACGTTAAATAAAAAAAATCACAATTTTTTTAAAAAATCACAAAAAATAAAAAGAGAACACGAAAAATTTAAAAAATCGAAAAAATCAAGAAAAATCAAAAAAATGAAAACAAAAAAAATCTGGTGTAGGTACACTAAAATGTCAAGTTGTTAACCCCTCGCTCTCAAATACCCTATTTCAACATATCCCTCCACACTACCACTTTTTTCAAATTCTTGACCGAGTACTTGATCGGGACGAGGATTCACCAGACAGCCAGCTTACCCTGAACGACTGTTTCAATCCGCCGTTGTCGGCGATGTTTTCCCCCTGCGTCATCCTCCCGTCGACGTACAGCTGCACCTCCTCGAGCTTGTACCGCGAGTACTGGTCCACGATGCATTGGGCGCGATCGCGGAACGCTCGTATCGTCGCGTTGTCCCACCACTGCATCATGTTGCCGTCCTTGTCGAACTGGCGGCCTGGAAACAATACGAGTAATTCCTGACGTCTTGACAAATTGTGCGTCACGGTGATAAGGAAAACGCCTTTATTAACCATGACGTGGATCGAGTAGATACCTACCTTTATCGTCAAAGCCGTGCGTAATCTCGTGTCCGATCACTACGCCTATGCCGCCGTAGTTGAGAGACTTGGGAAAGTGTTGGCTGTAGAACAGAGGCTGGAGTATTCCCGCGGGGAACACTGGAACAAGAGGGAGAAAATCGGAACGTCATTGTGACGGTCAATAAGCTTTCACTTTTGTTTCAATCTCGACCGATATCTACAGAGCCTGCATGATAGAGATTGAATATGAAGAAAGGGAGCAGTGACCATGTTTTTGCCAATATAGCAGTCAGGGATAACATCGATCCCAAAAAATTTTTAATCTGTGAATCTGAAAATTTGTAATAATGAGAATCATATCTTATTTACGTACAGTGAGAAAATGAATTCTCGATAACATTATGTTTACAAAAAATTTCCCTTGGCTTTATCTTATATTTTTCAAATTTTGAAATAGTTCATCTCAAAAGTGGTTCAATTGATCCGGCGCCGTGAATAACACACAGTCAAAGCTCCGTAATAGTGAGATGAAAGTCTTCGCTCTTCTAAAATGGTTTTGTTAAACTTTGAACAAAGAAATATAAAAGGGATCGATATTCCAATATCTGGATCCATTCAAGAATTTATAGATCTCCAATCGATCCTCCATTAATTCGATGTAATCCCTAATAGCAGTTCCTACTCACTATGTTCAAGTTATTAGTACGCTAACAGCTCATTCTAAGTCAAAATTGTATTCATTTAGAATCCGTTAACACTTGCCGGTACACTTAAAAGTATCCAGCTCATATATGTAAGAGAGTGGACACAACGCAAGCGGCGGCCATGTTTTTGCCTGAAAAACATCAATGCATGGCCACTCTCTTTCACAAGTATGCTCTGCAGCTCTCCCATGTCATTTTTAATTTATTCAATAATTTATAATGTGTTTTAATGATGCACAATACTGATGACTTAAGATCTATTGGCATCAGTGGATGATATATGAGAAGATGAAATGGAAGGTTATTCATTATTATTTTTTGGAATAGTGGGAAGGAGTCAATCGTGGCTTGATTTTAAGGAACCATCCCAATATTGACTTAAACAACAGAGGGAAACCACGAAAAATCTCTGTCAGGATGGTCGACCATGACGGGAATCGAGCCCTGATCTTCTGAATGACGGTTCAGTGTGTTAGCCACTTTATCACTCGTCTCATTACCTATGTCGTTCTTGTTGGGATTGTAGAATGCGTTGACGACAGCCGGCTCTGTCGACCACTTGTCTTTGTTGACGGGTTGACGGAGTTTCTGTAGGTTGTGGTACGCATCGTAACGCAACACGTTCAAGATGTTGACGAGGAATTGATCATCCGTCACGTTCAACTGCAACGTAAACAACAATGTTTTTATTGTTCTATGCCTACTGTTATTGTTATTTACGTTATCTATTGCTATTTTTTCAAACTCGAACGAATACCCAGAAAAGAATTCAAACGAGTATTAGAGGGTAAAAGTAAAGCTGGGAGACCACGAGGAAGATGGAGAGATCAGACAAGTGGAAGCTTGAGGAGAAGAGGAGGTATATGGGAAGGTGTGGAGGAGGAAAGATTGTGGGAAGAACGGAAAGCATGGCGAATATTAGTAGAGATGGAAGTAGAAAGTGCCGCCCTCGTTAGATCAGTCAACTGAGGCGCAGAAAATGAAGTCACCGTTGGGTGTGGGTTCGAGTCCCGCATAAGGCATGGGTTTTTGTTAACGTCTTTTCACTTATCATCAATTCATAGTCCATCATCACCTGCTCATTTGTACCCCTGTATAACCTAGCTGTTGGTGGGGTCGTTAAGCAAACACCAATAATATAGTATCAAGATCATTTTTTCCGCTATGTTATGCTAATGGGTATTTTTGAAATTTCTAAAATTCATTAAAAAAGTTACCGCCCAATAATGCCACAAAACTATACAGATCAAAGTTAGATGAGGAACCATATTGAAAAAAAGTTTTAAGTTGATAGCTTAGCCGTTTGACCTTTGGAGAACCGACAAGAAAACACAAAAAAAAAAATTATATATACAAACGAACACCAATTTTTTTCAGTATGTCAAATAGAATCCTCGCTAAAGCTCGTCTAATTATTGTTATTTCCGCACGTCTCTCACCATAACGTATTCCTTCTCCAGCTCGTCGACGTTGGTCAGCAGATCCGGATATCCGATCCGCTCGTTCATCGCGTCCGCCTTCTCCTTGGCTACGGACCGCGTCTCCGTGTCCATCCAGTGATTCTCCGCGAGCAGCTCGTTGAACGCCTCGCGTATCGTCCTGATCATCTCCAACGCCATTACCTGGACGAGCAAACATCGCCCAGCGTCACGTTCAAGTCGTACACGCACATTTACATATCGGGTTCAACGAAGCAATCTATTAATGACTACGATCTATAAATATATTATCATAATCATTATTATTATTGTTAATCAATAATAGATTTACTTATTATCATATGATGTCATAAACCACATGTATAAGTTAGTAGTTGATAATTGTAAACTGCTAACCATTCCGATTTCCTCGGAAGAAGGTTACAGGAATAATTGAATTAATGAATAAATAAAAGTTTTTCCTAACTATCAATTGTTTTTATACTATTGATGAGTTTTTAAACTACTCATAATTGTAACTTCTAGGCCTATTGTTATTGGATTTTTTTTTGTTGACTGTCTGAATATCATGTAATTGATCAATTTGAGGACAATAAACATATTATTATTATTATTGGTGTCGGTGAATATTATATGAGATGATGGGTTGATAGGTTATTCCATCAGGTGTTTCTGGATAGTGGACGTTGGGCGTGGGTTCGAGTCCCGCATAAGGCATGGGTTTTTGTAAACGTCCTTTCACCTATCATCACTTCATCTTTTCATTATCATCCGCTCATTCGTACCCCCGTATAACCTAGCTGTTGGTGGGGTCGTTAAGCAACATAAAAAAAAAGAAAAAAAAATATAGTGGTAAGGATTCAGGCAGTTGTTCGAGCAAGGAGATAACGATTCTTTTCAATCTGACATTGGTTTCTTCGGTTCATTTTATATCTGTACACACTTTTCGTAAACAATTTTGGTGTTGCAATAGGTCCACAGTTCACTGTCTACGAAATCGTGCATATTTTTATGAATTTAGTGAATTTATTTTATGAATAGCTGAATTTAGCTCAATGGTTTAAAAATACATTTATAGTGAAAAACAGTAAAAGAGAATAAAATGTTGAATAAATTGAAAGACCAATAAGCATAAAGAAGAGTGAAAACCAAACAAGTATATCCATGTAATATATTTAGATTTTATAGTCTATTTCATTAATGCTAAATTTCAACATCTCTGATTAAAATTATCGATAAATCAACGTCCTTTACCTTACTGTCGTGGTTGAAGTTCTCCTTGATGAACAGAGCGCCGACTGCCATGCCCATCTTCTTGTTGGTCCAGTCGACGCACTGACTCCAGCGCAGTCGCTCGCTGAGGATGCCTTGAAGGATCTTCCTGAACTCGACGCGCTTCTGCTGATAGTCGCCGATCATGTGCGGCACGATGTTCATCACAAGCCGCCACAGCACGTAGTTGTGGATGATTCTACACGAACGAACAAACAAATTAACAAACAACAAATAACCAAACAAATAATGATGTATAAATATATATATATATATGTATAAATAATAATAAATGAATGGACAAATGTGCGACACGATTTTCATAACCAGATGCCACAGCACATAGTTGTGGTTGATTCTACGCAGGCACGAATGAACAAACAAACTAATGGTTGAACAATATGTGCGGGACGTCAGATCATGGAGTTGCGAATGATTTGTTTGTGATTCATCATTCTCTCTTGTTGGTGAATCAAACCACATATAATCGGCCCCAGCTATTTTTTTAAATGTATGGAATGAGAAAAATAAATTCAACAGCGTTTCGAAAACCATATAGAACACTTACAAAACCGGAAAAACATGATGGCTCCGGTCCAGGATGTTGGAAATAAAATAAAGGTTCCAGTTCCAGAAAAATAGTGGATCTTGTTGGTTCCGATTCCTAAATTTCCCACAGAGTATTGATATGAATTTCCTACAAATAACATAATTTTTTCTGTCGTGACTATTCCAGCAGCCAACAAAGTCACATGAGATGAAACGAGCGTTCACACACACGTCTATAAAAGTACTAATTCAAACGTTCACGGCTTTTATGTGCCGAGCTATAAACCAGCTATAAACTAGCTATAAACTAGAATAGCTAGTCAGTTTTACATCGCACGGGTGACACGATAAAAGATGTCGACATCCAATTACTTTATTATATTTGAAATAACTCAATTTGATGGAAATGGAATCGAGTAGACAGAGCTGACAGGGAGAGAATGAGAGCATACGGTAGTGAAAATATTATTGTCTTGGAATTATTACAATAAAAATATTCTATTATTTGCTAAAACTATTAGGAAAAGACTATTCGTTGTGCTACATATTTTCATGAAAAGTTTATAAGTAAGGTGAGATGAATTTGTATTTACGGAAATTTGTCACAATTCGTTATAATTTCATAATGAACACAAATATGATATAATAATAGATGTATTTTGAAGGTGCCGGTACTGAAATTTGATTTTTATAATTTTTCAGGACGAGGTTTAGAATATGAAACAATGAGACGATAAAGCTAACGAGGACTAATAAGAACTTTTTTTTTTTTTTTTAAGCTGCTTAACGACCCCACCAACAGCTGGGTTATACAGAGGTACGAATGAGCGGGTGATAATGAAACGATGAAGGGATGATATGTGAAAGAAAGCTTACAAAAACCCATGCCTTATGCGGGACTCGAACCCACGCCCAACGGTGACTTCAGTTAATACCGCTAGCGATAATTGACTTGGCCACCGGGGTGGCTAAGAACTATGTAAATCCTGTAGTACAGTAAATCCTATTCAATACAAATTCTTATCGTTGAAATTTTGCTATAATTCAATCAGCAGTTGTGGTTCCTACAAAGTTTTGAATATAAGCTCGATGGAAAATATTTTGATAACTCAAACATTTATGAATCAAAAAGGGTATTTTTGGGTGAATTGAATTTACGATTAAAGAAGGTTTACCGTTATGGAGGCCTATTTTATTAATGGTGTCAAATGTGAATATAATTATGTTCACCATATATCTCACGAACCACTTTCATGCCAGTCTTTTTATGACAACGTATAAACAAAGATGTCGATAAAAAAAAGTCGTATAAAATTGGACATTTTCATAAGTTATCTCGTCTATATTTTATTATAAAAAAAAATGATAGCCTCTCTCACTGAATCAACACGTTTCTTCTACCACGTATTTTCCTCCATCATGATTGGCTAGAAATACGTTAAATGCTAACGTCCATCATCCCATAAACCATTAACGACGTATAAAGATAAATTGACCACATTTTGATAAGAGAAAGTAACCGTCAATAAAAGTTCTAGAGTGGCACCATCAAACTACCCTTCAGTAGCATTTTATGTGTCTTTATCGCCGTTACTATATTTAACGACTCGAGTCAAGGTTTGCTTAGTTAATGACTGGGCTACACTCGGAGAGGCTCCTCTGATCACACACAATATATATATATATATATATATATATATATATATTTAGGAACACTCACAATGCAGCTAACAGCTCAAAGTGCTCATGTTTATTTCTATGGGTTGAATAAAAATGATGAAAAATTGGGAAAATCATGCTTTTCATGAATTAAAACATTTACTAAACGTGTTTTTAGTGGAATATTTTCAAGCGGATTCAGATGTTCTGAGTGTACATCTACACGCCCAAATATAATGAGCAAAAAACGTATTTCTGACCGATTGTAGACCGAGATTCGCATATAAGCCGATGGTTAATTTTGAACTCGAAATTACACGAAAAACCCTCGCCTTATATTCGGGACAGTAAAGGACTCTACCTCCTGTCTGTTTTCTTGAGGATCTTGCCCATCTGCGTGAAATACGGCATAGCGTACGCGACGATCGGCTCGTTGTGGTCGATCTTTGTGTCGAGGAAAGTTGACAGATATTCCAGCCAATCAAGTTGCGGCACTTCTCGTTGCAGTTCCGCCAGACTCATCTTCTGGTAGATGGCGCTGGTGTCGTGCCGGTCTGCGGCTGGCAGAGACGCCTAAAACAAATTCCATTTAATATTCATGAAACTGTAACGGCGGAAGAGGAGGGTCGCCTACCAATGGGGATGTCCGTAATTTACGCCACAGCTTAGGCGTTGGGGGGAGGGTTTTAGGCGGGGGGGGGGGGGGGGGGGGGGGGGAGCAACTGTGTGACTTACAATTTTTTTGATCTATGTATTTGGTACCATTATTATGGATTCTTATATTTATTTAGTTAATATCGAAATTTATTATTATTACCTATGCGGCTATGCATAATTGTATAACACATATAATTTAAATATTATATGAAATCAATGAATCATGAAATCAAACGAAACCCTCATGTCAAATATCGATCGAATCCCTCATATCGAATATCGATCGAAACTATCATATCGAATATCGATCGAATCCCTCATGTCGAATATCTATCGAATTCTTCATATTGAATAAAACTCTCATCTCGAATATCGATATAAACCCTCATATTATAAATCGATCTAAACCCTCATATCGAATATCGATCGAAACTCTCACATCGAATATCGATCAAAACTCTCATCCCGAATATCGATCGAATCCCTCATACTAAAAATCGATCAAAACCTTCATATCGAATATCGATCGAAAACCTTCATATCGAATATCGATCGAACCGTCACCCCGGATCGTATTTGCTCACGTTGGCCAGCTCCTTCTCGAAGTCGATGACCAGCTGTAGCTCGTCTGCCGCGTGTGTTGCGTTCGCCCCTAGCAGCATGGCGACCTCGGTCATGTACCGGTGGTACGCCTTCAGGTCTTCCTGCGAGTTGGCCTTGAGGTAGAAGTCACGGCTGGGAAGAGCGAGTTCCATCTGGTCCAGCTGCGACAGAGAACGACACGATCACATTGACTACGTTTATCACACAGTCGGGAAACGGTTAGCCGAATCGAATCGGCGGGGAATGATTGGAAGATGCTGATGAACACTTTTATTTTGGGCCAATCCGATCCAGCCCCAACACGGTTAAAGATGCGATTTTGATTTGTAATTGCGATTGCGATTTGTGCGAAATGTGCGACTACATTCATCACAGAGTCACGAAATGATCAAAACCCAGGGGTTTACAAACTACGATCCGCGAGCACCACCAATATGGCCCGCCATAGTTTAATTTGATTACATTGTGAAATTTACAATATAATAATCGGATGTTTTTATTCAACGATCAAGAGACACAATAACTGACATACATATGAAATTGAACATTTTAACTTCAATTAATGATAACAGATTTATCCTAAAAATGTACAACCAGTGATATACATAGGTAATTCACAAAATGGAATTAAACATTATAAATTTATAACTATGATTAATGAGATTAATGTAGTTCAATTATTCTAGTTTTAATATATCGAAACAAGATACAAAATTCTATATAACTACTTGAAACAAAAAACACTGAAACTAGACTGCAACATGCATGAATTCTGTCTACGTTCTACCATAGACTAGAGTTATACTACCAAGACAATTCGCAACCATCTTTGTATGAGAATAAATTTCGACCTCTCGCCTACCTCTGCAATTACATTGTTAGTTGCCACTAGCCGTTACTCGCTAAACGACCGCGCCGTGATGGGAAATTAATAGTGCTCTCAAAAAGATATAGTTCAGATATTCTTATAACTAGTATTCAGTCGTTGTGTCTGGTTAGCTCGGGCGGTAAGACCTCTGCCTACCGTGCAGGGTTAAATTCCCGGGCCTTGATTGGTTATACTTTTAAAATATTATGTAAATGCTTTCGGTCAAAGGTTATGGGTGAGGAAGATTTTTTTTATCAACCGATATTGTTTAGCGAGCGATATTGGAATTATTCTTAATAATGAATTGCCCAGGCCCACTAAGACCTACCCGTACCCTCGGTAGGACTATTAGTTTCCTATCCCAACCAGCTTGTTTGCTACTAGATCGCTAGCGCTAGCAGTATACAAGCAGTTTGAACCGACCAATGACACGAGACCAACATACTACTAGTGCTAGGCTGCAAGTAGCGAGTAACGGCCAGAAGTAGCAGTTCGATCGTAGACATGGACGAGGGCAATGAAATTGTGTACAGTAAAATCAGTCTCGTTCTATCATGAGATGGATGTATATATATGTATGTATGCCGTTATTTGTCTTGCAACGTTGACATTACAAAAAATTACAGCTCTCGGGTTTGCGACTGCTCTTCCATCAAACCTTGTGCTTATATTATTGAAACATGAAAATTATAATACAAAATCTCAAATGAAATACCAATAGTAACATAACCTACAAATACTCTGAAATAAACATTATCATGAACTGTCTTGGTAGTACATCCGTCCACAGTTCTATTCCCACCCTCCCTCTCCCGCCCCTCATCGTGTACCCCCCTCTTCTTCTTACTTTGTTCGCACCTGGAGGATGTTCACTGAAGAGTTCTTGTCGTCGGCGCCGACCCACTGCTCGATCAGCACCCCCTCGTTGAACTCCCCCCGCAGCCGCCCGAGCAGCACCTCGATGGTGAACGCCGGCGGTTGCCAGTCGGTCTTGGTGACGGGCCAGCCGCCGAGCGAGTCGAGAACGTCGCGTAACGGGATGTCGCCTAGGGCGCGGATCTGAGCTGTTGGTAACAGATAATCGGGGTCAATATTGTAACTGTTTTGTATTAATTATTTATATTCAGTTTCTTTAATCACTATACATTTTTATTGTTTTGTTTATCATTAATTATTCTCACTACCTACTGACCTTCAATTTTTCTCAATAGACCCTAATAATTATATTAATATTACCAAATGATAATATAACAATTATCAAAATAATTGTTATGTAGGGTCTATAGTTTCTTTGCACCAATTCGTGACATATTTCAATGTATTTCAAATGCCTTAAAAGTGTAATTTAAATATTCTATTCTATTCTGAATTGGGTTCTACAAACACACTGCATCTATTATGATGTATATATCTATGCATCTACTACGATCTATTGGCATCGGTGAGTGATATATGAGATGACAGTATGATGAGATGAAGGGATATTTTATTATGTGTTTTTGGGAAAGGAGTCGGTCGTGGCTTGTTGTTAAAAACCATCCCAGTATTGACCTGAACATGAGAGGGAAATCGCGAGAAACCCCTGTCAGGATGGTCGATCATGGCGGGAATCGAACGGCAGTCTTCTGCAAGAATGATGGTTCAGTTTGCTAGTCACTCGACCACTCGTCTCAGTGTAATTGTTTTGAAGGTAACCATCTTCCGAGATCACTACGCTTATTGAATAACTAAACAAACGCAGAGTTTCCAATTTAAGATAATATTGATTGAAGATGAGATATGAAATATAATCGAAAACTTGACACAAACTTGACTTGTATAAAATATAGTTGACTTGAAGGTACGGAGGGAGACTGGCTGTTCTTACTCCCATTTTTCACATAAACAATGAACTAAAGTTTAAATGTTTACTTACTGACATTCATGCAGGAATTGTAGAACAGTTTGGCTTTCAACGTTGCTGAATTATCCAGAGATGTGATTGGCTCTTCTAAAACACCTGAAAACAATACATATATTAACATTTTAAAGCCGAATGTAATTTGATGTGAGGTGATCGATTCAATTAGTAGTCTCGAGCTATCAGTAACTTCATAGTACAAATATAAGCTTCGAGTATGAGCTTTAAGTATGAGATGTTGGTATGAGCTGTACCTTTCAGTATGACCTGCAGCTGGTCAGCCATGACCTCGAACGTGCTGATACTGCTCCTGTCCTCGGGTATCACGTGCTTCTTATTCCACGTGCCGCACGCGTACTGGAAGAAATCGGTGCAGGGACTGGCGGTTCGGTCCATTGCAGACAGTAGAGAGGCGGCTATGAGACAGGTAGAGAGAAAAGTGTCATTACAAAAGTGTGACAAAGAAAGAAATGTTTTTTCTAAGAAATTCTTTTCATTCACATGAGATAAAAAAAATACAGTCATCAAAACAAAATAAAAATATGTGTGATGAACAAAGGAATAACTTACTTAAATATAGTTGGACCTTTCAATTCTCTTTCATCTCTCTCTCTCTCTCTCTCTCTCTCTCTCTCTCTCTCTCTCTCTCTCTCTTTCACTCTTTCTTTCTCCCTGTCTCCTTGACGGACGGTGAAGATCAAAAATAAAAAAACCTCTACTTTAAAGACGTTTCAAGTCAAAATGTGATCAAAGTGGATGTTTGAAATGAGATCACTAGAAATTTATCTCGTCGTAAGCATAATGAAGTTACAGTAATAACGGCACACGGATTGCTATTGCCGCCGGTGTGTATTACTATAGTTGTCAGGTGAATCCGTGCCGTGCCGGTCGTCGAAGTGTGACTAAACGTATTACCAACCGTGCTCTCAAGCGCAGGGGGAATCACAGCGAGCCGTGAAGCGTTATGACGAGGGTTTTTTTAAAGGTTTGGGGTTTTATGGAACAACCGGTTTTTTTTGTTTGCCCGGTTAAAAAAAAAGGGTTGAAAATTCCAACGGGGCCTAAGGAAACCCTTTTTAGGGCCCAATCAAAAAATTTAGAAAAAAAAATCTAAAAAAATTTTTTTCTGGGAAAACCAATATTTTTTGGAAAAAAAAAAATTTTTTTGAAACCCCGATATTTAAAACAAAAAAAATTTTTTTCCTTTGGAAAACCAAAATCTTGAAAAAAACCCTTTTTCTTACCTTTTCTAAAACCAAAAAAGAAAACCAATTTAAAAAAAACCAAAGCTTGGGGAAAAAACCCATTTTTAAAAATATTTAAAAGGGAAAAAATTCCATAGAAAAGAATTTTTATTTTTCCCCCCCCCCCCCCCCCCCCCTTTTTTTTAAAAACCCCCCCCCCCCCCCCCAAAAATTTTTCCTTTTCCCTTTGGAAAAAAAAATTTTTTTTTTTCCCTGAAATTATTTAAAATTTAAACAAAAAAAAAAAAGTTTTTCCCCTTGCCCCCAAAACGCATTACGGGTAAACCCCATTAAAAAAAATTTCCCCATTTGTTTTTAGCGTTTAATAAACAAAAAAAAAAAAAAAAAAAAAAGGCAAAAAACCCCCCCCCCCCCTTTTTTTAGTATAGAGGGTAAAGGGGGAAAAACCTCCGGGGGTTTAAAAATTAAAAAATTTTGAAAAATGGGCCCCGGGAACAAGGAAAAAAAAGTTTCAAAAGAAATTTTTTCAACCCGCCCCCAAATTTTTTTTGGAAAAAAAAATTTTTTTTTTTTTACCGTGTGTTTTTGGGGGTTTTTTAAAATTTTCCCAAACTTCTTTGTTAACCCCCAATTACCCCAAAACCCTTAAGACTAAAACGAGGGGCCCCAAGAAAAGGTTTTTCCCAGTGTAGCTTTGAGGGGGGAAAAAAAACCAAAAAAAACCCCAAACCCCCCTAAAAACCCCCCCCAATTTTTTAAATTTAAAATTTAAACCCTGAAACCTGAAAAAAAAAAATAATAAAATCGGGGAGAAAAACCCGAAAAAAAATTTTTGGCCCTTTTCACTTTTAACCACCCCTAATTTTTTCCAATCAAAAGGGGTTTTACCGTTTGTTTTTTTTAAACCTTGAACCCCGTGAGAAAGGTTGGGGGAGGAACCCTAAAAAGGAGAAAAGGAAGGGGAAAAAAATAGGGAAAACATTAAAAATTAATGCAAAATTCCCAATTTTTTTAAAATAACTTTTTCTAAAACCCCTTTTTTTAAAATTCTTACCGGTGGGGGGTCTGCAGGGAAAAAAGGGGGAAAGGTTTTGGGTTTTTAAAAAATTTAAAATTTAACCCCCCAAACCCCAAACCCCAAAACCCCCGATTTTTTTTGGTTTTCCCCCTTTTAAAAGAAGAAAATGAAGCGGGCCCCTTTTTGGAGAAAAGAGAATTAAAGAAAAATGTGAGAAAAAAATGTTTAAAAGGGAAAATTTATTCTTTAAAATATTTTATTTAATTTTTATTCGTTTTTCCCAATTTTTAACCCCCTTCACTTTACCCCCTTTTTGGGGTTTTTTGGGGGTCCGCGTTTGGGGCGTTTATTGGGTTTTGTCAAGGAAAGGGCCAAAATATCCCACAAATTCCGTTTTGGGTTCCAAGGTTTTTGGGAAAGGGAACAAACCTTATGGGGGAAAAGGTAAAAATAAAAGGAAATGGGGAATTAATGGAAGGGGGTTAAATTGAAATAGGACAACCCCCATTCGTTATTTTTTAATAAAAAAATTTTTCCCGGTTGGGGGGGAACCCCCGGGACCCAACCCCCTTATTTTTCCCGGGTTTCCTTCCGGGTTTTCTTGGGTTTCGGGTGGGAAAAGTTCTTTTACGACATGGCAAAAATTCCCCCAAATTGATTTAATTAATTATAAAATTTTAAAATATAAATTTTTCCAATTCCCTATAAAGGTAGGGGGAAAACCAACTTTTTTTACCCCAAAATTAATAACTTACATTTTAAAAACCCTCTATGGGATACCCAAAAAGGGCCCTAATTCAAAAGTTTGAATGGGTAATACCTTTCCCAAAAACCCAAGGTACCGGCCCACCAATTGAATCCCTTCTCTTTTTCTTCTCCTTCTTTTCCCTCAAAATTTCCTTTTTTTTCTTTATTTCTCTCTTTTTTTTTTTTTTTTAAAAAAACCCCTTTTCCTCCTTCTAAAACCAACTCTCTCTCCCCTCTCTCTCATTTTAAAAAATATTCCTCTTCCACCGCTAATGCTTCTCTTTTTCCCCCCTGATTTTTGCCATTAATTAAAAGGCCCTTTCCCTTCCTTTTCCCCTCTCCCCAACCCTGGGTCTTTCCCCAAACCCCCTTTTCTCCTTTTTTGGGGCCCTAAAAAACAAAAAACCCGGGGGGGGTTTTCTTTTTATTCCATAAATTCTTAGCCCCCGGGGAAAAAAGGAGGGAAGCGGAGGGAAATTTTTTTTTCCCGGGGGGTTTATCAATTAAAAAAGGGGGAAAATCCGGTTTCAAAAACGGTAACCCAATTTAAAAAAAAGGGGGGAAGGGAAAGGGGGCGAACAAAGGGACGTGGGGGGGTTGGCCCCCGGAAGGGGGGGGTTTTTTTGGAAGTTCTTTTAACCATAGAAATTAAAAGAAAAAGGGAAAGGGGGAAGATAAACCTGGGTTTTTTTGGGGGGGTTTCTTTTAACAAATTAAAAAAAAAAAAAATAATAATAATAATATAAAAGGTATAAATCAGTCACAACCTTATCGATACGTGATTCACGTTATATTCGTCCGGTTCGATCGACAGTCCCTGCCCATCTTCAAGCAGAGACGATTCAGTGTTTCGATACGTCCATTAGTTACGATCTCAAGTAATCTATTTTATCCGACTTGACAATCTATGAGAAGTGCAGTTAGGTAGTTGACAGCATTGTTCAGGAGAAGAGCTCTGCACAATTTTGATCATCTAGGAGGGAGTAATAATAGTATTGTTGTCAGAATGGTATTGTGGAAGAAGTCTAGAAGTGGCTGTGGAATACTAAAATGGCCGCTAATGGGGTGAGCACGTTGTAGTGATACCAACTTACTTCATCATAATATGAAGAAGGTGTGCCGACTTCCATACTAATAACAAGGCGGGCATTATTGTTTGCTTGCCGTCAAATCAGAGCCCAAATCCCCCATTTACCCTAGCGGACTCTCTCGTGAACTAGATGAGATTGAGTGGCTACGGTACCGGTGACATTATTGAACTTATAAAATCTATCATTTTCGTGAAAAACAAATGCTACCTCTAACGCAAGAAATCTACTGAGCCGTGTATAGCATTGTTGAGCATTGTTGTTTTATATAGTTCGATATAAAAGCGATAGTTGCGTTACAGGCAAATGTGCCCTCTATGACGGCGGACGTCCTCCAATTGGAAGGCTGAGTCGGCACATCTTCTTTATATATTATGATGAAGTAAATTGGTATCACTACATCTTGGGGTGAGTATGGTGATGAAAAACGAGCAGGTCGGTACAGGAAATGAAGTCTCACCGCGGGTACGGTCCTGTCTTTTAGTAGGCCTATGCGAAACGTTATGAAGGATAATTCGATTATCGGTCGCTAAACAATATCGGTTTATACAACAAAAATACTCTCGACACGACCATTTCTCGACCGAGTATTATAGCAACGTTATTCTCGAAATTTATGGAATGTGAAATGGAACGAGAGAAATGGAATGCTATTTTCATTTCACTCTTTATCCTTTTTGATATTCATGAGTTCAGTTATGAAGTTTGAAATGAAATTACTTTTATTAGGTCAGCGACTGACTCCCTCTACTAGGCTAGCACATTCTAGCCAATAACAGTCTGTGCATTTATGTATAAAACCTTACAGAGATACGTTACTGCTGCGGCCAACTAGCGACATAGGCTCGTTCCGATCTCGGCGGCCATATTGACCTTTACAAATAGGTTCCAAGCAAGGCCTTCTATAATAATACTGATTATGTAATATATATTATATGTCCAATATGGCGGAGACTTCCCTTTCTGCAAAGCGGTGTGAAGTTAGTGCTGATACACAAATATGTACGCCTTCTTAACTTCTTAACGTTATCTCGGTAATATATAATATCTATGGTCTGTGGATATGTCACAGCCTTCTTTATTGGATAAGGCAGTCTCTTCTTCAGAAAACAATAATCTGAATGAAGAAGGCTGTGGAATATGTAAAAGAAAGGAGTCAGTGCCTTCCCGACTTGATTATCCTAATGACAGTGTTGCAAAGCCATCTTAAGTGATATCCATAATAACTATTTATCTCATATCGCCTGATTTTCACGCGTATAAAGGTGAATGAATACATTTTTAACCGTATACACGTGACATTAGGCGATATGAGATCAATTCTTATTACTTATACCATATTGAAGGTAGGCCTATTGAAAATATATGTGATTCATTTCTATTAGAATTTCGATAGCTCATACCATTCAAAAGTGATCACCACAAACTGATATTCCGTTAAAATGCGGGTTAGGGGCGCATAGCCCCCCCCCCCCCCAAAAAATAGAGTTAGATTTGGAGCATTTCACGCGTTTTGCAGAACCTTTTTTATAATAAAGCCACCCTTGTGTATGCGTCATATTTACCACCTAGGACTGTCTGACAGTAATGGACTCTTAATAAAAAATACTGTTATCTAATCGAAATCATCAATCATCACCACATTAGCGTTATCTCTTCACAATTCGCGCCTGCACGTATCTAGCAGCCGAGGTGATTTCGAGGTTCTATTTATCTATTTAATCCGTGTGACAGATCACAATGTTTGGCTACACACGCTCTCAGAGCTCATAACTGTGATTGATCTCGAGTGAGATTCAATGGTTTAGGAAACTCTGTATCGAACATTATTACAAAAATAATCATCAGTAGACCTACGCTCAATTGCTGTCAATATGGCAGATCAGGTATGTTTTCAGTAACTAGTGGTTCATTGTAAATATGTGAATGAATATATATATATATATATATATATATATAGGCGTATATCTTTGAAAATTTCGAATAAAGTATACATTTGAATTCTGGAATTTGTGTTAGTTCATGGGTAAAACTGATATGGAATACATCTCTGTACAGGTCAAGCTCAATCAGACTTGATATTAGAACTTGTGTCCCAATAATTGAAGAACAGAAGAACCTGCACCCGACCCTTGCAACCCAATGTTGAAGAGAGTTTAATTAATTTTTCGACCCCTCGACCTTTTTCTTTGCACATATACAATATTTTTAGTGACACGAATTGAGTTGTAATTGAAGTAACATGTTATAGTAAATATACAACCATTATTTTCAAATAGTTCATTATTTCTGGATGAAAAATAGCTACTTTACCAGACTATTTAATCATATTATATATAGTTGTATTTGCACTGGAGGTTTAACTCCGCGTTGGGAAAAAATAGTTCCCCTTTGACAAGGGTAGTGGGGGAAAAGGCGGGGAGTCCCTTTCATAAAAGATTGGGGGTGTCCCCTAACTAAAAAAAGTTCAGGTGATACCCAAAACCCTTTTTTTTATTTATATAAAAAGTGAACCCGGTTAATTCAAAACTCAATTGGATCCCAAATTTTGAAAGCAATTAAAAAAAAAGAATCCCGGGTGACAGTAAAAAAAATGAAAATGGCCGCCGTTTCGAGATTTCGAAGGAACCCGGGAAATGGGAGAAAGTGGTACATTGTGTCGCTGAGGGTAGACCTCCAATTAGTGTAACAACTGATGATCTAATATTAGCAGTTTTCCCCAAATAGGGTGGGGTAAATGAAAAATCTCTGCGCGCCAAAAAGCGAGCTAGCACCTGTCGTTGAACGGGTATGGGCATAAGGAAAAAGTCTGAATTTTTTTCTGTTTTGCAGGGTTTGATTGGGTTTTCTTTGGGCATTTCTCGGTAAACTATCGCGGGGAAGGGTTTTTTATCCTGCCCATAGCCCGGTGTATGCGTGCCCGGGGGACAGAATACAGCCCGAGAACGGTTTAGTCCTGGGGCGCGGAGCGACAAGGGGCCTGCGAACATTATTGTGGTATAGAAAAAAGCGATGTAAAAAACCCCGTTTATCAGTGGGCCAATTTATCCCTTTCCAATTTTGAGTCCAATTTTTTGACTCCAAAACTGCTTGGGAATACAAAAATTTGAAAACGTTCCTTTCGGGAAATCTGCTGGGGGGGGCCCTCGCCCCCCGACCCTTTTTTTAGCGCGCGGTAGTGTCCAAACTGGGTGCCCTTTTTTCAGTGACCCCCCCCCCTTACACCAAAACTCAAAAGGGGACCCTGTTCGTAATAAGGGGCACCCCGGGTGTGCTAAAAACGTTTTTTTTACAAACGTTACTTCCTAGTTTTTAAGGAATAAGGGAAAGGGAAAACCCATTGAAAAAAGAATAGTTAGGAAAAATTTCACAATTAATTTTTGGGGATTGAAAGAAGTGGGGGAAAAGAAGACTTCCCTGACGCAGATAGGAAGGGGATTTCGGGTTAAGGGGAAATAAACTTTAAATGAATTTTCCGAAAGGGCATGTTTTTTTCCACGTTTTAAAACTTTCCCCAAACCCAACAGAAATAAGGGTTTAAAAAATTTTTACAGCCCTAGGCCCAATTTGTCAAATTGTTTTTCACATTTTTAACCATACAGGGGAAAAAAAAAAATATCAATTTTTTAAAAGGTTTAAATAGTTTTTTGAATGCTGAAAAGTAGCAGGAATATTTGGATTGATAAAAATTTGTAAAAAAAAAAAAAAATTGGGAAAAAATGGTTTCCCTTCAAAATGTGTGGTAAAACAGAATGTTTTCACCCCCAAAAATTGCATGTCAATTTAAATTTAACGATTCTCTTGGAAAAAATGGTCAAAAAATTCCCTAATTCCCAAAAATTTTTTTTTTGGGCCCCAAAAGGGGGCCTAATAGAGTTTAAACCCTTTAAATTAGGAAATCCCTTTCCCAAAAATTTAAAACCCCGTTTTGTGATGATAGGGGTTTCCCCTTTTTTCCCCCGGAAACCCTGGCCCCAAAATTAAATCCCGATGATTTAATACCCGTTTAAAACCGGGGAAAAAGGGAAAAACCCTTTTTTGGGGGTCTTTCCCCCCTTCGTGGAAAAATGGGCAAACCTTAATTTAGGAAAACATTCCCCCCCAAACCCGGAAAATTAGGAAAAAATTATTCCGGGAAATCCCTTTTTTAAATTAAATCCCTTTCCTTTTTAGAAATTAAAAACGGTTTAAAACCCTAAATGGGCCAGGAAAACCCCTTTCCCAAAAAAAACCCTGTTGTTTTAATGGCCGGGTTCCCCAAAACCCTTAACCAGGAAAATTTTACCCCCAAATTTTAAATCCCTTTTTTTTTTGAATTTTTAATTTTTCCCCTTAATTTTCCAAGAAGCCCTTTTTTTGGAAAAAACATTTAAAAAGCTTTTTCCCATTTATCACCAATTTTTCCCCCCCAAAACCCAAAGACCAAAACCAACATTCCCCGAAAATTTAACTTTTGGGAAAAATTTTTGGCAAAAAATATTTTCCCCGGGATTTTTTAAGGGGGTTTTTTAATTTTAAACTCCGGCCATTAAACCCAAAAAAAAATAAAATTTTTGGGAAGAAAAAAAATTTTTTATTATCCGTTGAGTACCCCTTAAAAAAAAAAAAACCAAATTTGGTTTTGAATAAAACTTGGTCGCTCAAGGAATAAAAAGGCCTTGGAATCAACTTAAGGGGGGTTTAAAAAAAGGGCCTTTTTTGGTAATGGTCCTTGGTTTCCCAAAAAAATTCGTCCTTCTTCATTTTTCCCATTCTTTTTAAACGGAAATTTTTTTGCCCCCTTGTTCTTCCCCCTTTCCCCAAAAGCCTTTTTTCTCAATGGCTTTTATTTTTTTGTGTTTTAAAAAAAATACATTTAAAATCTTTTATTCTTTTTTTACCATTTACCCTGGTTTTATTTAAAAGGTTACTAGTAGAAGTTTTTTAAAAAACAAAAAAATAAATTGAAATTTTAAAATTTTTGTTTTAATTAATATTCTCCCCTGGCCTTATTCAAAATTTTAAAATTTTCAAAATTTTTGGAAAAAACCGGAAAAAGATTTTTTGAAAAAAAAAATTCCCTATTTTTGGAACCAAATTTGAAAAAAATTTCGAAATTATTAAATGTATTTTTCGCCGTCTTTTAAAGGGGACAAAAAACCAAGCCCCCCAAAAATTTTTCGGGAAATTGGAATGAAATTTCCCAACTTTATTGTAATAAATTTCCCTTTCCCCCGGCCAATAAGTCAAGGTTGGGGGGTTGGGAAACCCTCAATTGGGGTCCAAAAAACCCCCGGCCAACCCGTGAGTTCTTTTAGTTTTCTGGGTTCTTTCCCCTTAAATTTATCCCTTTGGTTTTCCCAAACTGTCCCCTTTTTTCCCAATTTTTTAAAATTTTTTAAGTTATTTTATTTCTTAAAAATTTTTTGGGGTTTTGGATGGGGAGAAAGGAAAAAAATAAAAGGGGTGTTTTCCCCTTTTTCCCCCAAAATAATTTTTTAGGAAAATTTTTTTTATAAAAAAAAAATTTTTAAAAATTTTTTCTGGAAAAAGTATTTTGGAAAAAAAAATAAAAAGTTTTTTTTTTTTTAAAAATGAAAGGTTTTATTTAAAAATTTTATTCTCCTTAAGAAATTGAGAATCTTTCAAAATCAATTTTAAATTTTTGGAAAAAAAAGAAATAGACCCCCCGGTAATGGCCATTACTATTGAGCCTAAGGAAAAAAAACAAAAAACCTCTGGGCCCCAAATTTTTGAAATTTTTTATTTAATTATTTTTCCTCACCCGGGGTATTTTTCCGCGTTGGGGGGGTCGTTTTAAAACCTTTACAAAAAAAATTTAAATTGCGGGGAAACCTTTTTAAAAACCAAAATTTCCCCAACCAAAATTGGCCGTTCAACTGGGGGTCCCTTAAAAAAATGTAACTTTTTTGGATTTTTAAATTTTATGGCAAAAAGTTGGTACAAAACAGCCCTTCCTCCCCATAAAAACGGGGAAAAAAGTTTTAACCCCCCCAAAGAAAATTTAATTGGGAAAGGAAAAAACAATAAAAAAAAGGTTTATTTTTCAATTTTTGGGTTGTAAAATTTTTGTTAAAAATTTTTCTTGGAAAAAATTTTTCGGGGGGGGTAAGGGTTTCAGAAAAATTTTAAAGGGGGGGGCCCCCCCAAAAACCCTAAAAAAAAAATTTTAGAAAAAAAATTTGGGGAAATTTTTGTAAAATTGTAAAAACGGGAAAAACCAAAAAATTAAAGATTTATTTTAAAAGAATTAACCTAAAAATGGAAAACCAAAATTTTGGAAATTTTTTCCCAAATTATTTGGTCAATTAAGGCAAAGAAAAAAATGAAAAATTTTTTGATTTTCGGGTTTGGGGGCCGGCCCCCAACCGGGGGTTTTTTTTTAATTTTTAAAACCCCCAAAAATTCCCCAAGGGGGGGGTTTGGTTCATTTTATTGGGGGAAAATTTTGTTTTGGGAAATTGAAATTTTTTCCCCCTTTAGAAAAAAACCTTTAAAAAAAAAGGTTTGGAAAGGCTTTCCCTTCCGTTTTTATAGCCTTTTTAATTATTCAATTTTTTGGGGGTTAAATATAAAAACAAAAAACCAAAAATAAAAAAAAAAACCCCCAGTTTTCCCCCCCCCCTTTTAAAACCGTTTTTAATAGGGGGGAAAAAAACCCTTTGAAATTTTTAATTTCCTCAAAATATTAATTTGGGAAATATTTTTTAAAAACAGTTTTTGAAATTTTAAAGGCCCCCCAAAAAAGGGAAATTTTTTAATTTGAAACCTTTTTCGTTTTTAAAATTTAAATTTTTTTTGAACTGTGGGTATACAATCTGCGTTTGTAGCCAAAAACAAATTGAAAACCCCAGGGGAACCAAGATATAATGATCCCAAGGGGGAATTTGGTTTTGATTTTTTTTTTTTTCTACTTTTTTTTTAAAGCGATTTACTTCGATAATGGTTTTCGGGAAATAGTTGCGGGAGGGTGGTAATGGAATTTTACGGGAAATGAACTCATTGTCAAGTGGATTTTTTTAAAGTGGGAAAGAAAGAATATGGGGAAAAAAGGGATGAAAAAATTTAAAAAATGGGATTAGTAATTGCATAATGTAAAAAACCAAAAATTAAATGCCCTTTAGTATTACGCGCCCTTTAGGGGAAATTTGATTAAATTTTGATGAAATGATGTGATGATTCAGTATAAAAAATTTAAGTATATAATATATTTAAAAAATTAAAATATATATATATATATTTACTTTTAGAAGGTTTTATTAAATAATTCCCACAAAAAAAAAAGGGGTCACCCCCCGATTGAAATTCGATCTGTTATGTTTTGGGGTTTTTTTTTTTTTTTTAAACAGGGACAGCAAAACAGTTATCAAGGGAAAAATTTCAATTTACTATATATAATTTTATAATATTATATTATTTTCTATATAATATAAAGGAAAAAATATAAAAATATAATTAATTATATAAAATATAAAAATATTTATATATTATATTATAAAATAAAATATATATCCATAAAATTTTATAATTTGAAAAATATATATATTATAATATATATATATATATATTAAAAAAGTTTTATAAAATTTGGGAAAATTTTAAAGAATTTTTCATCATCGTAATAATAAATAATGTTTTTTTTTTTTGATTTAAAATTTTTGTTATTTTAATTTTTGGGCTTTATTTCTCCCCTTTAAAGATCAGCTCGCAGCTTTAATAAAACTGGCGGGTTTATCCTGATAAATTTCCCAAACCTTTGCCAAATTTTTCTGGACGTTTCTCGGCTGGCCTGGTTTCGTCTTCGGGCTACCGTCTTTAAATGCTGGGCGAGGTTTCCCAAATCCCTCAACGTCACGATGGGCGCAAGATGACGCTTCGATCCCGTCCCCTGTCAGGCCCCACACAAAGTGTAAATCGGGTGGGTTGGGGGGGAAAAATGGTTTTTTTACAAGCCAAACGGCAGGGGCGGAGCCCAAATTCAGGCCCCAGGGCCCTGAAAAATGGGTTCCTATTCCCCTTTTAATCCAAACCAAAAGAAAGATGGGGTACATTTAGCTCGGAGTTTGTTGTACCCTTGTTTTGCGTTGGATATTGCGCCTTATAAGGGGTACTGCTCCCCTTTTTGGGGGTTTTTAAAAAGGGGAGTTTTAAAAAGGGGGATAGATAGGTGGGGGGGGAAGGTTTGGCCCCAGGTGATATTTTTTATCCCCCGAGTGTTTGAATGAATTATTAAAAGGGGTAGTTACCCCGACAATTTTTTTGGATGCCCTTTCGATTGGACTTCGGCATTTTCTGTTTGGGTTCGGAAATCCCCTTTGGTTCCCAAAGGCCCGTAATCCCTGAAAATAACAAAATTGAGTACTGCGTGAAAAACCCCCGTTACGGGGTTTTTGGGGTTTCATCTTTGGGTTTTCCCCGTTGATTTTGGGGTTTATCAAGTCCGTCCAATTTAGAAAAAAATTAAATATACAATTTTGCGAGTCAAAAATTCCGGGGAAAAATTTTTATTGGGGCTGACGTGCTGACATTTTTGAGTGGTGACTGTTATTTCAAACCCAAAGGGTTGGGTCACCGTAGCTCGGTTTTGGGGTTTTTCCGTCCCCGTGAGTCAGGTTTTAAAAAAAACAGAAAAAATTGACGGAATAGAAACTGATTTTACCGGGCCAAAAAATAAAATTTTAACGGTTTTGCCAAGCTTCATAAAAATACCCTATGATAATAAAACATGCTCGCAGAATTCTCTTTCCCCAAAACGATTAATTGGGGGCCCACTTAAATCACCAAAATTATTTTTGTATTTTTTAGTCTTAATCGTTTTTTTTTGCAAATCAATTAGAAGTATGCATTTTTTTTTCTAGGCGTGGCAAGTACCCAACGAGAAGAGGGCTCCAACCCCATACCTGGGCAACTAGTGATCTACCACCGCCACCTTTTCGCCACCCTAGTGCACCACCCCCCTTGACCACCACGCAGTAGGAGGGAAAATGACAAAACCCCCTCCATTTTTACTTTAGTTGGGCAATCAATAAGTAACAGGGGGTTTTACGTCAAAATGCGCAAAATTTCCTTTATTTTCCGTTTTACATTTGGCATACTTAAAAACGTATCCAATATCTGTAACCCCTCGAAAATTGTTTCATCAGTGGAAGTGAGGGGAAAGTTGGGTTTTTGAGTTAAGGGATGTTGAGCAAATTTAAACATTGCAATGAGGAGGGAAAAATAACGAGCTTTTTTACTTATTTTACTTATCCCTTTTGAAACTTTAAAAATAGGGTTCCTGTAACCTTTAAATTTACCGTAGTAAAATGGCCAAAATACTTTAAGGGGTTGGGGTTGGAAATTGGGGCAATTCAAAGTGTACCCCCACGTAACTACATTGGAAATTAAAAAGGGAAGGGCTTGTTAGGGACAAGAGTGAAATTTTTCGGTATTAAAGACCGAAACCTCAATGGGAAGGGAAAAGAGGGGCCCTTTAATTTTAAATTTTTAATGCATGACATCCCAGTTATATTTTAGAAGTTGGGGAATTCAGGTTTCCAAAAAAACCCAAAAAAAAAGGGGAGGGGTATAAGTGAGAGAAATTTAAAAATTTTTCGAAACCCTTTTGGGAAAAATTTTTTTTTAGTTATTCAGGGGGTTTGTCATCAACGAATTGGGAAAAATTTTGAATTTTTCTATCATTTTGGGAAAAAAATAATTGGGTAAGGGGAGTAAACCATTTATTCAAACCTAGTTTGGGGTCGTTAAGCAAATAATTTTTTGGGTTTCCATTTGGTTTTTACTTTCAATAAATAATGCAAAAAATTTGGGCAATGTGCAAACATTTTTAGATTAATGAAAGGAAAAAATAGATTAAAAACCCTTTAAAATTTAAAATACAGTTTGGGATTATTTTTTTATTCCATATGGGTTAAGGGAAATTTTAAAAAAAAGGGGAATTGTGATTTCCCAACGGATTCATTGTGGGTTCTGATTTGGGGGAAGTGAAGGGGTCATTGCATTAACCATACTTTTTCCCGAATATTTCCAAAAAAGGGAATTTCTTTCATTTTATTTGGGTGTGTTTTGATTTTTTAAATGAAAAAAAAAAAAAAAAAAAAAGGGTTTTTTTTTATTTATTAGATAATATACAAAACCCAAAAAAACCCAAGCCTGTACCTCTCTAAATTGGTCTCCCCAAACCCCGGAAACCCCCTAGCAAACATCCATCACCAAATCTGAAAAAAATTAAAAATAATTGTTAAAAGCTATTTGTTTATCCCCAAATCCAAAAATTAAAACATCATGCCAGTACGATTGGGGTGATTTTTAAAAATGAGAAAATTGGAACGAGCGGGCCGTTTATTCCCTCGATAGTCAAGGCGATCGGAAATTTTGAGTTTCGACACCCTTTTGGGGTTTGTTTCTTGCAATGTGAATGACGGGCTCGGTTTACCGTGGGAAAAAAATGTAGTCCTACTCGACCGCCAAAAAAGAGAGAACCCCGTCTGGTTTTACCAGTCCCAGAAAGGGTTTTCAACATTTTTCGAATTATAATTTCTAAAGGGGGAATTTTTTCCCTAATTTATTTAATTTATAAAATTTTTCAATTTATTGATAGTTACATTCCCAAATTTGTTTTACATTTTTTGAAGGCATTGATAATTAATGTATTGGGAATTTTATTTGTTTTCTCCCCCCGGGTTTAAAAGTGGAGTTTTTTTTGAAAATCAGTCGATAGTTTAAAAAGGGGGGTTTTCAAAGAACTATTTAATCCGGGGGTCGTCGACTGGTATGGCTAACGGGGGGAAGTACAAGAAAAGAGATACTAATTTGCAGGAGAGGAAGTCTTTCGAAAAAAAAACCCCCAGCTTCGTAAGGTTTTGGTTAAAGGAAAAACACAACCCCGAAAATAGATTACTTTTAAAGACGGGAAAATTTTTTTCCCAATTTTAGAGGAAAACCCATAAATCATATTAAATTTTAGAAAGTATTATTTTGGGTTTTCCTCCGGATGCCCTGTCATGGAAAAAGGGGGTTTCGATTTTCTAAGAAACATACAAAAAAATGAGTTTTGTTACGTCATTTACGACTAAGAAAAAGGGGCCCGGTCCTTAGGACAAATAAATGAATTTTTTAAATTTTGAAAAAAAACGGAAAGATTTTAGTTTTCCCGTAAAAATTGGAAAAAAAAATAGGGGTCATTTTGTTTAAATCGGGTTTTAGGGGTTTTTGTCCTTTCCTCAATGTTTAAAAACAATTTTTGAAAGCGGCTATTTTGGGGGAGGGCAGTTTAGGTTTTCTATTAAATTTTTTTTATCGGGCCCAACCCAAATCAAAACAAAACAAGATCAATTGGAAGGATGATGATTAATTTAGATGATAGGATGATGAGGTGAAAGGTTTTTTTAGGTATTGAGAAGAATCTAGTCGTACCCAGTAGGAGCAAACCTGCCCCTCAATATAGGAGGGACACCATGAAAAACTTTTAATTCGGGAAAAAGGTTTTCGGGGATCAAACCCAAAAACCCTCTTCCCTCACTTCTGGGCGTATGGGCCCCAAAATGATAACCCGGACCAGTGCCGATTTTTAGGGTTTTGTAAAAAAACAGCTATGTTTAAAACAGAGCTCCCCAAAGCGTCCGCCAAAATTTGGGCCGGCACATGATCCTTCAAAATTCTTAAGGGGTTAAAGGGTTTAAAGGGGGTCCACAGCGAGGTTTTTGCGAATCATGTCCATGTACTTTTCCATAGTTTTCAAGGGGTTTTGGGTGTTCCCAAACCGAGGGGGGGAGTGGATAAAAAAAGCCGGAATAGTAAGATAAAATGATAGGAAAAAAAAAGAAAAAAAGGAAAGAAGATAAATGAAGAAAAGTGACAAAAGGGAAAAAAAATAAAAAAAAAAATACAAAACCCAAGGTTCCCGTACTCCCCCCATATTTCTTCCCCTCATCAAAATTTCCCCCCAATCGACCCCAGATGCTTTAAAATTTCTTTTGGGGCCCCCATTCCCCGGATCTTATTTCCAAAGGTTGACCCCTTTTGGGGGCAAAAAATTGCTCCCGGGGACCCGTTGGAGATACGGGGTCAAAAAAACCACAACCCCAAGGTTTTTCCCGGGTCCTTCCCCCCCCCAAAAGGGGGGAATCCTTCAGAATGTGACGTAGAAAAAGGTCATTTTTGTAAATCAATGGGCTAACCCCCAAAACCAATTTATACCCCGGGGTTAATTTTGTCAAACTTCCTCATATTCCTTCCAAGTTTCCTTCAATTTTACCCCTTGGGGAATTGGCCTTAACTTTTTGGGGCGTCAGGTTTTTCCTGGGGAACTATACTCGAGTCCGGGCCAAAAAATTTGCTGGGCAAATACCCCTTTTTTGGGGAAAATTTTGCGGGCTTTTGCTTTTTGCGGGTCCGCCCCGGTAGGGGAGGACGGGGTTTTAAGGTCCTGGAACGTTTTCACGGTTTTGGGGAATAAAATTTTTAAGGGGGGGAATATCCCTTTTAATTCAATGCCAAAACCTTTAAACCCTTTTAAGGGCCCGGATGGGGGATTTTTGCCATTTTTGGGTATTTCAAAGTTATGGAAGGCCCAATGGGGAAAATTTGGGGTGTTAAATTTGGGGAAGGGGTTATGGGTTTGAGAAATTTTAAAAAAAGGAACCCTGAAATTTTAAACTTAAAGACGGAGGTAAAACCCCAAAAAACCTTTTCAGGTGGGTTAAAAAATGGGATTTTAGCCTTTCACTGAAATTGGCGGGAATTGGGGGGAATCCGGGCCAGGCCCTTTTTATAAAAACCATGGACAATTTTTTAAAAAAGACCAGGTAAAAAAACAAAAAACTTGGGAGAATTTTTTAAATTGGGAATCGGGGCCTTTAAGTTGGCCGGCCAAAAAGATCCACATTCCCCCCAACTCGAATTCCCCCCAAAGGGGAAAGATTCGGTTTTGTATAAAAAACCGTTGGTGAAAAACCAAAATTGGGTAGAATTTTTACAGGGGAAAAAAAGGGGCCCTGGGAAATTTAATTAAAATTGCCCCTTAAAAAACCGCTCTTGCGATTTCCCCAAATCCCGGGTGGGGCCCCGTAGGTGTTCCCCGACCTTACGGTTTTTTGGGATACCAAGGGGCGGGTGATTAAAAACTTTAAGGAAAATGTGGGAAAGTTATCTTATAAGGGGGAAAAAGGGGGCTTCGATTAATTTTGGGTTTAATTTTTCTTTAAAAGGGGCCCAAGGAAAAACTGGGGGGAATTTTTTGGGGTAGGAATTAGGGATTGATTTTAAAACAGAGAAGAATTTTTGCCCCAATTCCAAATTTTCCAAATAGCCTTTTCCCAATAGTGCCTTCATTTTTGGGAAAGGGAAAGGGGCTGTGTTCTCCCCGTTTTTAAACAATTTTCTAAAAAGCACGGGGGGCGGGAAAA
The DNA here is from genome assembly GCA_907164805.1 of Brachyptera putata. Classification (NCBI taxonomy): domain Eukaryota; kingdom Metazoa; phylum Arthropoda; class Insecta; order Plecoptera; family Taeniopterygidae; genus Brachyptera; species Brachyptera putata. Next base: position 17,365,907 of record OU015471.1, on the reverse strand, counting down.
GAAAATAAATAAAAACTAAAGGCATTTGATTGGGGTTAAAAGGAAAGGAAAAAGAACCTGGCACAAGGTTTTCCCCAAGGACCTGGCTTTCCCTAGTTTAAAAAAGGGTTGTTTCCGGAAAGGGGGGTGAGGCCCAAAAAGAAAATTTTAATTTTTTAAGGTAAAAAAAAGGGAAATTGTGGGAAAAAAAAAATCAAAAAATCAAAGCAGAAAAAAAATTTTACCTCTATAATGGATTAAAAGGGTTTAAAAGGGAAGGACTTTGGCCAGGCGGGTCATTAACCTTTTGAATTGGGCCCTTTACAATAAAAGTCCCCAAAAAATTTGGGGGGTTGGGTTCAAGCCTACAAGGGGTCCAAAAGGAAAAAATGAAGGAAGGAATAAAAAAAAGGGTAAATGATTGGGAAAAGAAGGGCAAAAAGAAATTTAAAAAGGGGAAAGAAAAAAAAAGGGGGTTTAATTTTTAAGGTAAATATGGGAATTAACACAAAATCCGGCTGGGTTTAAACCCTTAAAATTTAGGAATTTAAAAGGGGGATTTTGGGGAGCAAAAAAATTCTTTTTCCCGAAGGAAAAAAATTTGGGGAAAGGGAAGATCCAAAGGGTTAAAACCCAAATTTTAAAAAATGATCAATTTGTAAAATAAAAAAAATTAAAAACCAAAAAATTAAAAGGATAAATATGGGGAACAAGAAAAAACAAATGAAGGGTTAAAAAAAATAAAAAGGGGTTTAATTTTGGATTAAATATTTAAATTTGTGAAAAAAACCATTATTTTTGTTTAGGCGTTTTAATTTATTGACCATAAAAAAACGTTATTAAAAAATGGATTCACAAAAATCGAAAGTAAATTTAAACCCAAATTTTAAACTGAAAAAAAGGTTTATTTTAATTTTTTTTAAGATTTTTCAGCGAATGCTAAAAAATTTAACAATCCACCATTTTCAATTTTACAACCAAATTTTTTAAAAAATTAAATTTAAAAACCGGAAGAAAAGTGGGTATTAATTTTTAAATTTTTGGCTTAAATCCCTTTGAATTTTAAAAATGAAATGGAAATCCAAAACATTTGTTTTTTAAATTTGTGGTTAAAATTTTCCCCTGTTAAGGTTGTTGGGGGAAAATTTTATCGGGGCTAGGTTTTTTTTAAAAGTTATTTTACCAATTTTTAAAATAAGGAGGGCCCCCTTAGGGCAAAAAATGAAACACAAACTTTTTGAAAAATTAAAAATAGAATAAAATAAAAACCCAACCCTAAAAACATTAAAAATAATTTTTCAAAATTTTAAATTGTTTAATATTTTTGGGTGTAAATATTTATTATATATTTAATTTAATTATTTTAATATAAATATTATTGAACCAAAGGGGGTATAAGTTAAAATTGTGCTGGAAGAGCATGAAAGTTTACATTTAAATGGGACGTAAAAATTCCCCTTTTATGAAAAATTAAAAAAAATTGCCATTAAAGGGAACCAAAATTTTTTTTCCCCTTTCTACCAAATTTTTTCCGGAAAAAAAAGTTTTTCCGTTTTCACAGGTTTTGCGAAAAGGGGGTTTTTACAATGGCTTTTGTTTGGGTAAGGGGGCCCAAAAAAAATTTATCCAACTCTTTTTCAAAAATTTCCGTTCCAAGGGGGTTTTTTCGGTAAACTAAATTAAAAAATTTTAATAATTTAAAAATTTTATTTTATAATTTTTGTTAATTTATTTTTTTGGCCCCATAAAAAGGCCCGGAAAAAAAGGGGTGGCAGGAAAAAATTTAGGGAATTTTTAAGACCAAGAACAGTAAGGGGCAAAATTGCAATGTGAAAACCATTTAATAAAATGAAAAATAATTAAGAAAATTTATTTTTTTATATTTAAATTTAAAATTTTTTAAAAAATTTTAATTTTAAAAAATAAACTTTTTCTAAAACACGTATTACCAGAAAAAAAGGTTTTGAAAAATTTGGCCCCAATTTCCCACCCTTAAGATGGGGTTTTATTTTTCAAAAATTTCCCTTTAAACAAAAATTAAACTCTTTTAATTTTCCCAGTTCCCCTTGCTATTCTCGGTATTTTTTTTCCATATACAATTTTTCCCTTTCCCCATTTTAACCTTTTAAGAAAATAAATTCCTCTTTTTGGGAAAATCTTTTCCCCCGGGCCCTTCATTCTTAGCCCTCCCCATCAATATCCGGAAAAAGGGGAAGAACCCCAAAATGCGAAACGTTTTACCAACCCCCTAAGACCCCTGTCAAACTTTAACCCACCCAACCAAATTTCCCTTTCCTTTTTTAAATAAAATCCCCCAAAATGTAAAAATTAAAATAAATTTTAATTTTTAAAACCTTACCCATTAAAAAAAAGCCCGTGGGAAAAAATTTAACATGGCAAAAATATCATCCCCTCAATTTAAGGGGTTGTTTTAAACTTCCCCAATTATTTTTCTTCCTTAAAATTTTTTCCCTTTTTATATTTTTAAAAAAGTGTATTAAAAACCCTTTCCAAATTACCAATTTTAACCCCTTTTAACTTGGGGTTAAAAAAGATGGGGCCCCGGTTTTGAAGGTCCCACCGGAAAGGCCATTTCATTCTGAAAACCTTTAAAATTTTAATATAAAAATAATAGATATATATCTCTGGCCTTTTTTTTTTTTTTTTTTCCCCCCCCCCCCCCCCCCCCCCCCCCTGGAAAATTGTCGGGAAAGGGGAAACGGGAAGGTGGAGTTGCTAGGGCGGAAAAATTTTTTGGCAACCCTTTTAAAACCCCCCCCTTAAAAAACTTAACCCGGGTTGCAAAAAAAAAATCAAAAAAGGTTTTTTTTTGAAAAAAAATAAAGGGTAAAGATTTAACGTATACTACAACACCGTATTACAACACGTATTACAACAACGTGAACATTTGAACATGAGCCAACATAATCTCGATCCTCTTCCAATTTGATTGACTTTTCAGTCTTTCCCTCAATTATCTGCTCCTTAATTTTCTCCTTCCAGCTCTTTATATTTCAGCTATTCACTCTTGCTATTGCTCTTGCTATTGCTCTTGTTCGCACTATAGGCCTACTTTCTTCCACTTTCCCCATTTTTCACATTCCTTGCTTCAATGAAAACTTGATGTGCCTCTCTGGTTTGTACAGGATCTATCGACAGGACCATTCATTCTGAGCACCATCACACCATCAAGTACTCCGCCGAGGAGAGACTCGTCACTACCCGACTACATAGCTGCTACTCTAGCCGATCTACCACCGCCACCTTACGCCACGCTTGTGCACACTCCCTTAACGACCATACTTCTAGGAGGCAGTGATAATCCACCACCATTGTACTCGGATAGTACAGCATAGCAACGTCTTCTAGATTACTGCCAAGCAAACCGTTATGCCGCGGAGTTGGATTTAAGCCCGTGGTAAAAACTCGTCACACTTGATGACATTAAATAGTGCATAACTGCGGTCATTTGCTCAAGCTGATTGTTGTCACGTGTAGGCCTACCGCAACTTGTTTCATATTCAGTGTCTGAATTCAAGGCCTTCTATATTATAACATAATGTGTGATAATAAAGAAGGCCTTGCTGAATTACCAGCTTGGGAGCACCTCCAACTGGCAGTTGAAAAAAGATGGCCACCGTTTCGCAGTAGGCCCTAACCGGAAGTAGGCGATCTGGTACACGGCTCGTCGCTGAGATAGACTTCCATATATATATATATATATATATATATATATATATATATATATAACTCCATGGTTTTACTAAGATGTCGCAAGAGCGAGTGAGTTGCTAGCGATTTGGGAACCCTTTTCCTTACAAATACTGCATAATCAGGTTTAGAATAGCTATGATTTCTTTGAATTCAGATAATTATTCTGAATATCAAAGGAAATCACCGACTTGAAACTAGATTTGAAGGAATAATAAGAATATTCATTGGCCAGATATTACAGAAAACTAGAACTTGTGTCCTAGAAAATAATAAAACTCTGAAAATACCAGAATTATACGATTAAATTGGAGGTGATATTTGTGTTTGTTATGTTGGTACCTTCTTCCTCTTCCTCGTTCTCACACCTCCTAGTTCATATCACAAAGCAACGTATAGCGTTTTCCCATTGTAACATGGACGTGATAGAAAGGCTTCGATTGGCCACTAATACCAACATGATTATCTTCAATGTTATCAGTACAGATTACATGCAAATCCGCGTCATATTCTTATCGGCATAACATCATCGAGCGATTGAAACAAAGACTGGAAAACTAAGAGCTTACTTTTGTCAAAGTAGTGTCAAATTATCTCGCTTGTGTCTACTAGCTTGGTTTATATCTATATGGATAAGCAACTTTTGCTTATTATAATGCAGACTCTCTCCGAAGCTAGAAACATGAGGGTGGAACTGTTGGATCTCTCGGTTTTATGGAATGATTGAAGTTTAAATTATATTGTGAATCAAATTTTTGTGATATCCTACTATCACTTGATCTAGTAGTGTACTGTTTTTTTTCCGAATTGTGTGAGATATTTTCAACAAAGAAGACTTCAATGTAGGCAGAACAAATTTTGCGCGCAGAAACTACTTCAACATACATATTTGCTTTTCTGCTTCATGCATGAAAAGGTTGATAAATATATAATTTCAACTATACGTTAAATGCGTAGTGCAATAAATAATTGAATAGTGTAATTTATACCGTGGTAACAGCACATTTCTGTTTTTAATGTACATATTGCTCTTGTACATGTGTGGAACATCTATCCTATCCCTCGATACGATATCTATAATCCAAACTACTATGGCATATCAAGCTAGTGTCTATAACGTCTCTACTAGTATATATATGTACTAGTATACTCATACAAAACCAGTGTTGAACTCTATAATTTGCTTATACTACTATTACTCAAGAAGTACACTGAGTGGCTACTATGTTCTAATTAGTATCTAACTATTCAATAAGAGTGTCTAGCTACTATCTGATAAAACCTATTAGCATCTAAAAGTGTCTACTAGTAACTGACAGTGCCTCCCATATTCACAGCAAAAGTCTAGCTATAGTTACTCATTGTGTATGATATCTTAATAAGATCTACTGATACCAGAAAGTGTCTATTTAGTAACTGACAGTGTCCATGTCCATAGCTATAGTGTATATAGCTAGTGATTTATAGTGTCCATTAGCTACTGTCTAAAGGGCGACTATTGTCTGTGATGTCTATTAGTTAGTGACGAGTAATACTAACTAGTATTTACTCCTCACAACTATACTGTCTGATACTACATCAACAATGAGGTGAAGGTATAAATGGCAGCATGACCGACAGAAGAAATAAGGGAACACTTCTTCGTGTTTAAATCTATCGATTTTTCAAAGATGGCGTCAACGAAATGGAATTTGGTATGCTTATTCTAAAACAATAATTACGTGATTTTAATATTAATAATAATAATAATCAGAGTTTCCAAATAATTGGGTCAGAGGGTGTTGTCCCACCATATCTGGGGCTAAACTTTTCAAAACCGGCTAGCCACGCCTGGCGTTTCATCATCTTCTTTCATTACTACCAGCTTCCTCCACAACTCTCTGTCCTCCCACTGTCTGTCACTGATCACCTCCTCCCATACCCATCCCTCTCTTGCACGTCCTCTTTAATCACCGCACACAACTTCTATTCCTACTCTTCTCTTCACACTCCCCGCTTTTTTGAATTCTCGTCTCGGAATCTTGTCCATGTCCATTCTCTTCATGTGCCCGAACCACCTCAGATAATTTTAATATTAATTAAAATTCTCAGTTCTTCGATACTGATACGATAATAACAATAACAGGAAATATGAAAATGAAGAACAAATTGTGTCAATCGATTTCAAAAAGATTGTGAACAATACTGAATATATTATATTCTATCTTCCAACTAAATTTTTGTCTGCAATTATTTGAATAAATAAGTATGGTTTCTTGTTTCTTCAATGAACAGTTCACTGACTTTCGAAGCAATCACCAATGGGCTCGTAGTGATTCTCGCTGTCAACCAATCAGTGTCGATTTTTTAAAATTTGACTTTATATGCTCGGTATTAAATTCCGTCAGAAAGAGGTTTCCGTGATTTTCCGACATCATTCAGATCGATACTTTGCTGACTCCTTAATAGCAAGCCATGACCGACTGCTTCTCACAATCCAAAAACACCTGATAGAACAGTCTTCCATCTCACCATCCCATCATTTCATATATCATTCACCGACGCCAATAGATCTTACTGATAGTGCGTCATTGGATCCAATATAAATTAAAAAGTACTGAACATAGTGACTTTTCTTTCATATTTATTTTCGATCATAATGCTAAACGGTTTTGAAAGAGTGAAGACTGAAATATCTGTGATTTTCAGATCGTCGGAATTGTTTGCTTCTTATTCTTCACCAGCATTACCATCACATTTCTGTTAGTCTTCGACTTCGAGGATATTCCTTTACTGATATGGCTCTTCTTGATCGTAACTTCGGTGACTTCATTCTGCGTCATCATTTACTACATCTTCGAGAAGCCTTGCGGGTGGGGGTCCAATGAAATGTCGTACGTGGCACGATATGATGATCAGGACGGTGGTGACAGACTCTCGGTCAATAGTGTGAGTACTAATAATTGTATGAGCAAAGCGGAATCTGAATTTTACCCTGATTGAAAAAATGTTTTTTTCTCCGTTCGCGCTCCACAGGTCAAAAGCAAGGAATGTTTTTTTGAAATTCATCATGCAGATGTCATCAGTCTGACTTGTTATGAGGCGCAATCGGCTTGCAATCACTGAAGTTAATTGTGACTGCCTCTTGGAATGCAATAATAATAAAATCGTGTTCGCTTCCACAATAGGTCAGGTTAGGAAGTTTATATGATGAACCAAATATTGGGCACACTACACGCACTGTGTTGTGCTCGCCTGGCACAACATTCCCTTGCCATCTTCATCGTCCTCTATAGTTACACTCTCTCCGCAAGCTGCTTCCATATATCCCTATCCTTCCACCATTCTTCGTCATCCACTCTCTTCCACGATTTTCTGTTTACTTCCACACATTTCATTCTTGGTCTTCCTCTTTTCCTCTTTCTTCTGACTGTTCCTCTTTCAAACTCAGCCTTGGTATTCGCTCACTACGCATCCTTTTCATGTGTCCGTATCACCGTGATCTCTCCCTCCCCATCCTGTAACTCAATCCATCCACTTGCAATTCCCTCCGTATTTTTGTACTTCTCACTTCCTCTATTTTCTTCACGCCCAGCACACTCCTTAAAGATTTCAATTCTGCTCCTTGCAATATTCTAGTTTCTAGTTGTCCATTCGAATGGAATGCAAATAATGCATCATATTCTATGAGTTTACCAACAACAATAGAAATACACCAAGACTAGACACGTTGCCATGACAGGTGATATTAATATAGATGAGTGAATATTAACCAGTCCAAGCCCAGTCTCTTGGAGCTAGTTTAGCTAGTTAGCACTTGTCCAAAATGTATGAAGTGAAAGTCCTGGAGAACCGTCCTTCACGCGCCCACCGAGCATGACCGGATTTGAAACCCGTCTCCTGAATGATGGTTCAGCATGCTAGCCACTGATCTACCAGCGTGTTTGCTTTTTGTACAGGTGTTATCGACTGCGCCTTTCATTCTGAGCACCATCACACCATCAAGTACTCCGCCGAGAAGAGATTCGTCACTACCCGACTACATGGCTGCTACTCTAGCCGATCTGCCACCGCCACCTTACGCCACGCTTGTGCACGCACCATTTAGAACCAGACTACTAGGAGGCAGTGATTATCCACCACCATTGTATTCTGAGAGTACAGTGTAGTAAATGCATCAAACTGGCTGTGGTAGTATGTTATAAGAGAGAATATTAGGATATAAGTAAGGTTGTTATATTTGAAATATTATTAAAAATTAAAAATTAATACTTGTAACCACGAAAGATGTAGGTCATCTGTCAATATGTAATAATTGCCATTTTACATATTGTGTATTATGGGTTTTATCAATTATTGACATTTTATTCTATACAACTTTTTACTTTCTCGACAAATTTTTCATTTACATAGACCAAGTCTGGTAGTTTGAATGAATAATATGTTCATGGAAAAATGTTTTCATATATCATTGTTATATAATGACCTTTTTACATTATGTATATTATCTTTTATTTATTAATTGACGTTTTATTTAATACAAAAGTTATTTTGATCTCTTGACAAATTTTTAATTCACAAGAATTTAGATTGATACTTCAAATGAACAATTTGTTAAAGGAATAATGTTCTACAATATGTTATTGTAGGAGGCCATTATATTATTTGCGTTATTGATTTCACAAATGTCCATTTGTTTTTAAATTGTATTGTAGTGTGACTGACGTTTCTTATATCTTGTGATCAATCAAGAATTAATAACCATATTATTATTATTGTTATCAAATATCACTCTTATAACTGTTACATTTTCAGGTTTATCATGATTTTCAAGACGTAGTTCACCATACTGAACGTCACAGAAATCTTTCAAATATGTTGATTTTCAAATTTGAAAAAAGATTACGTTATTATCGATTGTTTTACTATTGTACAGTTGGTAGACGACTTTCATGTATCGTGTATCTTCGATATCTGATAAGACCGTCACACTTTGTGAGTGGTATTCTTATCTTACATGCAAGCATAATCAGTGATTTCAATAAACATCAAGAATATCAATATGTCAAAACGAGCAGTGACAAAGAAATCTCTCAACCCTTCTAATAAAGTTAAGAGAGAGTGAGAAATAAAAATAAAAATTAATCATCTATGGCTGGTATATTAAGAAAACTGGTATGTATTATTGGTATCTGCTGATTTAGCTATAAGGCATAATGTTTACTTTCTATATACAAAAGAATTTGAATGAATTTTAAATTTCACAACCTTATAAATATTCCGATTTCATTGTTTTGAAGATATATTTGAGCATTTTTCACTATGAAAAGTTCAAATGAGTGTTAAATCCGTAAAAATGAAAAACCCAAGAAATATGAGATGAGAGCTAGCTACTAGTTACTTAGCTAATTGGTCATTATGTATTTGGGGTAATAAGATCCTCCTTGTGGTGCCCCTTTCAAAGAATTTCTTCCTTAGCCTTAATTGGAAAACAGTTTTTATATATCAAATATCAATTCTAATTTTATAACATTTTTAGATTGCTTCTATTCTGACATTGTTTGGAATCTCAATTTTCTCGACGTGTATCGTTTTACTGATTGGTTACGATGACAAGCTCGGTCGGTACTGGTTGTTTCTCTTCTTCGTGATGATTATTGGCTTGATCTGGTTCTACAAGGGCATACACATCTGCATGGAGGAAATGGATGAAGACTTGGACAGGACGGATGCTTCCCCAGATGGAGTAACAAATGGTTGTCACACAGCTATAAGTGTGAGTATTGGATTTAATTTCGTTCGATGTGGGGCCTGAATCGAAAAAATATCGTTCTCTGTTGATTTCATCTGATTCTTGTTGAATCCTATGCAATATTTGTGGTATCCTTATTCCAATTCAAAAATAAATATTTCCATGATACATTTTTTAGTCATGTTCTATATTTTTTTTCAGTTGCAATAATAAAATGTTTTAATAATGCAATATATTTAGCTATTTTTTTTTAAAAAAATGTTGGTTCTTCAAATTAAACTCGAAAATCTCCATGCAATACCACTTGTATATAGGTCGAAAATTCACGACTAATATACGATCCCATGAAACGTCAAAATGAAATAATAAGATCATTTAAAATTTTCCCAGTTCGAGCCATTTTGTCCGAGTTTACCAACCACTACGGACGTGCCTCCCAACTACTCAGCAGCTACTTTAGCTGATCTACCACCGCCACCTTACAGCGTACTCCATGCGCCTCTTCATGGTGAAACCAACAAACAAGACATCGCGTCTACTTTCTCCGAGATACCACCGCCAACTTATAGCTTACTTTACATGGCTACACCGCAAATACCGCCAACCGTAATTGAGTATGGAACACTTTCATCGAGTATCACACCTACTGAAGATACAAGTGTTGTAGAAGAATCTGAATCACCACCGCCAACTTACGATACCATTTCGCAAACATCCACGCAAAGAATATAGTAACTATAGTGACTAATAAAAAAACGAAAATGATAATGGTAGCTCATATCCCTTCAACGTTATGCAAATTCGAATTTCACAACCTCGAATAACAAGTGACAGACATTTTAAAGAAACATTGGAAGCTGGGTTTCGAAAAGTTGAAAACAAATTACTTTCGTCGCATTTTAATTTTTTCATATTGAAAGACGATTATCAGTAATTCAGACGAGGTATTGTAATGTGAAAGAATTATGAATTGGAAGTGATATACCGTGACGCTGTGGATAAACATGGCGTCATGGAGATTCGAAATGTTTTTAAAATGTTTATTTTAGGGAAGCATTGTTGTTGTTTTTTGTGGTGGGGATTATAGGGTCCATAAAATTAAGTTGCTCGTTTTAACTGTGAGTATAGTAAAAACTTTCAAGTTGAGTTGATAACATTATATATGCACATTTTGAAGATGATTAAAATGGTTAATGAATAAGAGGATTGATAATTTTATAATTCATACAGGTACCTTCGATATTTGCTATGATGAATTCAATCATCACCTAAGATTAAACATTGACCAATTGATACATGATAAGGTAGAGACTCGATATAAATTAAGCCAAGAAAATTGTTGAATTTTCTCAGTGAAATGCACAACGTGAATACGGTCGCCATGTTTGATGGTTTTGAACAAGAGCTGGGCCACCTGTCTAAGTGCTGTGCAGCTATGAGTGTGGACAATGAACAGTTTAGTAAAGCAAGTACTGAAAAATCGTTTGACAAAGTTGTTACTTGAGAAGTGAAAAGACATATTCGAGTACACTGAGAAATTATCGAAGACAAAGTATTCATGCACACTAATATACAAACTAGTTGAATACATTTCTACCTTTGGAATAAATCCTAAAAGAAAACCGAATTATATTTGTAAAATGATCACCAGATTTTCAGTTTATACAACTAAATGATGGTTAATTGATCTGAGTGTGTCCGCCATCTTGGTGAATGGAATGAATAAATGTTCTCACATCGAAGGCTTTTTCAAATTTGACTTTTATAAATACGTAATTATTGAGTTTTTTCAATCTGTAATCCCTCACGTTCCTTCCAACACAGTCTGTAAGAATGATCAGTGTTGTTCTCCTAATGAAACTCCTAATGAAGCAATTCCGTAGTCATGGAAACACAACATCAGCATGCAGAGCTGGTGTTCATTCCTAGGGACAATCCACGTCCTTCTATTAGCCGTTCGTGACGGATAATCCATCCATCAATTGTAATCTCTGTGGACCGTATTGTACGTCATAGACTGACTGATGTTCGTGTTATCGGGGATATCTAATCGAGTAATCGGAGTCGAAATGCGTTAAAAACGAGAGAAATATATCGTACAGTCGTAGAGAAGAAGCTATCGACTCACCAGCTATAGCGTAGAAAGCGACTGGAAGGAGAGAGATAGAGATAGCGAGAGAGGGGAGAGTAAGAGAAAGATTCTTACATGGCTGGTGTAGTAAAGAAAGTTGTAAGTACGTTACAGATAATTTACCAAGATTCTATCTCATATAATAATATATGGATTATTATTTATTATAAATCAAAACGTGTTGTATCGAATTATATTATATCTAAATCGATACTGCACTGTTTTGAGGCGCAATCGATTTTGAGAAATACCATTCAGAAATTTTGATGATTACCATAGGAATAACTCAGGAGAAAGTTTAAGAAAATTAATATATAAATATATATGGAATTATTATTTCTGCGGTATTCTATAGTTCTCAAATAGTTCAAGCACCAGAATAATACACATTGTTCTGAAGTTCTACTGAAATCGGAACAGTCGTTACAAAAACAAAAATGCAATATGGAATATCAAATCAATTTCCAACGTATCCTGAGTTGAACGCTCATCCTCAGCTTAGTGCTTTTGGTAAATCTACCTCATGTGAAACAAAGTTAAATTGGGAAAATTCCCTGCAAACTTCCAGTCTCTACTCCTTCGTCTGAAAAAGGTCACTGCGGGCTAAGCAGTATATTTTTTAGAGGATACACCATCTCATTGAATAGCAATCTGAACAGAAATTTCTTATAATCACGACCGATAGCAGCACAATCACGCAGGTATATTGCGCTTATTGAAAATTATCAGCGGCTGGTTGCAACATCACCAAGTGAAGGTGTAGAAAGCAGCGCTGTGCGATGAGAGGAAAACTGAGGATCAATTCTATTTTTTCATTGTTGAGGTGCGGTTGCGGTCACATAAATTGGTCGATAAAACTACATTAAAATTAATCTTGAGAATAATTACTGATATTGTACACAGTAAAACTGGGAAACATTGTTCATACGCACTCCCGCATTATCTATGGAAATCTACGTGGTTAAATGTGTGTAGATTCAGTTTGAATTAAACATTCATGTGATCGCAAAGTTAACATTCATCGTTCATTATGATATTTTATATTTGTTTTCAGATTGCTTATATGCAGATAATCGTTGGAACGTCAGGTTTCATCGTAGGTCTCTTGTTACTGGGTGTTTTCAGTCAGTTTTGGTTCTTCGGCTTATTACTGCTGATCATTGGGTGTATATTGTTATACAAGGGAGTTGACATCTTGAAGGCTGGAGTACATTATGCCATAACGGAGGACACTCCAGAAAACATCGTAGCGGCTTATGGACGATACACACCTTTAAATGTAAGCATTTTGCATCTAGAGACACATCATGATTATTGTGCGCCAAACAAACTCACCAACAATTAGGTTATACAGGGATTATGACTTGAATCTGTCTAAAGTTAAATTCCGATACTATATATGCACGGCCAGCTATGAACCATGTGACACCGTTTATTTGAATTAAAGATAATTCGAAAAGAAAATCAAGATACAATTCTTAACTAATAAAGTTCATACGAAATCTTGACTTGTATAGATTCTCATGTACAGGTGTGATGGGAGGATGAATATTTTCATCACAGAAAAATATCGATCATCGAGGAATCGAATCCACTTATATAGGCCTACTCATCCGTATACCCAGCCATATATCCTCATATACACACACACACACACATATATATATATATATATATTTGAAAAAATATATATATATATATACATAGCTATTCATGTTTTACTATATAGGCCTAGGCCCCTAGTAAATGAAAGAAAATGTGACTTTAATTAGTCCACCATCAAAATAATACTTCTTCAGACGTTCAAGAACCAACAAACTTGTAAGCTATTCACACCCTCTTTCAACTCTCCTTGTATCTTTCATTTCTTCCACAGGATGAGCCATTAACTTACACTCCGAGCACCATCACGCCAAGTGTGCCAACCACGATGGACTTTCCACCAAACTACACAGCAGCTACTTTAGCTGATCTACCACCGCCACCTTACAGCGTACTTCATGCGCCTCTACACGTTCGAATTTGTGATCAAGACAATATACCGTCTACTTCAAGTGAAACACCACCGCCAAATTACTGCTTTTTTCACACATCTACATCGCCGATACTGCCTGATAGTGACTATGTATTACAGTCAGGAACACCATCTCTCCGTGTTGGAAATAGTGTTCAAGACACTGTCGCCTCAACAGTATCTGAAATACCACCCCCTATTTATGCTAGTATTGAGCACACATTGACACAGCCAATAATTAGCATTCAACTAAATGTCAGTGATGACCCACCATCATTCAACGGAACATAGACTCAATGTAATAACACGATCCTGTGATATTTCAAGTTAGTATATACCACAGGTCATCGATTGAAAAAGACTTGAATATACCTTGACATTTTTATCTCAGTATTGTTTGAAGGTTTTGGCATAATTGGTGAATAATGAATTATCATCATGAATTGGGACCTAATTTCACTACTATACTAGATATTTTCACTCTAAAGATTTCCAAATAAAAACAAAGTTAGCCGCACAATTGAGATAACATTTTATTTAATTCGGTCAGACGTAAAGATGATGGGAAGAGATAATTTTCGTTTCTTGAAATATTTTATAGCATAGTAAAGATACTCTAATTCGAATCATATACTATTTTGATCAAATGTGCAGAACTATATGTTTTATGATGATATGACAAAGTATCTTAGATGCTTCAAGCAATGATATTCATATGGTATGTTCATAAATTTACCATTTAGATGAATTTTGGAACGAGATCAGATCGACTTATAACAAATATGACCTACCCTAGAGAGAGTTTACGTAGATTAGCAACTGCTGATATAAACAGAACACAGCGTGAATACAGTTGCCATAACTACAAGTACAACGTTTAAATGACAGTGAGGCCATCCAATTAGGGCAAGTGGCGTTATGAGTGTGGACAATGCATAGTCAAATGAAGGAAGTAACTCTGTATTCGATTACTTGTGTATCAGAATTATTTTATGAGTATTATTAATGAGTAATATTAAGTAATAACTAGTATCAAGTAATAAGTTTGATTTATTCCATATGTTAACCATTTTGTGTTCATACAATACAAAATGTATTTCAATCTTTTGGGGCCCAAAGGATTGTATCCATATAGTGCGTTTAATTTGAGAATGAAAATGTGGCTAATGAGAACTAAACTACATGTGTTAAAATGATAGCATTGCGCTTCATTAAAATACACTTTATTTATATTTCATGAAGGAATGAATGAATCAGTCGATCAATCAATTAATCAATGTTGTCTTATACTGCGTCGATATAGGTCATTTTGCACTCCAAAAAAGTGTGGTTTGAATACATCTAATAATAATAAAATGTGTTGAATTCAAACTCAATTTGAGTGACTCAAGACTTCAATAAACCAATCAATAATATAAAATGATATAATATCAATGTGATTCAGTCAATGGAATCGTCACACTAAACATCCTCAAACATCCTTAAATATGTGATAATCATCCAAAAATAGCGCCAAATGAACTAGCTAAATAAAGTACATAAATACATTTTGACTGGGAAATGTTATGTAATTGACTTCAATTTTATCAAGTAATCGTAAATTTAAATGAATACCAAATAACTGTTGTAAGTTATTGATCAATGTGAGTCTCTGCATATTAGTTATTCCAGTAACAAGCGATAAATATTCAACAGCACTTTATAAATTCAGTCATTGACATCTTGAAAATGTACACATTTCAGTCTTGCATCAGAATAACGTACGTTTGCTTCGTGTTGCTATATCCTCTGCAGTCTCTTTCTAGACTAGTTCCTTCTTATTTCATGGATACAATCATAACTGCTTCCGTTTATATGAAATTGTCAAATGAAAAAAAGGATAATGTAAAATACGAATGTAGTAAACCATTTCCGGAATTTACTTTAGGGGCTTAGGAAGAAGCAGGCGTCTGAAGGGCTTGTATAAGCTTTCACATCGTGCACTCTCACGACTAGTGATGGGCGCATGGGAATATTCCCCGGGGAATGTTCCCGCTAATGGGAATATTCCCGGGAATTTTTCCCATGTTCGAATAAATACCCATATTCAGAGAATTTATTTTTTGAAAAATGACTTCAGCAGTTCGATAATTAATGAGATAATTCAGCAATTTGCCTACTGTGAGTATATTATTTTTATTTATTTTTATTTGTTTTTCGAATGGTGGGTTTTCAGAATCCAAGCCCGACTTTTGGTGGTAGAAATATCTCGACAGGCCTCAGATGAGAAGATTTGCAGTACCTTTTTTGTTTTCATGTAATGTTTTGTGATTATTTTTCTTATGGACTAGCTCCATAAACCAAAAATTATACACCAAAAATTTAAGTAGGCTCCATAGTTTTTTATTTCTTCATTTCCTTCCTTTTTCGTACTCTAGTGAGTGTAAATAATAAGAAAAATATATTCCCTGAAAATTCCTGAGAATATTCCCCAAATGATAAATTCCGGGAATTTACCCATCACTACTCACGACCATAGTTTTTAAATACAAACCCAATTTATTTTTTATAATGTGTTTGAATAAATATTTTATATGTACGCCATCCCAAATTTTTGGAACCTTATCAAGCATCAACAGTAATCCTCTCAGCTGAAGCTTTATATCATCCTATTATCATTATCAATCAGCATGAATTAGGTGATTAGAGGATAACACGCATACGTCATTCACTATTCAGCACCAGAACAATACATTCACGTGATTAACGCTATCTAGGAAATATCTCCAGTTATTCGTCTCACGCAGTGCTAACAACATCGAAACAAAGCAATAAGAAGTGTCATATTTATTCTGCAGAATGTCAATCTAGCTTGACGATAGTGTGATTTTCAAGCTTCAATATGGTTATGGGGGTGAGTACTACCATACTACTATTATACTATACTAGGAAAACGCCATATATGCGTTGTTAGACGAGCGGATAGTAATAGGATGGGTGAAAACTGCTTCGAGTGGTACCAATTTAGCATATTTTATGTTTTTTCTTCAAAATGGCTGACCTGATCAAGCTGAAAATCTCCAGAAATGTGTATCAAAATGTAATTCAACTTCACGCAGAATTTCATTATTTTGGAAAATAAAAATATTCTCTTTTTTCCGCTGTGTTATTCTAATGGGTATTTTTGAAATGTCTAAAATTCGTAAAAAAAAATGCTACGACCAAATAATGCCACAAAAGTATACAGAACTAAATTAGATAAGCAACCATCTTTTAAAAAGTTTGAAATGAATAGCTGTAGCCGTTTGACCTGTGGAGAACCGACAAAAAACATAGAAAAAAAACGAACACCAATTTTTTTCAGTATGTCAAATTGAATCTCCGCTGAAGCTCGTCTAATTAGTACTATTATATCAGAGTATAATTGGAAAACTAATGCAACAAAGACTCTTTATAACTCATTGTTGAACGATATACGATTGTATCAGAGGACATGTCACTCATTTATTGTGATTTTCAACGACCAAATGAACTATATTAAACGAAACTAATAAAAGCCAATCAAAATCAAATACGAAAAGGTCCTTCGATGGATCTGATGTATGAAAATCACGAGAAAGAATATCCTACAGTATATTTATTTTCCAGTTTTCGATATTGATTCTGAAAAATGTTCCAGTATCACGAGGGAGCTGCCTTCGGTCTATTCGTCCTTGTTCGCCATCATCGTCGTACTAATGACAAGCGCTTCATTGCTACCTGTCTTAGTCTGGTACCTGTTGATATCAGTGGCTATAGTCACTATTCTGGTCATGGTGTATCGATGTGTGAAGAGGAACGTCCCCAGCACGAGCAACAGAGACAGAGATAGTATCAGCATCATATCGGACGGACGAGGCAATGTTATGAGTGTACGTCATTTGATAATTTCAGGATTTATTCTCTCAAGTGTATAAGACTAGGAAAACGCCATATATACGTTGTTAGACGAGAGGATAGTGATAGTATGGGTAGTAATGGTTAAGAACTGCTTTGAGTGGTACCAATTTAGCACATTTTATGTTTTTGCTTCAAAATGGCTGACCCGATCAAGCTGAAAATGTTTAGAAATGTGTAACAAAATGTAATTCAACTTCACGCAAAATTTCATTTTTTTGTATAGTAAAAATATTCTCTTTTTTCCGCTACCGGTATGTTATTCTAATGGGTATTTTTGAAATTTATAAAATTAATAAAAAAAAAGTTACCCCCCGATAATGCCACAAAACTATACAGATCTAAGTTAGATGAGGAACCATATTAAAAAAAAGTTCAAAGTTGATAGCTGCAGCCGTTTGACCTGTGGAGAACCGACAAAAAAACATGAGAAGAAAAAAAAACATTAAAAGTTAAAACATAAAAACGAACACCATTTTTTTTCAGTACGGTATGTCAAATTGAACCCTCGCTAAAGCTTGTCTAATCATCAAAAAACTGATATTCCGCTAAATCGACTCCCATGGACTCTTTTAAAGTCGCGTTACATAATGAGAGACAAAAATGACCCTCAATTGACACCAACCAATCACACTGTGTTTCCCAGTTCGCTGTATTGCTATGGTAACGCTTGTTATTTGCAGTCACATCACATTTCACTGGCATCTTGTTTGTCGCAGTAGGCCTAATGATGTGAGAGTATTTGTTCGCAGGATCTAAAATCTACCGGCAAGACTTTGAAGAAAGATTTACCACCTAACTACGCGGTTGCTACGTCAGCTGATCTACCACCGCCAACTTACGCCGCCATTGTTCACACTTTTAAGACACCACCAATAACGAAGACTAAATGAGAGGTCTATTGAAGATATCAATGCTTTTTGGATGTTAATGTGGTATTGAAGGTTGTAAACAAATCCTTATACCTTTGAGATTAAATCCTATTTTGATTAGGCCTATGAGAATACATGATTTTTTTTTCATTTGTCAGTTTTATTAAGCTCAATAAAATATAGATTATTCACAGCATAATTATGGTAATAAAAATAAATAAATAATAATATAGAATTGATTATATAAAATGTTCGCCAAAGAAGTAAACAATTTGACATGTGCAAAGTAATTTGGTGCGATAAATTAATGGTGTTGAAGAGCAAATATAATATTGCCATTAACTAGGAAACGCCATATATGCATTGTTAGACGAGCGAATAGTAATGGTATGGGTGAAAATGGGTAAAAACTGCTCCGAGTGGTACCAATTTAGCACATTTTATGTTTTTTCTTCTAAATGGCTCACCCGATCAAGCTGAAAATGTTTAGAAATGTGTATCAAAATTTAATTAAACTTCACGCCAAATTTCATTCTCTTGGAAAATAAAAATATTCTCTTTTTTTTTCGTCATGTTATTCTAATAATATTTTTGAAATTTCGAAGATTCATAAAAAAAAAAGTTACCACCCGAAAATGCCACAAAACTATACAGATCTAAGTTAGATGAGGAACCATATTGAAAAAAAGTTTGAAGTTGATAGCTGTAGCCGTTTGACCTGTGGAAAACCGAAAAAAAAAAAAAAAAAAAAACATAAAAACGAACAATAATTTTTTCCAGTATGTCAAATTGAATCCTCGCTAAAGCTCGTCTAATTAGTTGTGGTACGAAAATTACATACGTAACCAAGGGTAATAACTTATGAATCCGCTAACTATCGCGTAATTCGCTAACTATCAGTTCGTGAAGCGTAACACAGTGGATTAACCGATAGTTAGTGGCGTACCCGTAGTCAGCTGAGCTATTCTTGTACTTTTTGTAGTCAAATTTTGGTAATGTGCGGCCATTGAAGTACTTCGATATTATAACGTATTTGTCTCACTCAAGATAATGTAAATTTTGTAAAAATAAAAAATAATATGATTAAAAGTGAATTCGTATATATATATATATATATATATATATATATATATATATATATATATATATATATATATATATATATATATATATATATATTATTTCCATAGATGTTTTATCAATGAGGATAACGAGCCTGGCGGGTGCGGGTTCGAGTCTCCAAGCTATCAATTTGAATTTCTTGAATTCAGAAGGTGAATCCTAGGGGCATTGTGAATGCTTGATGAAGTTGAAGGTTCGAACCACCTATGCCTAGTGCTGTGTGATGGAGGAGACGGTTGCTCGGAACCTTCATCTCGCGTGAATACAAACTTGTATTCAAGAGAGATGAAGGCTTGAACCAACCGTGCGCTAGTGGTATATGATAGGTGGAGACGGTCGCACGAAACTGTCATTCCTCGTGGATACATGCAGACGTGTATCCCGACTCGTAACAAGACCTGCGGGAAATCCGGGAACGGTTCCAGGTTTTGTGTTCTACAAGAGGAATGATCTGTCCAGAGGGAGCTATTACGGGTCTCGTGGATGTATTATTTTATAGCAAACAGCTCAAGTACTATGTTCGAAAAGAAGCTTTAAAAGATAGTAACTGCCGCCCCGGTGGCCAAGAATGAACTAGATCGCTAGCGGTAGAAACTGTAGCCACCGTTGGGCGTGGATTCGAGACTCGAGTCCAGCAGAGTCCAGCGTTGTTTCCTGTTGAAACCCATTTTGTTAAAATTATTCGACATTTTTAAAACTTTTATTTGTTATAACTTCATTAACTTATTTGTTCCCCCGCGGGTCTCAATTGTTGAGCTTGCCCCCTCCCTCAACTTTCAAAGTGTTCCGACGCCCCTATACATATTTATATATATATATATATATATATATATATATATATATATATATATATATATATATCATAATGATTTAGGAATGAAACCAAGTAGGCCTAATGTGGTGATTAAAATATACATATTTTTATTCGCCAACGCGTTTTGATAGGATTGTACCTATCTTCGTCAGAGCTAGAACATGACCAAGAAATAAGACTCCAGCAAACATATATATATATATATATATATATATATATATATATATAATATATAATATATATATATTATATATGCCGCTCCGGTGATCAAGTCAATTATCGCTAGCGGTAGATACTGAAGTCACCGTTGGGCGTGGATTCGAGTCCCGCATATAAGGCACATGGGTTTTTGTAAACGTCCTTTCACCCATCATCACTTCATCGTTTCATTATCATCCGCTCATTCGTACCCCCGTATAACCTAGCTGTTGGTGGGGTCGTTAAGCAACATTAAAAAAATATATATATATATATATATATATATATATATATATATATATATATATATATATATATATATATATATATATATACCGAATAAGCGGTGTTGAATCCGTGACTAAGGCCCCATCGCATGCAAGTGACTGCAGCGATGATAACGACTAGTGCCACGTTAAGTGCAGATCACTATCGGCTAATAGAATATTAATATTGACTGAACCAACACAATACACTCAACACTACAGACAGTGTACTGTTGACAGTCGGTAAGTGATATTGCCACCGAACTGGAAATGTGGAGATAAAACCTGCGAATAATGCCAGTCTTTCACAAACAAAATGGTGTCTAGGATAGATATTTTGAAAAGAGCACATAATTATAATAGACTAGGAAAACGCCATATATGCGTTGTTAGACGAGCGAATAGTAATAGTATGGGTAAAAATGGGTAAAAAGTGCTTCGAGTGGTACCAATTTAGCACATTTTATGTTTTTTCTTCAAAATGGCTGACCCGATCAAGCTGAAAATTTTTAGAAATGTGTGTCAAAATGTAATTCAACTTGAAGCAAAATTTCATTTTTTTGGAAAATAAAATTTTTTTTTTTTTTCCGTCATGTTATTCTAATGGGTATTCTTGAAATTTCTGAAATTCATAAAAAAAAAGTTACCGCCTGATAATGCCACAAAACTATACAGATCTATGTAAGTTTGAAGTTGATAGCTGTAGCCGTTTGACCTGTGTAGAACCGACAAAAACACATGAAAAAAAAAAAGTAAAAACATAAAAACGAAGACCAATTTTTTCAGTATGTCAAATTGAATCCTCGCTAAAGCTCGTCTAAATACATGAATGCGTTTTAGATCGTTTCTGGATGAGCTTATAGCAAAGACGTCTATCTTACATACCGAAAAAATCGGGATATTTATCTGTAACGTTAAGGGGGTTCTTTAAGGTGTAACCTTAAGGTTATCCTTAAGGAGTGTATTTTTTTCGAGTATTACAATTCAGAAACGAGAACATTAATAGCAAGAATAGATGAGGCGCTATATGTTGACAAATTGAATGACTTCGAAAAGTCAAGTTTCGGCAGGACATGACCTGCCATCATCAGGGATGCTTCTTTGCAGCTCGGCAAACGTCGATCATTCATCCAATCCGTGAGAACTTTCGTCATAACATATATATATTCATATATACATAACATATAAATAGAGTTCTGGCATACCTGCATATTCTTCTGATTGACCTCTAAATCCGACAACAGACATGATCAGTAAAGACCTTGCCCCGAAGACCCACAACCATCATTAATAACTACGTCTTTGACCAGAAGCGACATCTGAATTGTGCAAATCATTATCAATCAATCCTCAGAGTCTATTTCTAGAAAGATTGAGTTTTGTAATCATGTTTTTTTTTTTTTAAACGCTTTGTATGGTTTACTTCAACAATTGAACAGTCATTCTCAATCCTCATTACGGACATGTTTCATTTAATTTGGTATTGGGTATTATCATAACGACGCACTGTAATGATAACTAAGATATATTGGTGTCGGTGAATGAGGTTTGAGATGATGGGAAGATGTTAGTTGGAACGTTGGAGTTAGAAAGGCGTAGGATAATTGGATGAACGTTAGAGAAGACCTCCGTTCCACTCTTATGGAGCTTTGTCTGCGTGTTTTTTTTCTGTTTCTTTGTAACCAACTACACAGGTATAGCAGGGTTTGACTGATCGACATGAAACTTTTTCTGTACACGAATACTTATCCAACTTAGAAGTGTTTGGGTTAAATCGATTAGACCATTTTTGAAAAATACCACCTCAAAGTTTCGAAAAACCCAATAACATCAGGCTGGGTAAGAAAATTTGATAATTAAAATCTCTCCAAATTACTTCAAATTTCCACTGAATGTGAAAAAAACGTACAGATGGATGGTGGCGGGTATCGAACCAAAGCTCAATCTACCTGTCACTAATAGTAAGCACGTCACCACTGAGCCAACCGTGCCGGTACTACCAGCGGCCTCATTCCGTGGATGTAAGTATACGTCTTTATAGCACTTCGGTACATTTGGAACGTATTCCTTCATATCCCTTTTTGTCTACTCGATGAAATGGGCCTCCTGGGACTGTCTCTACGTTTCTATTGGCTGGGCGAGGTGGCCTGAAATGAGGGGAGGGGGAGGGAGGGGGGAGGGGGGAAGGGGTCACTGAGGGCCTCAAATGTAAATCATCCCGAGATATGTAAATCGCCTTCCTACGACTTCGTCTTGTTCGCTTGTTAACGCAACCGACACTCGCGAGCGTCTCGCGTGTATCAAGGAACTGACGATCGTTTCAGGATGGTAAAATTGCTAGTGGTGAAGTTTGGGAGTAGTAAAGGAAGACCTACCCATGAGTAATATTTTAGGAGTAACAGAGTAACAGAATATATCTACTATCGTACTGAATTTCCGTATATATTTAGATGAGCGTTAGCGAAGATTTCCACCCAACTCTTACGGAGCTTTATCTGTCTGTTTTTTTTTTTATTATTATTTGTGGGCACTGCACAGGTCACAGGATTTGACCGATCGGCATGAAACTTTTTCTGTATACGCAAACTTATCCATCTTAGAACTGTGTAGTTTTTGGGACAAATCTCTTGGACCATTTTTTAGAAAGCTCATCTCAAAGTTTCTGAAAACCCCATAACATTAGACTGAGCAGAAAAAAATTGAAAAATAAAATCTCACCAATATCATTCAAATTTTCCTCAAATGTAAACACGGAAGTGATACCTACACATAATTTAAAATTTGTATGCAATTCGAACCAGCCGTTACGAAGAAAATAATGTAATAAGTTATATGTACTTTACTCATCGAATAGATAGAAATAATAGCAGAAAACTGTTGCAGTGATAGATCCACGGCTCCCCAGATTCGTGGGTATCGAATGAAGTATCTTTTATTATATAAATGTGTGTAGAGATTTAGATTTCATTTCATATATATATCGCTCATCTTACTACGCATATTCTGCGTTTGCCTAGTTTTTCTCCTGGAAATAGGCATCTATAAAAATGTAAACTTCAAGTATAAAATAAAAATTGTGGAACATGAAAAATATAAATTCAAATTGTGGAATGATTGCTATACTAATATCCTGTTAGCTTATATTCAATTTATAAACCGAATTGAAAATTGCATATAAGAAGCAACACGTGCACCCCACCGGTAATGTGAATTGTGCAAACTTTAATAAAAATCTTGATTGAAAACGAAAAAATGGAATGAGAAAAGGAAGAAATTAATCGAAAACGATAAACGGAAACTAGAAGTTGAATTGAAAACGCAAATTGAGAATGAAAATTGAAAATGGTTTGAAAACTGATGAGGTAAATTACGCAAGTCAAGTTTACGTTCGACAAGTTACGACTGAGACGTGTGGTCGTGTGGCTAGCACGCTGAACCGTCATTCAGGAGACCCAGGGTTCGATTCCTGCCGTGGTTGAACATCTTGGACAGGGGTTTTTCCGTAGTTATTCCTTCTGTCGTTCAGGTCAATAGTGAGATCGTTCCTTATCAAAAAGGCCACGACCGACTCCTTTCCACTATCCAAACAAAACTAATAAAAAAGCTTTTCATCTCATTATTTCATTTTCTCATATATCATTCACCGACGCCAATAGATCTAAATCATAAGAACAATGCGTTGTTAAACCCAATATGAAATAAAAATAATGATAAGTCAATGAATAGTTCTTCATTTATATTCCTTTTCATCATTTTTACAGCCGCCCCGGTGGCTAAGTCAACCATCGCTAGCGCTAGAATCTAAAGGCAACGTTATGCGTGGGTTCGAGTCCCGTAAAGTTTTTGTAAACGAACTTTCACCCATCGTTACATTTTCATCCGCTCATTCGTACCTCCGTATAACCTAGCTGTTGGTGGGGTCGTTAATCATTCTTACATAACATAATGCTTCAGATGTTTGCAACACTGTTCGCCACCCATGTATCTGTAGCGACGGGTGGTCCATCTGACGTGATGTGGTTGTCTCTTGTAACCATGACAACAAGAGAGTTGCACTTCCCTCCATTGACAAGTCAATCATGTCGTGACTCGAACATACAGACCTGACATAGATTGATAACATGTTCAATTGTTGTCGTTCAAGAAAGGCGAGTCAGTACATACGTTGAAATAAGACGAAGACAAAAACTGATGGGTTTTTATTTGTAGAAAAGCTTTAAGAGGATATGGGAGTCGATTTAGCGAGATATTGTTCATTTGGTGATAGCTTTTGAACCGTACAAGATATAAACAAAATCTAATGCAGAGGAAACAGTAAGAAATTATGATAACTTCAGGATGGTACAAGTGAGAACTATTTAACTCATATAGGAAAATTGTCAACCGTATAAAAATAGCTAAAAATACACAATGTTTAGCTGTATATAGCCTTTAAACCCTCCATAGTATAGCCTTCGGTTGACAATTATGCAACATGAGATAAATAGTTATCAATTATACCATCTTGAAGTTATTAGAATTATCTGTGTACCTTCTATATTAGATTTTTCATGTCTCATACCATTTAAAATTATTACCCAAAAAATGATATTTCGCTAAATCGATTCCCATGGAATGGACTCGAGAACACGGGACTCGATTTAGCGAAATATCTTTCTATGTTTTTATGAATATTTATAGTTTTTTTTTTATTTTGTTTGCACTAATTTTTGTGTGCACTCCATTTTTGGTATGTGTCATTTTGTTTTATTTGTTTCTTGTATGCGCTCCACAAGTCAAATATATTATTGATCTTCACGATCTTTCTGTGAACACATTGACTTATATATACGGCTTGGATCT
This sequence comes from Brachyptera putata, assembly GCA_907164805.1. NCBI lineage: Eukaryota > Metazoa > Arthropoda > Insecta > Plecoptera > Taeniopterygidae > Brachyptera > Brachyptera putata. The sequence continues at coordinate 17,340,312 of OU015471.1, read as the reverse complement.
ATACAGTTAAAATAAGGTTTACCACCCTCGAGAAAAATCTGTTCGAAGGCCTACATTTTAATTTGTTTAAATATTGGTAGAATAACTCTTCGGAACAATGATCTTCCAAACTATTGAAATATCGAAACAAACTGGATCAGCTCACTCCATTCGAGTAGCAGGACAGACAGAACTGTTGAGACTGTTGACCTGGCAACATATTATCCTGGTGGTATCCTGGGAAATGACTTGCCCGAAGGAATGGCTTACTCCCTAGGGAGACTAATTCCCTTACGTCCCATAGCTGCGTCCCGATCGACCGTCTCGACTAGCAATTATCAACAACCGTCGTGTGTTCCGACTCGTAACAGCACAGTAATTACATTTTGAATTAAACTCGTATTTAATTAAGAGATTCGAACGATGTGATAAAAACTAAGTAGATCAGATTACAGAATTATACGAAATAGCACCCGTATTTAAGTCGTAAATTGTCCTATAATATCTCTCTATATCTCTCTCTCACTCTGTCTGTCTGTCTGTCTCTCTCTCTCTCTCTCTCTCTCTCTCTCTCTCTCTCTCTCTCTAACTCTGTCTGTCTGTCTGTCTGTCTCTCTCTCTCTCTCTCTCTCTCTCTCTCTTTCTCTTTCTCTATCTCTCTCTCTCTCTCTCTCTCTCTCTTTCTCTCTCTCTATCTCTCTCACTCCAATTACCGCGGGAATGAGGCGGTAATTGAACTGAGATACGGGATCTGGGAGATACGTAAACCACTTAATAATTCATTAAAACAAAATTGCTGTTTTTAATGGCGAAATATGGTAATTATTTCGTTAGTTAATTCGGTGATTATATTTAACAACTTATCTCTCAAGTTGAACGAAAAAGGTTCCCGCCAAGATATATAGGCCTACATTATATATATATAGAGAGAGAGAGATGTATGACATTAGGTATAGTTGAGAGAATTTTCGTACATAGATAAAATTGAGGATGAATTCGTAAAAATTATCGAGAAGATAAATATAGCTATAGGCCTATATACTGGTAATAGTTTCTGGTGGGGTGAATAATAATTTTCGGAACGTGATACATTCCGGTAACATAACAAGATGTTTCTTAAATTCCAGCTCAACACTAATTATTGATGTCTGGTTCCGGAAGACTTTGCCGATAATTTATTATCTTATGCGACTAGAAAAAATATTCTATATGCCTATAATTGCTATTAAACAAAAATTATTATGTATATGAAAAAAAAGATAGCAGAAAACAAAATATCAGAATAAGATGAAAGTGAAAACCATATTATTATAGGTATATCTAGACCTACTTCACAGCATCGCCTTCTTCACATTCATCCGACACATACGCCTACCAAATATTCTGTTTTCCTAGAATTTGTACGTATAACTATTTGTATGGCACTAGCCTATATAAACATCAAAGTAAATCAACGATTATGCGTTATTTTTTGGATTGTTCTGGTAAACCTGTTTATTTATTTACTATAATAATATATCGAAGTGTCTCTCGCGTTATAGCCTTCTATAAATATAAGACACTTTTACTCATTCGAACTTTCTCGGACTTATTTCAAGTCAAATTATATTGTCAATTTGTCATATAGTACAGATAAATATAGTTTTTCAAATATATATATATATATATATATATATATATATATATATATATATATATATATATATATATATATATATATAGGCCTATATTATAATTATATGACGATCATGAGCCTCAACGTTTTCACCTGAGGCAACGGTGATGGGACGGTTCATGAAAAAAAATCAAAGACTTCATCAATAAAATAATTTAAGGAAGTTATTAAGAAATATGTGTAGACGAATGTTTGGTAAAAATCCTATCCAATTACGTCCTTCCTGACGTTTAAAAGGAAGTGCGGAAAATATTCAGAGTTCAAACACTGAATGAATCAATCAATCTGAAGCTAGAATTATGTCCCTGGAGATATTTTGGAAATTGTTACCTTGTTTTTCATCATTGTCACACTAAAAAAAATATTTTGGATATTCCAAGTTATCACCGAAAAAACTGATATTCCACTCAGTCAACTCCCTATGTAGCACTAAGTCAATTATCGCTAGCGGTAGTAAATGAAGTCACCGTTGGGCGTGGGTTCGAGTCCCGCATAAGGCATGGGTTTTTGTGAACGTCCTTTCACCTATCATCACTTTATCGTTTCATTATCATCCGCTCATTCGTACCCCTGTATAACCTAGCTGTTGGTGGGGTCTTTAAGCAACATTAAAAAAAAGCACTCTTAAGAGTCCATGGGAGTCGATTTAGCGGAATGTCTTTTTGTGATAACTTTTGAATTTGGTAAGATATCAAAAATACGAAAAGGACGAAACACAGATAATTTCAATATCTTCAAGATGTTATACAAGTGAAGAGTATTTATCTAATATCGCCAATTTGTCACGTGTATACATACGACTAAAAAAAAAACATTTAAACCGTAGGCCTATACGCCTGACAATTATGCGATACGGGAAAAATAGTTACTCAAACTTTTTGGAAGGTATTAAAAATATCTGTGTTTCATTTCTTACAGAATTTCGATACCTCATACCTTTCAAAAGTTATCACCAAAAAACTGATATTCCACACAAATATCAGCTCCCTAGCACTCTTAATGCTCGTGTGAGTGATGGTTGCCTAACACTAAATGTCGCCGTTTATGCAGGCCTCTGCATGCGCTAGAAAGTAACAGACCATTAAATCATTGTTTAACGTGTACGTGCAGACATTGTATTGACCAATCAAGGGCTTCATCGGTATGCACCATATTGTGTAGCATAATAATCGTTTGGAAATAGGCAGCATGAATGAAATATTATTATCAGTGATGGAACGTTGAAAATTTTCAATGAATTGAACATTTTCAACGATATTTTTTCGAAAATGTTCAATTCATTGACAATTGTCTGTGAATCCGATAGTTTTAAAAATAATTATCAAAAAAATGTCATCGATTTTCAAAAAATTTCAATACAAATAAATTGAAATTCACTTTCCTCATTTACTTGTTTAAAGAACATTTACGAAGGACTTTTCAAATAGGACAGTACAAAGGAGTTTTGGCCCCACCTACAGATGTTCGATGAATAGTCTACACATTTAGCGAAGATCTATTAATATTCATAAACTTATTCTATACAGTAAACCCAGTTATTATCTCATAAATACTCATCATTTCTACTTTCATTCCAAGTTTTATCATAATGTGGTGGTTCAGCAAATCGTCCAATTATTACTACGGGCCAATTTAAACTTTGGTTTCTTCTGTAACAATTTAGGCCTATTGGCCTTTGTTACCAAAAAATTATCACCAATTTGTATTATTTTACATTAATAATCAGTAGGCTTATAACTAAAAATCAAAGGATACGTTTCATATTCTTTAAATTTTCAATGGAAGGTACGAATTACTAGGAAAACGCAACATGTGCGTTGATGGATGAACGGGGAGGGTATATATTTATATGAAATGTAATCGAAAGCTATAATACCCCCTCCCCCCACCTTGAGTTCATTACTTATTTTAATCGTATCACAATTCAGTTCATTATATGTCTATACCTGTTGCTTATATATTCCTAATGGATTTATTAAAAGCTTTGATTGATGTGAAAAAATTACATTATAATTTTTTCTTATCAAAACGGCTGCTAATTTATGTGAAACTTCGGAATAATATATGTCATTATTACCCTATATTAAAATTCAGTGAAAATATGAATTCATTTGAAAGATTTCTTTTCTGAATTCTCTTATTCGAGTTATTCTTATGGTATTTGTATAAGCTCCAAAATGACTTTTCGCAGAAGTGGTGCAACCGATTGCGCCTCAAAACTATACATTATCGATCTAGATGACACTTGTGTCAAGTTTCAACTGAATTTGTACCAGGTCTCGTTTGACCTGTTGAAGGCGGAAAAAATCGTTTTTTTCGAGTGCGGTGAAATTGAGTCTTCGCTTCGCTCATACAATTGATGAGATACCTTATCTCAACATGGACACGGGTCGGTTCCCGTCAGGACTGGTACGCCTTAAACCCCATGTGTCGAATATAGTGCGACAATACCAGGCTTAGGGCCCATATTACCAATAATAAAAATGTGTTAATTAAGCTAATTAATCAATTGCAATACAAAAATAACATTGGTAACCAAGGGTAATAACAAGCTAATCCACTAATTATCGCTTAATCAACAAATGTATTATTCGTAATACCGGGCCTTACAAGAATAGGGCTATTATACAGAAACAACTAATAAATGAAGTGATAAGGTGTGTTGTGTACATGGGCGTTGGCAGCGGGGGGTAAGGGGGTGCACTTGCCCCCCCCCCCCCTGGAACCAGGCAGAAATTTATTTGAAAAATTGGAATAGTTTTTTTCAAACAATGATGTTTTTCGTAACTTAGTAAGTACCGACTGTACCGGTGACATATTTTAACATGTCTTGTTACGCGGGTGGTCATGAGTCTGATGTGACTGGGGTGAGTAGACAAGGCTATGCCTTTGCCGACTGACGAATATGATTTATTGGGCTATTCTTATTTCATGGAAATTTTGATATTTTGTCATTTTGTATGACGAAATATTTAAAAAGATGAATAGGATCAACTACTTGCATAGAATTCAACCAATTCAACATTAGCTGTCTTCTTTCTCTATATAAATCAAAGCTAACTAAATAGTCACAAAACCTCCCAAAACACCATAAAACGATGGAATTTAAAAAAATCCTCTTGGGGGATCCCCCACTCCCATTGGGACTTGTGCATTTTCGAATTCGGGATATTCCCCCCCCCCCCTCCCTTAAATTTCTTCCTGCCGACGCCCATGGTTGTGTAGATGTGATAAGAATACACCAATTGTACAGATGTTGAAGGATATGTCAACCCTGAAACTAGATTCTGATAAATGAGGACGATATTACTTTCCCCAATTTCGAAGAAAATTAGAAATCATCATCTCAATTTGAGAAATTAAAAATATTTTCTTCTCCTCCCGAGACGGTAGACATTATACATGATTCTGTAAACATTAACAGAATCAAGAAATGTGACTCAGAAAAAGAGCCGGATCCTGAGCGACAAATAGATCCATTATAATTACTGAAATTGAGATGATGATATCTAGTTTGCTCTAAAATTTGGAAAATAAATACTGTAATTATTCGATAAAAGTTTCAGGGTTGTAATGTCCTAAGTATGATTGAGAGGCTGACTGTAAATGACAATGTTCCATTATTAGTTTTCATATTTATGTCTGAGATTATTTTGTATTTCAAATAATTTAAATAGTGCCCCGTCCGAACGATCCTACTTTCGTCCATAGGCCTACTATTAATTGGGGCACAATGATTTTGTATTTCTAGATTTCGATGTTGATTTTTTTTAAAAGATCAAGTTCGACCTAATGCCCGAGTATTCATGTAATAAAATAGATGTACTAAAATCTTCATAATATTGATTTCCATCCTGACGTGGTTTTTCGTGGTTTTCCACAGTCCTCGGAAAAAATGCTTGGATGAGTATATACTAATTGGTCACGACCTTCAATTAGTAGAGTGTTATGCCTAATTATATCAATACAGGCTTTTTTTTATAGTACAATGGAACTTTACATCTGCTGTTATTGGAATACGTATATTGCCTATGACATGGTTCGAAGTGAAAGATATCAACATTCGTGGGTTTGCTTTACTCTTAATACCAATTACTGGTAATGTCCGCGGATATATCACAGAAACGGTTCATACTTAAATGATGTGTTCCGGACTTTTGGAAACTTGAAGTCGTTTATCTGCGGCGAAAAAGTATAGTCATCCCTGGCAGCACAGTCCTAATGTCAAAGTTGATTGTTTTTAATTTAAAATGTACATCAAATGAATTGAGTAATAAATATATATACGGTATGTATATATATATATATATATATATTATAAATTAAATGAATTGATAAATGAATGAATAAATAAGTACCAGTAAATGAACCACTTTAAGGTTCTATAAGGTTAAGGTAAGTTCATTCGCTCCATTTCAATTCCACTAAATACATAGCCTAGGCCTTAGTAAAACTAGTGAATGCATGAAATGATGGACAATGCCTATTTGCATAGAACCCTTGCCGGACTTCTAGTTATTGTTTAGCCTAAATTAACCTGACACGACCTAATCCAACTAATCTAATATCATAAATCCAACCTGTACAGTAACACTTTAGGATCATATAATTATGATCACATACAGTTCTGTGTGTCTACATCATCGAAAATTAGCTATACCAATTTCAATGGTTGCTGTATACAGTTCACTAAAACAAAATATTACTTCAAAATGACGGATTTAAAGCTTCTGATGGATGCAGTTGAATTTCTTGTGATAAAACTGGTTGACAAAATTAATAACACGCTACCCTAAAAGGTACAAACACAACTTTATAATTGTTTGTTATGAATTTGAAGACTACCTTCTTCGTCCGTGGATACAATAGCCACGGAACTTATACATGAATGAATGTTGTTGTTTTGCTACTTACCGGTGCATTGCGTCTTGATAACGACAGTATAGAGGACGAAACCAAGGCAGAAGAGCAACAACAATGCTACAGCAACTCCTAAATAACACTCGAGTGAAGTTCTTCGTCCACCTTGTCGACTGTCAACTCCTTTCTCTGTCACTACAGTTTTATTTGTCGGTACGTACCTCACTGACACGTTAGTCCCCGATGCACTACTTGACATAGGATTCTCAGTGATTCGACAATCTTTATTGTTGTCTAATAACTCTTCCTTTTCAGATTTGTGAGAAGTGTTTTCGCCGTCGAGATTTGTGTCTGTTTCTATGTCGATTGTTGGTGATATTCGTAAAAAACCGTTGTTTGCATTGTTGAGTAGAATTGTCTTGGATGCATTGTTCATGGTTGTGTCTCGATTCGGTGACGACGCATTGTTTATATTTGATACCATCATTTTGAAAACGTTCGATTTAGTGAGAACTAATTTTGTTTATTTTGAATATCATCATAATTATCAAAACTATTTACAATAATACAGTCAACGCATTGTTCAATTTATAATTCAATTCAATCTCACTTTTTTGAATTGAACACTTTCCACTTTTATCGATATACTTTCAACACATATTTATTTAATGACATTGGAATTCATTATAAAAGAAAATCAATTCTTTTTTCAATATATTTAGAAATAAAGTTGGTTCACCTGAATTATATAGATAAAACGTTCCAAATTTTCGAAAATGTGTTCGATATTTTGTTGTCACTTTTTGAGGGATTAGTTGCTGAACGTAAAATTTTCGTAACCGCGATGTTGGTATACTTCATTTGAACGAAATAAAACGTTCGAATTTTTCGAAAACATGTTCTATATTTTGTTGTCAATTGTTGAGAGATCGTCTGTCGATTGTTTGCCTGCTCGGCGAGTCGGTGTAAATAAATGAGTGATGCCGGTGTGCGGTTTACGGTACGTTTTGTTCCCGCGTTGCGACTGAAGTGGTTCAGCGGCTACAGTGGACTGGATGAAACGCGGTGCGGTACGCGTTTACACCCGGTGGGCTTATATAGAGTAAGGCAGAGTTACATGAGGTGGCGACATGCGGCGAGCGGTACGGCAAGAAACGCATGCGCATGCGTTATTTACAGGCGTGCATTCTTATTGGATGTTGAGTATTAACATTCACAAATTATAGACAATTCATACATTATTATGTTAAGAATATTTACGAATCATTATATTTTGCATCACCCTCTTTCCAAAAAATCGGTGATGACTTAATATGATTATGTAATGATTATTTATGGAAGTAGGAACAAGTTTATGTGATTCTTAATTGGGAGTAATTGATACAATGTTATGATGTAAGTTATACTATGTGATACATTTCACGCTTCTTGATTCCTGAGTTGTAAGCAAAACCTAGAACTTGTATTTATTATAACTAGTCTCAAACGTGAACCAGTTATTTTAAATAATTTAACATAAGGATGTGAAATTGTAAATGCTCTTTCCTCAATTAAATATTCAACAATGAAATGTACCAATAATTCATATTCCATTCATCCTCTCAATTACCTTGAATTAGGTTACCAATAATTTGTCGTATAACCAAGGAACTATAATGGTAAAACCGTAAAACATTGGCTGAACATAATAATATGTGTCTATATTCATTATTAAAATTGAAGTAAATTAAAGTCTTGAGTACCGTATCTGTTTAGTCAATGCTAGGAAAATGGTTGATTACCGAGGAACTATTAGTGGACCTAGGCCATCTAATCTATAACTTTTCATGCTTGAAACAACCTCAAGTCACATAATAGAGACTAATTTTAAAACATAATTAGTGAATAAATATTACATTGTATTAGTTTATACTTTCCATTATATCTTACTTTTTTCCACTGAGAAATATTGAATCGTTTTTTGCATTATTGAAGGTGTAGTAGGCCTATATAGAATATGATAAATTTGACGTATGAAATGGCAAAGTTTTTATTTTGGCAAACAATGAGTCTAATAATTAACATTCCTGAAATTTTTAGAAACATTTTAGAAATTTTGTAGATTGATACGATAATTATCAACGCAGAAAAATAAGTTTATTAGAATTCTAAAACTATGAAATGCAATTAATAACAAAACTTGAACTAATCAGTAATTTATCAAAATGACATGAATGTGTAGCGTTTTTTTTTCAAACATGAATCTAAATCAGGCTCCACCCACAAAAAAAAAGAAAAAATCCACGTTTCTACTGACAGCTTTCGCTTTCCTACCTTCCCGCCGTACTTCCCGGTATACCACCTTGTGTAACATGTACTTCTTCCCGAATCGATCCCGTCTACCCTGTGTGTACTCCCAACCACCCACCTCCCCATCACCTCCCCCCCCCCTCTCAACCCCCTCACCTTTCATCTTCCAACCATCACACACTTTGACCACGGCAAGTGCTTGCCAAGAAGTCACCGCCTTCGACCTGACCGCACTTATTGGCGAAATAAGGGCACGGCCACTTGGGAGTCGATTTACAGAAATGAAAGTTTTTTGAATTTTTTGTGATAACTTTTGGGTGGTATAATAATGATAATAAAAATAATAAAAATAATAATAATAAAAATAATAATAATTATTATTTAATTTCTTTTCATTATTGATTCAAATAAGTGCGTTTTAACAATAATGGATACTCTTGTTATGAGGTTCCACGAGACCCTCATAGGGTTTATCTGTGGAGATATATAATATCAATTCACATTATACATAATTCAATAAAAATAAAATAAAATTTCTGATAATAGAATATAATAAGAATACAATGAAGCACATTGACGACAAGCGTGTAGAAAATAAATAAAGTAGGCCTAGTGTATACCAACAAAATTATATTTGAATTTCAAGTGAGTGGAAAAAGGCAACTAACATAGTGAGTGAGAACTCAAGGGAATAAATGATAATAATAATAATAATGTTCATTGTTCAAAAATTGATCGTGACAATGATATTAGAACAGTCTAAAAATAAGGTACAAGAATAAAATGTTCATTTGTTAGCAATCATGAATTCATCTATTGAATAATAACATTTATTCAATAGATACACTTTTAGCCTAGATTTGAAAGTGTCTACACCAACGTCCTTTAAGTTCCTTAAAATGATTGGGAAGTGCTTTAAAAAGTTATACCAGAATTTCGATACGAGATGAATACGGATACTTGTAATATCTTCAAGGTGGTATAAGTAAAAACTATTCTACTTATAGGTTCACATACAGCTGAAAAAAATGAATCAATACTTTCAACAATGATTAAGCGAGTTAAATTAATATATTTTATATTATCTTGAAGATATACCCAGTATTAGAATTTTGATATATCATACCGTTCTGAATTTATCAGCATAAAACTGATATTTCGCTAAATCGGCTACCATGCCGGAGACTCATTTGTGACTAGTGGTTTATCAAAATCGAGATGATATTTTATAATACAGTGAATATATATTATTTTTATTGCAACAATGTTCCATGTAATTTTTCTCTATTTCTTTTTTATTCTTTCAAAAGGCAAAATATCTCTAATCATTAATAGGCCTATTTAACTTGTTTTTCTGGCAGTTGAAATTTTCGATAATGTATTTATTTTTATACAGTTGAACATCGGTAATTTCAGCCTATAGGCTACCTCAAATTGAATATACCTAATTGAAGTTATCAATGTAATGATGTTCATTTCATATAGGCCTATGCCACATAAGATTCCTTTATTTTGAGAAATAATTTTATATTTTAAACTATTGTAATAGTATAAACTACAAATGACATCAATTAAAATTAAAATAAGTATTATATTAACGATTGATAATAACAACAATATTATATTTTCTACACTATACGGAGAGAGATGAAGAGAGAGAGAGAAGAACAGGGAATCAGAAAGGGAAATAGCAAGAGAGAAACAAAGAGAGAGAGAGAGAGAGAGAGAGAGAGAGAGAGGAGAGCCAAAGAAGGAGGGAGAGAGAGAGAAGAAGAGAGAGGGGGAGAGAGAGAGAGAGAGAGGGCGAGAGAGAAAGAAAGAAAGAGAGAGAGAGAGGGAGAGAGAGAGAGACTAAAAGAAAGAGATAGATAGAGATAGAGGGAGAGAGAGCTAGCATTAGATAGGTTTCCGTAGCGATCAAAGCTGTGGAACAGTTTCACTAACGTGTTCCTTGCTTTTCCAGCCGAGCTGATCTCTGCTCGTATCTGCCGTTCTATGATATTTTAATTCTAATGTTTCAACGACCTTTCACGTGCGCGTTCACGTTCACGTCGATCGGCTACGCCGTATGACGGGCATATACCAGAATAAAGTATACTCAGCTTTCTGACAAGGGCTTGGATGGAAGGTATTTTAAAACCATCCTCTCAAAAGTACCCTCATATCCGTGGCACACATCCGAGTATAAACTATTCCGGTATGCGCTCTTCAGGCCTACTCTAATCAACGTCAAGTATAGGCTATATATTTGAATAACTCCCAAATAATCTACTTGATGATGGGGTCGTTGAGCGATCAATAATTAATAAAATGACACAATTTAAAAATGGGATTTTTTTATCAATCTAATGATTTCTTCAGGATTTTTTTTTTAGTTTGTTGTTGACTTGCTGATCGTAGACAAGTAACATGAACTTATATTTCTGCCTACTCACCCCTCAACACAAGCTAATCTAACAATCACCCACTTCTAAACACTCTCTACATGCGCCCACGACTTGGACAACTTTAATGGCATTCATCTAAAGTGGGTGTTGTTGATCGTATACAAGTAATATGAACTTACATTTCTCCCTATTCACCCCTCAACACAACCCAAACTAGCAATCACCCACTTCTAAGCACTCGTCTCCTACTCCTGTGAGATAGGCAACTTCAATGACATGCATGTAAAGTGGGTTGTTGTTTATCGTAGAGACGTAATCAGCCAAGCGGTAATGCGAACTGAATTACGTAACATGAAACGGGAGCCTGAGACGTTTCATATATCAAGTTAGTAGTTTTAACAAAGTTATGGTTGGCAAACTTCATCTGTGGAAAGTTTTCGAGAAGATTTTGTTGTTGATGATGTACGTAATTGGTTGAAAGGCACGTCAATGAGGTTGAAGGGTTGTGGGTGGTTGAGGGGGGGGGGGGGGGGGTGATCATTACGTGAAGTGGATATAGATAGGTGGAGAAAAGGTTTTTCCTTGTCTAACTGATGGAAGGAAAATGTTACGGGTTTGTTGTGATATAGAGGTAGATTGTATATTGGGAAAACGCAACATATGCGTTGTTGGATGAGCGAACAATTATTAACCCATTTTTTTTTTTTTTTTATTTATATGTTGCTTAACGACCCCACCAATAGCTAGGTTATACGGGGGTACGAATGAGCGGATGATAATGAAACGATGAAGAGATGATAGATGAAAGGACGTTTACAAAAACCCATGGCTTATGCGGGACTCGAACCCACGCCCAACGGTGACTTCAGTTACTACCGCTAGCGATAATTGACTTAGCCACCGGGGCGGCGAGTGAACAATTATTAGTGACCGAATGAAGTGTATTTTATCTGAGTCAAGGTGTATAGTTTTCCATTATATTCTATTTAGATATCTCGCTCATCTTATAACGCATATTTACCGTTTGCCTGGTAATGATGAAAAATTACTAATATTTGATTGAAGTTCATCAATGAAAATCTACAGGTTGCAAGGCTATGAGATAGAAGAATGATATGAATGAACTAATGAATGAGGAAGGTTTGAGCATGAGCAGGTATTATAGCAGGTATATTCCCAACTTCCTAACTTATACTGTCTAGCCTAGTTTTAGAAAACTTCATTTTAATTATCATTTATACTTTTGTATTTATTTTCAGTTGATACCATAATCAACTGAAAATAAAATTGTCTGCACAATCCATCAATGTATACCCATACACTCTATAAGGATTCTGAAAAAAAAATATATATATAAAAAAATAATAAGGATAGTGTTTAGAAAACCCCACGCCTTGAACGGGACTCGAACCCATGCCAAATTTGACTTCAATCGAGTCAGTTCAACAATAAATTGACAATACTAAAAAATATCAAGATTATTTGAATAACCAACTCCTCGTTTATTCAACAAATTACTTACAAACTTACAAGATAAATCTACAATCCTCCATCCATAGGTTAAACAAATCACTGAATATTTACATAACGGCTGAATGAGTGTCACCCTGATCAAAATAAGAACTGATGTTCAATATAAGAAAGTGACATCAATCAGTTGAATTTTTCATGATCAACGATTGAACGACACTCGATTATTTTACGCTGAAACTATAATCAATCGATAATTGGTCATTTGATTGGGTTGAAGAAGTAATTGGCGTAACTAATAACTAAAATAGAATTGAATAGAATTATTCAAAATATAGGTAATCCAGACAATAGGCAACATGCATCAGTTCGATACTCAATAACTGTACGCAATCAGCTACATTACATCTGTCATCTTATTGGACTAACTGTAATTCAGAGATTAATAAAATATGTACATTTTTTATTTACACTATTTACATAATATTTACAAAACAAAATGTCACTACAATCCACTCATGTCTACAACTAACATAGGGCTCCCTCTCGTTTCGTATTACCTCGGTACCGGGATAGTCCCGTTTATTTCCATCACGGTCTTTGCCAGAGTTGAGTAGGTTCCTGAAATAATTAACGGAGTAAAAGTCCAGTTCCTTGCCTATAAAAAAAACTAAGCCAGGTTCCTAGTTCCTCACACATGCAGCAAAAGTAATGACAACAAGTAGTCATGTTGAAAAGAACTTTCAAAGGAACGTGGATTTGTTCCTACGTTCCACGAAAATAGTAACGGAATTCCTGACAAAGTTCCTTGTAATAAAAAATGAACTAGTTCCCATAAGAAACGTATTCTTTTTGTCACGCCCCTTACCCAACTCTGGTATTCTCGATATTGTCATTGATCATCATATTTCGTAGCTCATCTCATGAGCAGGGCTAAGATTTTGTGCTAACAACAATAAGAATACACGAATACTAGAGAAGTCGCCCTAGTAACAAGCTCTTTTAGTAAACATTATCAATCAAAGTGCTAGTATAGTGGAGCTAGCTAGGCCTAGGACATTATTTCAAGTTGCAGTCACGGTGAGCGTCGACTATATTCACTGGCACGCACGGCAACCGTGACTGTCGGCACGAGGTCAAAGGGCATGCCAACTAATGACGCCCCGACTCCTCGGAATCAAGCGAGTGCCGCAACCGCTCGGCATCTGAACACATAAACACAGGAATACAGAAAACAGCATCGCAAGACGCAACTGAAATTACTAGTGGTGCGTCCTGAGATTCTCGTTCTCGTACTTTGAGAATGAGAATAGGAAATAATAAGATGGTGAGGGAACGTTGAAGAGCATATACCGGAATAAAATCGACTCGGTCGTGTGACATTGGCTTCAGGGTACTTTTCAATGGAATGTGGTTAGGGTTTAGGTAAGGTTGGGCATCCAAAGCCATGTCACACAACTGAGTTAACTTTATTCCGGTATAAGCTTTTCAGGCGACCCGATGGTGAAACCCAAGATTGTTAAAATGGTTTATAAGGTTACCTCGATTACATGTTCGTTTGGTCCGGTACTTCCGAGAGACTCTCAGACTTCGTCTAGTCACCAGTCACGTCACGATGAAACTAACCCTCTCACACCTTGACTGCTGGTTGGCAATACCTTATGTGCATCCCCACTCCTCCAACCCTTTACCCAACATAAACTTGAACATAAAAATAATAATAAAAAAAGCGATTAATCAATTAATAAAAAAAACATGAACAATAGATGAAAGTTCATTGAGTTGCAACAATTCAATTCATAACTATCAGTGATGAGCATTATTTCGTGGCAAACGGCGCGAAATAGGTATAAGGACAGATAAAAATCCCGGCCTGGGAGGTAGGGTAGTTATTTCCCAGCTGTCAAGAGGTCAATAACCTTGAGTATTACCGTTCTATCAGTCACACTAACCACTTACACATCGAACTGATGAACGTTCGAAGCTGACTGGCTAGTACATCTCCGGCACGATGACCAGATCGATACGCTTCAAGCCTCGTATGACGGTGACGTTCAGCTTGTCGTACTTGTCGAGCACTTGGTAGATGTTGCTCGCCGACGAGATGGGAAGACCGTTCGCGTGCGTTATGATGTCGGCCGGACGCAACCCACCGCTGGGAAAGAAAACAGCGTTTCGATTAGAGATGACGTCGATCCACAAACCGAACTGTTGAAGGACGACACAACCAGATTCTAACTAATAATGACAGTATTTATTTTCCCAACTTTAAAGAAAACTAGAAATCCTATCTTGAAAAAAAAAAAATACTACAAATTTACTCTCATTTATCTGGAAATTTTGAAAGAAACTAAAGGAACACACCTGCACAAACACCAAATATGAAATCTGTTTCACAATCTAGTGTGAATCCGACCAACTATTTGAATGCATCATTTAACAATGAATTCCCAAATTTTGAGGTAGGTACTTGCGGCAGATATATACGTCCTTAACACAGTAGTGGCAACATGATTTGGCGGAACAGTGCGCTACATGTGCCGGTGATACGCAAATAGAAAAATAGATACAAAATATAACTGACTTGTGCGCTGGCGAGCCGATAACGACCTTCCAGACGAGAACTCCGTGCGTGACTTCCGGCGGTATCTCGTGACTCCTCGTCTGTAGCTGCTGGATGATCTCTGGCGTGAGCGTCAGCATCGTGATGCCCATGTAACGCTTCTTCGGCACGCTAGTCCCACTTCCTGTCAACAAGCCCAGTTAGTTATATGATGAGTGAATAGCGAGGACTTTCATTCATCTTTCTTTATACTTGGAAAAAAAAATCCTCTAGAATTCAGAGTAAATATAACATGGAAGTAAATGGACAGATATCATATTATTAAGCCAATACATTATCAATATATGTGAATATATATCATTAAGAAATAATGATAATAATGATAATAAACCCCTCATAAAACTGATGTGTGCACAATTTATTATATTGGTGGAGGTGCCAGGTTTGAAATTCTCTAAATTTGGAATTTTCAAGCTCAAACTCTTCAAAAGGCAGGCCTGCTGTGGAGATTTTGGTTAAAGGACATCACAGCCATGATGGGACTGTAAAAAAATAAAGATTGAGTTTTTTGTTCTTTTTTTGTACTTATACAATATGCGTCTACTAGTACCGAACTTGGAACAATTCCGTATGAGCATTTCCGAAAATGGTTATTTATGCCTATTATTACATTGTAAAATGGAAATATTGAGTTGAAAATAAATTAGAGATGCCCATCTCTGCATGAAATAAAGATCATATACATGATTTATGATGATTTTCACGATCTATGATGAATATCATCTTGAAACAATTACCTCGATTCTTGAGATTCTCCTCGGCCTTGAGGAGAAACTGCTTGGCGTAGTCGATGGGAATAGCAAACGATATTCCCGCCGCTACCTTCATCGAGTTGATGCCGATAGCTTCCCCGTCCAAGTTCACCAATGGTCCGCCAGAGTTGCCAAACTGCAAGGTGTTAACAATTAATTGTAGCATTTTTAGAAAAAAGTGAAAATATATAGGAAAAGAATGGACAATGAGAAAAAAATCCTCTTTTCTCAACGAAAAATACTGAATTGTACAACACATCAGGCCCATACTAGAACTTATAAGTTTATATATTTACAGTTTGTTGGATAAGTAAGACCTATATACAGTACGGTAATAAGGCCTACATTATGAATGATTAAACTTCACATTAGAATCATTTCCTTTAGGTGGTAATATTTCCTTTAAGGTGGTTGGACTCTGTCCAAACGCCTTAATTGGAGAATAATGTATGTGAATCAAGTTTTCAATTTTTCAATTTTATTTTGGGTTCAACGAGGCACTGTAGGCCTAATGATAGCCAAAATCTATTGGCGTCGGATGAATGATTATTGAGATAATGGGATGATGATATGAAGGTTTTGTGGGTATGGGTTTACATTACAGTAGATAGCGGAAACAACAATGCAAACGAAAAGTCAATATATCAGCAAAGAATTACCGGTAATGTAGCGGTACACTTACCGTTATGGAAGCATCAGTTTGTATGTAGTCCATGTCTTTGCCCGTAATCCCGAGCTCGTTGCCATGCCGACTTACGGTGGAGACGACGCCGGCAGTGACAGTGTTTGAAAGAGAGAGAGGACTTCCCATCGCGATAACAAACTCTCCCGGACGCAATTCGCTGGATTTACCGAGACGCATCACAGGCAGATCTTTCTACGAGCCGAGAATGACACGAGTTGAGGTTAATAATGTCTATCTGGGCGAATATATACAGCACATTATGAAAAAGATCGACGTACTTACACAGTTGATTCGAACTGTTGCTAGGTCAGACTTTACATCTATTTCTTCTACGACACCAACAAATGTTTGACCGTTATTTAGTCGAACCTGGAACAAATTGAAATAATATTGAATAACCACTAGAAACAAGGTCATATTAGCAGTGAATTCCAAAATACTGCGATGAGTTATATTTAATGATCATTCGCTTACGTGAACAGAGCTGTGAGGGCTATTAATAACAACGTGCGCATTTGTTAAAATCAACCCATCTGCACGAACTATGAAACCAGAACCATTTGACGTAGTTGTCGGCACTTTGGTAAAAAAGTCAACACGGCGGTTATCTTTGATTTCGATATAAACCACTGGACTTGAAGATTTTTCCACAACATCGGCAATAAAATTAAATCGGCTTCTGAGGCCACCACCTCCTCCGCCAGCTACAGAATCATCATTTGTTGGCTTGGCTGCTGATACACTGGGTAGAAAGATGCTGAATGGTTTTCCATACTGATCTCTATTACTATAGAGATATTTCAGTCCTAACCCTACACCAAATCCTATACTTGTCACACCCATAACCCAACTTCTGTAGTACGATTTAGTTCTTTCTTTTTCTTCTTTGTCATTACTTCCACTTTTATATTGTGTGGAATATAATTTCTGCGGAGAAGTTCCTAAAGATCTTAATGCTTGTATTACATATTTATCACGAATGCTAGTATTTACAGCGCAATAACACTTTTGGAGTATTTTTGCTGACATTCTGTCAGATAATTTAACAAGCAACAGTTAGCCCTACAAATATAAACAGCTGTTCATTTTCCAGTACCTGTGTATTATATAAAAGTCAATGACCCCTTTATTACAATCTAAACAAGGCGAATTACGTTACAAATTTGTTACATCAAATGATTATAATGAACATTTTGGATAAAATAGTGGAAAACATAATTTGGGAAAAACTCTATATATATTAAATATCAATTGGTATTATGCCTATGATACAAATTTTCCCTTGAAATTTCAAATAAATTTCAAAATATGAATATTATAGTTTTCACTGTTATAACAATATTTTCACACTCATATTTTTTAATTGTTTATATTATCACCATATTACAGACTCATTATGAATTAACTGAGGGTTTCTATTCTCTATATAAACATGCAATTTCATTATTATCAAAACTTTAAAATAGGTATCTTCGTACATACTTTCCTAATAATTGTTTACTCGTTTGCTGATTTTCCCCATATTCTTTCACTTACGGCAATATACGAGTGCGAGAAACTCATTTGCTATTATTATATATTGTTACATATGCATAAATCTTCAATTTAGAATATTAAATAAAAAGTATGCCACCCATCCAATAAATCAAATCAAATATAATACACTTGTGGATCATAGTTCAATTATATTATATAGGTTTAGGGAAATAGAGAATAACTTTTTTAATAAAATTAATATTTTATTTACATAACAGTATATACACAAATTCATAAGACTGACACGAACATTTAATCACAATCTTTCTTTATAACTCTTTGAGTATACATTCGCACTTATTGTTAGTTGACACGTTCAGCATTTGTTGTCATGGACTTTTAAACACTCCTTCCATTTAGGATCGAAATAAAAACCATGTAAATAATTATGATCATGTTGGTAAATCGTGCACCAAGAGTTACCAGCCAAGTGTTGTCATTGCCATGGTTACTCCTGCCTTTTGTTTGTACCAACTCTCAGAAAAACAGTTGTCAGATTTTCAGACTTCAATATAGTCTCAGCTCCGTATCTATGCATAAATAAATACGGTAATATTTCGTCATATTTTCCCTTTGATTGTTTTTAAAATTTTAAATCATACAAATTTATAGCATAAAATCACTACATTTATTTACAAATTAAATATTACATTTTACAGTTGCTTACATTTTTTTAGAGCAATTAATCATATAGGCCTATTGAGTAAATTCTTCATATCAAATTTAAGATGGAAAATTTTATCTGAAATCTGCATCTTGTTAATTATTATGCTCCATTTTTTCATAGACCAGGCAATTGAATCTAGTTCAAAATAAATAGTTGCATACTTGTGACTCATTTCTCTCTCTGTGTTTTATTATAAGATGCACAAGTATATTCTTATCATGTAGTAAGTTGTATGTTTCTGCTGGCCATTTGGTTCCACGATGTTTTTCTGGCTTGATGACGTTTGTTCGACGGCCCTGGAAAGATTTGAAAGTGTCATTAGCGGTGGCAGTGAAACGAGTGTTTGTGTAGGGAGATCGCGACAGCCAAGAGATGTGCAATGGAGCCAATCGATTTTGTAAATCATTAATGCGTAAAACGTCATGAATGTTCCTAGTGAAATTATGGATCAGTTACCATAATGTATGGCCTATAAAGCAACAGTTGTGAAGTATATCAATCGGACAGTTATTTGGGTAATATACAGCTTCAGTTAGAAGTGATTAGTGATGCTACGTCTGAAACTTGATGATCGATCTATTAATTAAGCCCCTAATGCGTAGTACCGAGCCCTAGTACCTTAATTATTAATTGATGAATTGGCTGCATAACTTACCGATGTAACTTAGCAGAACCGGAAGCAAAATCAGCCCGTGCGAAGCGCCGATCAGTACGATACCGAGATACATACGGAAGTAGAACACCTGGAAGATCTGTGACTTGGCAAATGCCAACACTACGATCCCGGCAAACTTGGTCAACGTAATTCCGGATAGAACCTGTCAATCAAATAATAATAAGTGATATGCAGTATTATAAACTTGATTAGATATTATTAGAATGCAAAAGAAATATTTTCTTATAATCATTTATGATGTGAATTAAGTTCGAAAAATTGTGGACGATTAATTCAAATTAAGTTCAACCATCAAAACTTTGTTGTGTCATTGAATAATATGTATTCCTATTTCAAATTGTGTTACTATTCAGTGTTGATAGCCAACCCAAGATGTAGGCGTACGGGGACAGAGATTTCAATAAAGAATAATATGATATAACTGTAGCATATTATACCAATTTTACTGACAACTTTTGAGAAAATATATTGAAATATGAAAACCCTATAGGCCCTACTGTCAACAGTGCATTTTACAAAAAAATAATACCAGTACCGGTATTTCAATATTTCATAACTTATCTTCTTCCTTCATTACCTGTTTCATTTTATTGCCTATCCATTTATAGTCGATTCACCTAACAAACTCATGAAGGGTCTTCTGAAAATCAGATTCTTTATTTAAATAGAATAAATGTTAGAAAATAATAAAATAAAGACATGAATTTTTATATTTTTATGTCATCCTAGATAAGATGGTAACTGTGCCCAAGTCAATAACGAGTTGAACTTACCGAGCTGCCCATATTGACGAGAGCGTCGGCCGCACGAGCCGTACGATCTCCGCTCGTAGACTTGGCGAAACCGCTCACGATGTGGCTACAGAACTCCACGCCGATACCGACAGCCTGAAGGACAACAGATAACAATTATCATTAGTCTTTGAAACAACGCTCAATACGGGCGTGCAAACGATCTCAACTTTACAACATTATTAATAAAATTCATAGAAAATATAGTTAAAACACATTCGCTTGTATTTCAATATGTATTGAACCACTGAATCAAAGAAATATTGTTATTTATTATGATGTTGTAAAAGTGAAAATATTTAATATCCGTAACAGTTTACGGCCTCATGAACAAGAAACACAATTTTTCATGACTGTGTTTGGTATAGAGTTGCCGTTATCAAAACTCAACACTCTACATATGACATTATTATTGATAATATACTCTCTAATGCTGAGCGATCGAACGGTAATCGATTATTTTACAAATAAAAGATGTTTAATGGATATTCTATTATTCAATTGATTGAAGACGTAATAGGGCCTAATGGCTGTAATAAAAAATGGTTTCAATAAATAAACAACAGTCATTGACATTAAATTATGCCCTTGTCATTAAATTGAGTGAAGGTAGAAATATAGTAGGCACCTACTTTCAAATGGAGTTTCAAAACTCTGATGAATGATTCAAAGTTAATAATCATTGACTGATTGATTTTATTCAATTACAGACTGATGCAGATCGATTAGTGATCCATTTTATTTATTTATATTGGGTTTAATGACGCACTGTAATGACTGAACATCCATTGGCAACGAAATGAGTAGTTCGAAATTCGACAATCGATCGTTTGAATGACAACAGGTGGCATCACAAGTATTTACCATGACTAAGTTGACTAGCGAGACAGCGTTCAACGATATGTTCCACCAATACATGAGACCACCGAGGTTAGTGACGATCATTACGACGACAGCTAGGACGATAGCAGCCGAGTGAAGGTCGAAGCCCATCAGCAAGGTCGTCACGATGAAAACCGATAGCACGGACAGGCCGAGAGATTTCAACGTCTCGTCCCATATGGTCAGGTATTGCTCGTAGAAAACGTAAAACACGCTGGAAACAAAAGATGGTCGTTTGATAAAAGTCTTAGGCTATGGATGACAACGTGAGATCGTTCAGACGGGATGACAAAATCGTGATCTTATATTCATTAGGGGGTACATTCAAGTACGATTCAATCCGTATTCATAGATATTAAAGAGATATCACAGTAAAAACAAAAAGCAGAAAAGTGGATCAACTTTTACCAAGAGCTGAGTAAAAAATGTCACCTTGAAACTCATTGATATCAAGCTCATCATGGATTGAAGTTGATCTAGGTTTATCTAGATAAAAGCTTTTACTACCTCCACTTTGATAAACTTTACAAATTGTGTCGTTTGAACACATGTATACAGATCAATAGCATAAACATCAAGTTTGTATAGGCCTACAGGTGAAAATTAAAGATTCAAAGTGATCTAAGTAAACCATATTGAAGGGATTACAGATAGATCGAAACATGTTGTGTGTTTCAGTTTATTATTAATGGTTCTGTGATTTTCGCCTGGTGGTTCTTCAGAGACCGTGAGAAACTTGAGTTTGTTGACTCATGTGGAATCTACCTCCCAGCACTCATGTCCAGTCCATTTTGCATTATTTTGTACTCTATCCTCACTATTTCTCACATCACTTGCTTCTCTTACTATGTATCATCATCAATCATCCATCACAAAAATATATTCTTTAATCAAATCAAATCCTACTTTCCAATAATGTGGATTACAGATAAGACTATCCACGTTTCTGAAGTATAAAAATTGTAATATATCTTAAATTTTGTTGGTCATGAGTCATGTGTCACGACAAAAAACTGGTAGTCCACTAAATTGACGCCCCTGCGATCTTGATGCAAGCCTTCTACGTCAGCTCAACGGATGAGTTGAACATTACACAGTGACAGCTAAATAAGGATCGCAAATGATCACCATCTTTTTCAACTCTTGTAGCCATCCTTTAATATTGAGATCGGCAGTTTTGCTTCGACTCCTCAAAAATCATTAAATTGTAGTAGGTTGACATACCTGTAAGGGAACACCTCCGTGAACTTCCCGTTCTCGGAGAGCGAATCCATGATCCTGTCGGCGACGATGCGTGCTGCTCTCAACGCCTCGTAATAGTCCTCGGATGTTTTCAAGGTCGTGTGGTAGGTCATGTAGTAGCTGTCCATCGCAGACGCTCGACCCTCTGAGTCGTACAGATAATTTAAGCCCTGCAAGCGAGAAAACGTTATAATAATAATATTATATTTATTGTATTCATTGACCCACATTACAATAAGAATATAAAACACAAGCGGGCCGGTTTCCACCTGGCCGGATTTATTCGGGCCGTTCGGGAGGGTTCGGCTCCTTGGTCCGAGCCCGTAACGAGTAGATTGTTCAGATATGTTTATAACTCCGTCATTGGTTGTGTCCAGTCGGCTGAAGCGGTATGACACCTGCCATGAGAGCCGGCAATCGTGGTTCGATACCCACAGCATCCTTATTTTTTATTACTTTTCAAATATTATATAAATGCTTTTGGCCAAAGGTTATAGGTCGGGAAGATTTTGTGGATTGGAAATTTTTACTTTATTATTATCTACGTTTTTCATTATTGTCCCTATATTAGTTTTGTTCCCAAATAGTGTATGGTGCCTTATTGATTGAACCTCTTTTCCTCCCCTCTGACTTTCTTAGTAATCCCATTTAAGAGAATCAAACTGGTGACAAGACCAGACTGAATGATTTTTCTTCCATCGATCGATATTGTAAAAGCATTTTAGCAATATCATTTTCATAAGATCGTCTCTTTTTTCCCTCAAGTTTTCTGTGCCGTCACAATGTAGCATCGGTAGTCGTATCTGCACTCCCCCTAATTCGAATAGACAATGCAGTTTTTCTTACCGCCGCGTAAGCTGCGTGTCCGCTTTTCGAGCAGTCAGGATCCGGGTTATCGGTCAGGAAATATGGAAGATATTTCTGGAAGTCGCTCGGCAACGGTCGTGTCTGGTCCGGAGTCAAGTTGATCTGACAGTTCTTGCACACCGTGTTACTCATTACTGGAACACGGGAGACAAGAAATATTCATAAGTCTGGAGTAAAACAACATCATTCAATAATTGTATATACAGTGAAACCTCTATACATCGTTTTTCAAGGGACCGGGTAAATAGAACCATCCATGCAGGAAAACGATCCATCCAGGAAAATTTAACATTGATTATATGGGAGTGGGGTGGGAAAAAATGAATGATACAAGCATAGTAACCATAGTGAGTGACTAGAATCCAATGACAACGTATACCTTTAACGTTTTATCATCCTTCAAATCATCCACATATCATCCGTGCAATCCAAAATACTCGCATACTTATGACCCCCTCATCTGCGTAACAATTGCTGGAAATATATGCTAAATCTAGCTCGTTGATTAACCTCGTGCCCCTTGCCTTCTTGTCATGACTGGATACAAGCAGGAAAACAATGGATCCAGGAACGATGCATAGAGGTTACACTGTATATATATAGAGAGAGAGATACGTTTGAGGAATATTTATATAAACTAGGAAGACCCAGCACATGCATTGTAAGGCGAGTGAGATATTCATATAAAATTGAAATTGAAATCTCTACACATCTTGATTTTCAACTATCAAGTCTAGTCACTCATTGACTTTGTTATAGCAGCCTATCAATCATTGATGAATTACAAGTTTCCTTCAAGCTGCAACTTGGACGTAAAGTCCAGCTTACCTTGATGCGGACAGAATGAATCGTTGGATATAAACACTTTACAACAGCCGTCAACTGACGTCCAATCAAAGAAGTCGTCGACCCAAGAAGACGCCGGTGAAATGATGTATGATCTAGAACAAACAGGTATAATGATTACAGTGAAACCTCTTTGGATTGTTCAGAGGGCCATAATATTTGCTTCTTCATCAATCTTGTCTCACCCTACTCCCAAATACGTAACCGATATTAGATTCTCCTGAATGGACCATTTCCTGCAAGGATAGTTTCCTTTACCTGGTTCCTTGAAAAATAATCAACAGAGGTTTCAATAAACTTAATTTCAAGCAGAACATAATTGTAACAGCTGTCAGAAAAGTGGTGACAAAAAAAATTCTGGTAGAGTTAATTTGTGACTCTAATTCTAAATTGCGTCATTTAAAAAAATTGACATAGCATTTGGACACCCCTACGCTTCATCAAATCGCTCAACTTACGTTTTGGCAGCTTTTGAAGCCGCGTACAACTGCGTACTGAGGGAGTCCGCCTGGCAGTTCAATCCTCCGCACATGACGTTCTGAACGGACGTATCGCTGTAGTTGAGACCCGCTTTCACGACGAAGTACACCGGCGGTCCAGTGGAGAGCAGCTCGGCCATGAACTGAGGCAGAAACGATGTGACGTCAACATTGAAGGATATATTGAAGTGGTCTTGTAGAGAGGGAGGGATGTGTAAGGGCATTGTGAAAGGGGTTGTAGAGAGAGAGGGATGTGTAGGGGCATTCAAAATTCTAATTATTCTCATTACTACAATTAATCATTAGCTTTATTATTTCACTTATCATTTCCTAAGTACTTGACTGTAATTTAATCCTGCGTATTCTGTGAATTCTGTGTACAGCATCTGAGAATGTGTTTTGTTTGTAAATGTTGAATACAAAAATAAAAAAATGCGAGGGAGGGTTGTAGGGGATTTGTGGGCAATCCTGAAAGGAACCCTCACAGGGGCGGACTGAGTCAAAAGGGCCTGGGCGGTGGTGACTAAAAATAAGGGCCAGGTGAGAAAAAGTAAAACAACTGAGAATTTTGTCAAAATTGCACAGTTGAGCAATAGCCAATGGGATAATATTCCAAAATATTCCAAATTAATATTCCAAATTAAATTCATACTACGTGATATGTATAGGAGATTTACTAATTCCAATTTCCAGAAGTCGAAGTTGGGGGTGTCAAACTGAACCAAACAGGGAGGGTTTCATCACATTCTGGCTATTCATTGACATATCATCTTAAAACTGATTGAATAAACGAGAATAGAATGTCATATTGATTAAACAGCATAAAATCATCTTGGAGATAATTTACTTTTTCATTCAATGACACTGGTTGTTAATATGGGTAAAAATGGTAAAGAAGAATTTCTCTACTTTATAAGCACTGTGCATGCACCCCCTTAACTCATTCAATCCGATGAGGTTCAAAAAAGCCGCCCGTGGTGGCTAAGTCAATTATCGCTAGCGGTAGTAATTGAAGTCACCGTTGGGTGTGGGTTCGAGTCCTGCATAAGGCATGGGTTTTTGTAAACGTCCTTTCACCTATCATCACTTCATAGTTTCATTATCATCCGCCCATTCGTACCCCTGTATAACCTAGCTGTTGGTGGGGTCGTTAAGCAACATTAAAAAAAAAAAAATCAAAAAAAACTTCATCATTGACAGTAAATATCAGGAGAGCAAAAATCCTTGACAGTATTGACCTTACCTTGAACCATCGAAGTACAAACGAGTCTTCCGGCATTGACAGCTCCTGATCCAAGCCGACGTCCAACTCTGGAATAACCGCTATGCTCGAGCACAGCCAGAACAGGAAGACGATGATGACGCAGTATTTGGTCCAACGCTTCAGGAGAGCAGGAGCGTAGAAGTTCTTGAAGGTGCGATAGATGAGACCGTGCTCGGTGTTAGGCTTGCTGGGTTTCGACAAGCGGATACAACATGCAATGTCCACACGATTGTCCTGAGGAAGAAATTGAAACAACAATGTATAGATTTTTTGTGCGTATTATTTTTTTATTTTATTAATTTAATTTGTTAGAATTTGTTTATTTCACTACGGGAGGTAATGTTTCCTGATACAGTGGCACCGCATTAGTATATTTTTCAGGGGACCAGACTGAAAAAACTTATCAAAGTGAAAAACTTACTAATGAAAGTATTTAACATGGGCTGCACATAGATGGAATCAAAAAATAAAACCAACCAAGATAGTTTTCTAGTGGCTTATTCATTCAACCTGTCAAAGTAAAAACATTTGAGGGTTTTTGCTAGAAGTGAATGATTCCATCTTCAATTTGTACGAATAACAGCCCCGGCAGATCCTAGACATACGTGAGTATTTCGTACTTACAGCTTGGCGTTTATCGTCGATGGTAAGAAGACTGATGAAGACGGTGATTTGGAACAGGAAGTCCATGAGTAGAGCCACTGTGGCGTAAAGTGCAAACGTTTTTACGGCTGGCATCTCGGATAACGAACCTGAAAGTAACGTAATAAACTTACATGAGTATTCTTTCGTTTATATTTCCCAAGCTTTCATTGGGTGAGCAAAGCAAAGACTCAATTTTACCATAGGTCTACTTGAAACCCCCCCTTTTTTTAGTTTTCCATATGTTGAAGTAAGAATATTTTGAACCATTTTTTCCATTTCAATTCACACAAAATCTTGCTCATCTTACAACGGGTATGCTGTGTTTTTCTACTCAAAATGCTAAATTATCAAGGCGTTGGTTTTATTTTATCTACTCATATTATTTTACTATTTTATTCATTAAAGTAGTTTCTTTGGTGTGTATGCAAAAAACCTGAGGCTATAAAGGTATATGATATGGATATAGAAAATATATATCAATAGTTTATTTATACGTTAGAATTAACGTTCTGAAATAGTGCTGTTTGAAGTATGCGTGCCCTAACTATTAAGTTGTATATATGGAGGTCTATTTCAGCAACGAGCCGTGTACCAGATTGCGAACTTTTGGTTGCTTCGTAACGGCGACCAATTTCATTTTTCAACTGCCAGTTGGAGCTACTGCCACATTGATAATTCAGCAAGGCTTTCATTATTATTTCACATTATGTGATAATAAAGAAAGCAAGGCCTTCTTTATTATTACATTATGTAATAATATAGAAGGCCTTGAATTCAGACACTGAATATTAAACAAGTTGCGGTATGCACAACTGACAACAATCAGCTTGAATAGTGAACATGGCCGCAGTTACCAACTATTTAATGTGATCAAGTGTGACGAGTTTTTACCACAGAGTTATACCTCCAGTACAATACAACTCCATGCCCTAACGTACCCAATAAGAAACAGCAAGACTCGGAGAGACTCGTTAGCAACATGCTGGGACCGACGTGACCCAACGTTCTTCCCACGTGCTGCTCGTGAGTCTCGTCTTTACGCCGAGGATTTCGCTGGTGAGTCTCGACGAGGATGAAGATGTTGTCGACGCCGATGGCAAGTACGAGGAACGGTATCACCTGGTGGCAAACATACGCACTGATTATGCTTATAACGAACGACTGATAGAAGGTTGGGAATTGTCCTTGGGGAATAAACGCTCTGCGTGTTCGGTTAATGATGGATTTTCTCCGCCTTGGTGAAATCAGCTGTTCAAGATATCTACGGTTTGTAGTTTACTTGGAAAATGCAGTACAGCAAAACCTCTATAACTTGGTTTTCAAGAGAGCAGGAAAATAAAACCATCCATGCAGGAAAACTGTTAATCCAGGAAAATTTGACAATGGTTTTATGGAAGTAGAGTGGGACAAAATTAATGATATGATGGATGTTTTGACATTTCGAAAGATAGGGGGAGGGGGGGGGGGAGAGCAAACCCAATTATATTTTTTATTCACACTTCATATAAATACATCGCTCATCTTACAACGCAAATGTGTATTTTCCTAGTATTCAGCAATTTCAGTTAAGCATACCCTACAATGGGAAGTATAAGATAGGACCGTGCGGTTTAGCTTAGTAAATCTGTTATAGATAATCAATTTTTCTTAAATAGGGAAGACCAGCAGCTTACCTTGAGAGATGAATCGAGTACCTTATCATGTAAGACTCGTTGAAAGAATAAATATGTTATCTAAAACACACAAAATATATTCAAGATTGATGTTTTGCCTACTACACTGGTCGCTGTGGTTATTGGAATCACGTTGATAATAATCGCTTCTTCTTGTTCTTACCTCGATGATAAGCATGGATGTCGGAACGCCGGCGTAGCCGAATATTCCCAGCGAGCAAGCCACGGCCATCAACACGATCAGTACACCGCCGAGTCCTAGCGTCACCTTGCTGTCCACCTTTAGCAAACGAACAAACAAACAAATTAATTAATGAACAAACATAAACTAGCACATTTCTATACTTCAATTAAAACATGTTCTTGTAGCATTGTAACAACAAGGAAAATCGAAAATTATGTATCAGTTATTATTCTGCTGGATCTTCTCAAAATTATTCAGTTTAAACAAACATAACAACATCAAGGTCAATAAATTGAATGATGTTAGCTGTCACTACCATCTGTCCTATGCATGTCTACTTTCAAGACAATTTTTGAGGGTTGGTATCAATGTAGTAAACGTGAAAATGCCTGCCATATTTTCACTCTTATTTTGATGTACTTGTTCAGACATATATTGTGAATGATCTTTCTAATTTTTTGGGGTCGTAGATGTCACTTTTTGACATCAAACGGCACCTCCATGAGGTGGTATTATTTCGACAACATCGGGCTGAGAGCAATGTCTCTGTGACAGGAAAATCTCATTGAAGCTTTTGACGACGAGTTATGGATCATTTCTTTTCCCGCAACTGGTATGGGAATTTTTTTTCATCCAATTGAATAATACATCCGTCTCCTTAACCCGACTTTGGATAGTAAGTTTACCGAGAATAACTTGTATCAAGTTCCCTCGATAAGTTTTCCTGGTAACGTTACTGTAACAACTCTATTAGCTCAACGTTGTCGGAACAGTGTTACCCTGTAAAGTCTTACCAGCATCCTCGAGACAGTAGTATATTGTCCCAGTGCTATAGCGATGTACAGGAACATCACCAAGTAACTAATGATGACCGTGTAGGCTTCTGCGGCCGACATACGTTCGAGCTCGTCTTCGATCGAACGCTCGGAACTGAACGCAATCTCCATGTTCGACGGCCGTTCGGTCACGTCCCAGTTCTTCATAAACGCGATGAATCTGTCAACAAGGGGAATTGTCAGCATTAGAGAATAAATAGGTTGGCCTGCATGATTGATGTATGACGAGTGAGTTACTGTATGTATATGAATTATGTAATGTAAACATCTTCAGTTCTTTAACTACCAAGTCTGGTCACTCTTCATTGAGTAAATTTAATTATTTGTATCTGTTGATCGCATCAATCGTTATTTTCATCCGTACCTGATGACCATTCAATTTGGTCTTCATCATACTATCAAAGTATATTACGTATTAACATTTTGTTCATAAATAGCTAATCTAATTTTTTATTCTACATGACAAACTTGAAAATAATGTGTATCAATCTTATGTTTTGAAATCAATGGAAAAAAATCATTTTGGCAGCATTTCTCCCCAGTGTTAATCATATTGCGTTCTACAAAAGTTTGTAGTGATTTTTCTCATAGGTGGCCCAACTGATTCTGTCGTTAAATATCTATAGAATTGCTACAGAATCAAGTGAAAGAATGGCACATATTACGTTCAAACCAAGTTTAATCAAAATTTCAAGTGACAAAAAAAAAGATTTTCACTTTCAACTAACGCAAAATTAAGTTTTCACTTACTGATTATTAGTTATTACAATAGAACATTACATAACCAAAGTAAACACAAAACATGTCCATCTCTAATATGTACCTTTCTTCCCATTTCTTTGCCGGCGCCAGTTTACCGCTGTCGAACTGGTTGTTGACGAGGAACGTCAGAATCAGCCCGGTGGCTTTCGAGTAATCGGTTGACGGCGCTACGATCTCCCCCTTGGCGAGGAATCCACCAACTGCGACGGTTGGCATCACCGGACCTCCGTACGGCGCCAGACAGTCAACGTTGTACGCATTCCTGACAGAGGAAATTAAAACATTTCGTACATAGTCGAAGATTTGTTCGTCGGCTTACGGCCATATCGTTCGTGCGCCCCACAAAGATAATCATCGACTATGCAAAATGTTGTTTTCATCATAATTAATTAAATTAAATGAATTAATTAAATGAATTAAATTACTGAAAATTCAAAATCAATACAAAACCTTCATAATTTTACAGAAAAGTCAGGGCCGTGTCAAGATTTTGTACCTGCAGGTCTGAACATTTTTGATCCCCCTCCACCTTTACTTATAAGAAATTTTTCATCAAATACATAATTTTACTTAGTTGTTATTTAGTATTTTTCTAATACTCTCTTCATTCAGAAGATGACATCTCACAATACGAACATGAATATATATATATATATATATATATATATATATATATATATGTGTATATATATCTATATGTATATATAAGTAAAACCTACATCCATCTTTTTTCAGGGGACCAGGAAAATAAAATCATCCATGCAGGAAAACAATCCATCCAGGAAAATTTAACATTGATTACATGGGAGTCGGATGAGAAGAAATTAATGATACAAGTAGGAAAACGATGAATCGGGGAACGATGCATAGAGGTTTCATTGTAATACTAAATACACTTTTAAAAATAAATAGATGTTTATATTAATATATTTCTCAATCTCCATGGGGTGTTGAAATTTAGACACTCTCTAAATATTTGGTACCCTGGGCAAAAGCCTCGTGGGTCTGTGTATACATGTACGTACTGTAGACATTTGATGACCTTGTTGAGATAGTTGATGGTGTAACCTTCGTCGTTGACGTACGACCTGTTGAACTCGCCCTGCGGATTGTTCTGGAAGTAGCCCCAGATACTCTGCACGGTGCACTGGCTGACCGTCACCGGCCCCGTGAACTCTGTCGATAACGGGGCGTTACAGATCCGCTCCAGTCCTTCACCTTCATCCTTACCCAGCTAATGGGTGTGCGAGAAAGATGACATACATTAGATATTAAAAAAAAACACGCTGCAGTTTTACTTATTATTTGGTGTTAGTATTTGTATTTATTGTCGTTTCTTTTAAAGCATTATTTGATAATAACTGTATACACATTGCCAGGTATGAAAGAAAAATAGTAATGACGAATTGCCATCTACAGTTAATGAGAAAAATACTTCCAGATCATGATAGAGAATGAAAACTTGTCTAGAATAGAATATTCATGTATGTTATTAAGATAGTCTTCGATGCAGTAAAACTGATTAACGTAGTCCTAAGACATTTCAAAGTCTCTCATTTGAAATGGAGCCTGACTGTTTGTATATTTGATCACAGCAGGTTTGTTAAAAAGTGTTCTTCCTGATTTGGCTATCTTATAAAAAAATGCATAGCGTGGAAGTCGAAACCATTCCATGCCAAATTGTGTGTGAGCGGGAAAGGTGGTTGGGAGGGGGAGGGGTGGAAGAGGGGGTACAACTCTCCTTCAGATACATTTTTAACATTTGAAGTTCCTAATTTTATGCTTTTTGTGGTTTGTTTAGTCATATAAAATCATGAATAGATTTTGTGATTTTTCTATAATTGCACACACAACTTTATATGCCATGTAGGTTAATCCTATAGTCATAGAGTGTATTGGAAAACCCATACAAGTTCAATTTACAAATCTGCATTACACAATCTGACAAAGAAGTGACAATTCAACTTGAAAAACAGCCAATGAGATAGCTTTGTTTCCAGCAGCAGCTAAGCCTACGAGATTTCAATCACCAGGCAAAAGCAGCCACATACTCAAAAATGATTTGGTACCAACTTTTCATTTCGAATATTGAAATAATATTGGATAAGAAAGATATTGGAAAATAAGCGGTTGTGGCATATATTGTAGGAACCATTCCGGCAGATTACCGAGGGAAACCACAAAAATAACTGTAAAAATGGTCGGTAACGAGGATCAAACCAGTCCAATATCCCCCTCACTTCCCGGATCACACGAAGCGAGCGCGTCAGCAACTGAGCCATATGTACCAGTCACCTCATCATAACATATTAACGGAATGATCCTGCACTTACGTTCGACACTTGTTGTTGAAGATCGAAAACGGAGAGTAGAAATTCTTTTTGAAATACCGGACCAAATTCGCGCAATCCAGTCGAAGTGTTGTGATAGAACTATAAGAAAAGATAAATAGCTGAATTAAGGTAGGAACAATCAGATACCACTTTCACTTCACCCTACAATACATCACACTATATCAATCACTACTTAGTCTAAACTACAACCAGATTCACAGAATATTAATTTGCTAACGACAAATCAACAAATCATCAAATACACAGATAACATTCTACCATATACTGTGAAACCTCTATGCATCGTTCCCGGATCCATCATTTTCCTGCTTGTATCATTAATTTTTCTCACCTCAATCCCATATAGGCTTAATCATTGATATATTTTCCTGGATGGATCGTTTTCCTGCATGGATGGTTTTATTTCCATGGCCCCTTGAAAAACGATAGATAGAGGTTTCACTGTACTAAAATATATTAGAGTTTACTCTAATTATCTTATATCACTCTACCCAATCATTATGGACGAGCTTTAGCGAGGATTCAAATTGACATACTGAAAAAAATTGGTGTTCGTTTTTATGTTTTTTTTATGTTTTTTTGTCGGTTCTCCACAGGTCAAACGGCTACAGCTATCAACTTCGAACTTTTTTCCAATGTGGTTCCTCATCTAACTTAGATCTGTATAACTTTGGTGGTAACTTTTATTTTTATGAATTTTAGAAATTTCAAAAATACCCATTAGAATAACACAGCAGAAAAAAAAGAAAATATTTTCATTTTCCAAAAAAATGAAATTTTGCGTGAAGTTAAATTACATTTTGATACACTTTTCTGGAAATTTTCAGCTTGATCGGGTCAGCCATTTTGAAGAAAAACATAAAATGTGCTAAATTGATACCACTCGAAGCAGTTTTTACCCATTTTTACCCATACTATTACTATCCGCTAGTCTAACAACGCATGTATGGCGTTTTCCTAATCTTATATCCATAATTAATAAATTCTTCTTTCAAGTATACTTACACTCTCCATGTCAATGGCTTTGATGAATATCTGTTCAGTGCGATAGAACGGCTGAAATCGACTGTCGAAATAGTCCTTCTCGATACGAGACCTGCTCTTCGGTGCCGCCCAGATCTCGATCGGATCTGTTGTGATGTCGAGGTACGAGATGCCATAACCGAGGATCAGGATCACCCATGTGCAAGCGCACAACGTTAGCGTGGAGTGAGTGGCAAACACTAAACACATCGATAAAGAGTGTTAGCAATTTTAGTATTTACAAAAACAATCTAGGATATGTTTATAAATTTGATAAAAACTACTCATAATTGTACCGTTTATGATAAATAGCTGGACGTGAAAATGTAATTCCACACTGACTTGAACCTACTGAAATGTTGTGATCTTTGTATATTTAATAATAAAGTTGTCTCTACATAGAAGTTTGGTTTTGAAGATTACCTAAATTAAAAAATATTCAAATAATCTTAATAACCAAACACCATTTTCATACAGTTATTTAAGTAACAAAAAAGTAGCCTTCAATAAGATTTGAGGCGCGTATCTACAGCATAGAAAGCATTCAGTTATGCCGTGTTAACTGAAACGTGAAATTCAGAAAGAAACTTTTTATCATTGCCGTGCGTACCGTCTACCGTAGGTTGCCGGCTTCACCTATCATGAAGCATTTCAATCAGCCATTTCTAATTAGTCCTGGTCTGAAAACTGAACGAATTCTTCGCACATTTTCACGGCAGTATCGTTGAAATGGTTCTAGGTCTAAGAGGATAAAGACGAGAGTCAACTCACGTATGCCCCAAGCGCGGAAGAACCTCTCCAAAGCGCTGTCGATGACGTTTCCAGCTCGCTCGATGCAGTTCAAGTCATCGTCAAAAATATCTCCCGATACGCTGCTCTCCCGGGTACTGTCTACAACAAGAAATACATACTTCAATCATTTGTACAAGATTTAAACTAGGAATGTTGCAAATGATTGATTAATTGATCACGTTTATACAACCACTTACCAGCCGAGTGTAAAGAAATAAAGAGTGTATCCAATTTCAAGTCAATTATAAAGAAGTTTCTACTTGAAAAATCATTTTATTCTGTTGACGAATACCTATGTACTAATTGATTATTAATTTCAGTTATTTCTTGCGAATGTTCACCTTATCTCATGACGATTATCATTCTGTAATTGTACAGTCTTCTGGTAATAAATGAATATCATCATCATTATTATTATTATTAATGATGAGACATTGAGTCACTAATCGATTCGCATTAGACAGTAATCGATTGGAATACGTCAAATAATTCAATAATTATCGATTGAAAGTTTATGTTGAAGTTTCAAGACTTATGCTTTAGGGTTGTTATTCATGTAGCAAAGCTACGCAAGTAGACGCCTATTGTATAATTATAAATCTCTAAATATTTCTTAATTTAGGTGACAAGACCGTCTCGAAATGAATGAATGTGAATGATATTTCCTTATCAATTATTGTACTCCAATTTATCGAACAATTATTCATCTATCAATCACTTAGAATATGAATACGGAATTTCATCTGCCTGCCGACACTCATTAAGATACCAAGCGATATAGCTATTTTTGGTTCAGGATACTCTTCTGTCATTAGACGAGCTTTAGCGAGGATTCAATTTGACATACTGAAAAAAAATGGTGTTCGTTTTTATGCCTTTTTTTATGTTTTTTTGTCGGTTCTACACAGGTCAAACGGCTACAGCTATCAACTTCAAATATTTGTCCAATATGGTTCATCATCTAACTTAGATCTGTATAGTTTTGTGGCATTATCGGGTGGTATCTTTTTTTTTTATGAATTTTAGAAATTTCAAAAATACCCGCTAGAATAACACGGTGGAAAAAAAACAAATATCATTATTTTCCAAAATAATGAAATTTTGCGTGAAGTTGAATTACATTGTGATACACATTTCTGAGAAATTTCATCTTGATCGGGTCAGCCATTCTGAAGAAAAAACATAAAATGTATCAAATTGGTATCACTCGAAGCAGTTTTTACCCATTTTTACCCATACTATTACTATTCTCTCGTCTAACAACGCATATATGGCGTTTTCCTAGTCAATACAAGAACGATGTCGAAACTTACCATCACGCTTGCCACGTTTCGAACAGCAGACGAAGGTGAGTGTGAACGAGACGCCAAGGAGACCGAAGAGGATGGCCATGATGACGACGGAGCCGTACGCGTCGCCGATCATGAACGGCGGAGGACGTTCGGGAAGCGGCTTGGCTGCTGGACAACTTTCTTGGCAGTCCACACAACTGCACGCTGGCAACGTTTCCTGAGGGTAAAGCAAGGTCATGTATTTTAAAGGAGTTTAGGTCAGTTGGTTTTTACGACAGTTGAATTTAGGACAGTTGGATTTTACTACAGTTGATAACTTCTCGTATTTTGAAATCAAACTTGTACAGTGAAAACCTCTATTCATAGTTCCCGCATCCATCGTTTTCCTGATTTTATAATTGTTTTCTACCCTACTCTCATATATGACCAATGTTGAATTTTTCCTGATTTATCATTTTCCTACTGAATGGTTTATTTTTCCAGGTCCTTTGAAACTGATAGACATATAGGTTTCACTGTATTCTAGATAACAACTAAGTTCTATTGGTGTTGGATCTATGATTAATGATATGATGGGGTAATTTAAATATTTTCTCACTATACATAAATAGGGCCTATAAAACACAAGTAGTATAAATAGGACGCGACTATTTTCAAACAAGCATATTCATTTATTGTGCATTCGATTTGAATTCAAATTCATGTAAAAACTGAAAATAAAATAATCTTTAAAAGTACAATGCTCGTAAATCTAAAGATGTTGACTTACGTTATAGGCCTTGTAGCACGGTACAATACCAGGCTGAGGATCGTACGGAATCATACCGTTAATAGGTTCTGACGTCATCACGTATTCCATTAGGAATGGTGACTGTATGGTGGGATCTCCCTGGTATTCATACCACCTGTAACACACAAGTATCAGGATAAGTGACTCCGTTAAACCTCTTGAATACTTGATAAACACGGTACTAGCTGTCAGGGTAGTAATCAGACGAGCTTTAGCGAGGATTCAATTTGACATACCGAAAAAAATTGGTGTTCGTTTTTATGTTTTTTTGTCGGTTATCCACAGGTCAAACGGCTACAGCTATCAACTTCAAACTTTTTTTCAATCTGGTTCCTCATCTAATTTAGATCTGTATAGTTTTGTGGCATTACCGGGGGGTAACTTTTTTTTTATGAACTTTGAAAATTTCAAAAATACCTATTAGAATAACATGGTGGAGAAAAAAGGAAAATATTTATTTTTTCCAAAAAAATGAAATTTTGCGTGAAGTTGAATTACATTTTGAAACACATTTCTGGAAATTTTCAGCTTTTTTTTCAGCTTTTCAGCCATTTTGTTGAAAGAACATAAAATGTGCTAAATTGGTACCACTCGAAGCAGTTTTCACCCATTTTTACCCATACTATTACTATCCGCTCGTCTAACAACGCATTTCCTAGTTCTACAAAATCTCCTTCTTTGGTCAAGTCGTCTTCCTCAATGAGTTCTTTCAAATTTTCTCTCAAAACATTCCTGAATCCAAATCCTCTCTGGAGCATAGTCGATTATCTCTCGTCCTTCTTGAATACCTCTCGAGTACCTCCCAACCAACTGTTTTGTACGCAAACTGAACTTCACTGCTGTTTCAATTGTCTGTTCAAATATTATCATAAGACATAGAGTATGTGTCCTTCCTTCTTGCTGTTTTTTTTTTATTCTTCAATAATTATATTTCAGAAGAGCAGAAAATTATGTATTGATGATAGCTGTTCTTCTTGACGATTAATGACCATGAAGATCCAGCTTACTATAAATTTGGAATTATTCGATATTTCATCCCGCGTAAACATATCAACATATAACATACAGGAGTTTAAGACTGCAAGAAACTAAACTAAACTAAATTAAACTAAACACTGACTTCTGTGGGCTGCACTCGGATGCCTCGTCCGTGTTGCACATGACTTCCATGATGAGTTTGCCTGACTGCGGCATGATGACCTGACTACACGAGTTGAACGTGCCCTCCATGTAGTTCGGGTGCAGGTACTTCTCGACGCTGTCAATGTAAGGCTTATCCGTTGTGCCTGGAGAAGAAAGGATGCATTGATATTAGGTTTGTTGTTCACTAGAAAATAGCAAACGCTACGGGAAAATTTACGGTACCGGCCGGTACACAAATATTACTGATATTTCGATTGAGGGGGAGATTGTAAATTTGTCAGGTAACAATAACAAATAGAAGAGTTCAGGGAGTTGTGATTGGAGAATACAATTTAGAGGACGTTGTTGTTCACTTAGTAGAGCATATCAGAACAACACATTATTAGACGAGCTTTAGCGAGGATTCAATTTGACATACTGAAAAAAATTGGTGTTCGTTTTTATGTTTTTTATATTTTTTTGTCCGTTCTCCACAGGTCAAACGGCTACAGCTATCAACTTCAAACTTTTTTTCAATATGGTTCCTCATCTAACTTAGATCTGTATAGTTTTGTGACATTATCGAGTGGTAACTTTTTTTTTATGAATTTTAGAAATTTCAAAAATACCCATTAGAATAACACAGCGGAAAAAAAGAAAATATTTTTATTTTCCAAAAAAATGAAATTTTGCGTGAAGTTGAATTACATTTTGATATACATTTCTGGAAATTTTCAGCTTGATCAGGTCAGTCATTTTGAAGAAAAAACATAAAATGTGCTAAATTGGTACCATTCGAAGCAGTTTTTACCCATTTTTACCCATTACTATCCGCTCATCTAACAACGCATATATGGCGTTTTCCCAGTAAGTATGTGACATAACTTGAAAAAACCCTTATGGAGATAGCATATGTTTGTCAGGTCACCATAGCAACTAAAAGTGGTAGAAAAACTAAACAAAGTAATAATGAAGTGATGATTGGAGAACACAATTTAGAGGATATTGTTGTCCACCTACTAGAATGCTAAGTGACGTAACTTAGAAGAGATCTGACGATTGGGAGATGGCACGTTTGTCGATCACGTTTTAGTATTAAAGTTATCTTTGTTTCTCCCGCATTAGAATTTCAGATATCCATGGGCGTTATTTGAAAAATTTAAATTGTTTTTTTTAACAATGATGTTTTTCGCAACTTTGTAAGTACCGACTGTACCGGTGACATATTTTAACATGTCTTGTTACGCGGGTGGTCATGAGTCTGATGTGACTGGGGTGGGTAGGCAAGGCTATGCCTTTGCCGACTGACGAATATGATTTATTGGGCTATTCTTATTTCCTGGGAATTTTGATATTGGGTATCATACAGACCAATCAGATTCTAATAACTCATTTTGGCTATTTTGTATGATGAAATATTTAAAAAGATGAATAGGATCAACTACTTGCATAGAATTCAACCAATTCAACATTCTCTGTCTTCTTTCTCTATACAAATCAAAAGCTAATTAAATAGTCACAAAACCTCCCAAAACACCATAAAACGATGGAATTTAAAAAAATCCCCTTGGGGAGCCCTCTCCCCCACTCCCACTGGGACTTGTGCATGTAGATATCCCATACCGATCAAAAGTCATTACCAAAAACGGACATTTCGCTTATTCGATTCCCATGCTCTCTTAGAAGAGCCTACATACCTGGCATGTTTCCATTGGGCATGATCTTCAGCGGTTTCACCCAGTTGCTGTGGTTCGTCCCGCAGGACATCTCGCAGATCTCCAGCTTCCAGTTGTAGAAACACGACGGACACCGTTTCAGCAGGCTCTCTGCCTGGATCATGCCCTCGTTCATCGTCTTCAAGTTGTCAGGGCCGCAACAAGTGCGAGTTTCGTAACTACCTGTTGGACAATCATTTATTACTTCCATTTTATTCGAGGATTTTTATTCATGTTTCGACATCGGGTATATGAGTTATTTTTGTATAGATCCTGGTAAAGTCAGAAAAAGTCAACTTGTCTTTGGTCTCCTATAACAGTATCTACTAACAGTGTACTATAACAGTATCTTCTAAAAATCTCTACTAAATATCTACTAAGTATCTACTAAATACTGTTACTAAAACAGTATACGTTTTTTAAATGTTAAAAATGAAAATCATTGTGAATTTGTAATGTATGTAGGCCCTAATACATTGCAAAGATTGTAAAACTGAATTAGAAAATATATTTAAATTTATAAACTAATGAATATATTAATGAAATGAAGAATATAACTAGTTCAATTTTCCAAACACTCTTGAAGAGCAAAGGAAGCATTGAGATTGTGAGAATGTTGAAAATCAGTAGTTCGACGGAAATAGATGGAGTTAAAGTGACGGTGATAAGGAATGGAATTTCGTTGATAAATGTTGTTGATATTGTTCTCGCGTGATCTTCAGACCTATCGTCGGGAGCAATTTATTTGCTACTCCCAAAAGGGTCACCCATGGCGATAAGGTCTGGAGTGAGGGTCCAGACCAAGTTTGGACCATCTCGGTCGAGTGGAAGCCTTCTGGTGATCAGGGTATACCGAGGGAGTACTGAGTCTTGCTTTGTATTTTATTCTATTTCCTTTTTCATCACTTTTCTCCTCATCTATCGTCTTCTTTTATTTTATCTCATATCATCCTCTCTTTCCCGCTCCCTCCATATGCCTTACAAATCCACAAACATTGACAATCATGGCAAAGTACACGGATATGAACATGGGTGCAAAATGAACTCGCTGTCGACACATCTTCAACCCTAAACCCTGACTAACTTACACATTATGCTGAACTTACCATCTGGCAACAGGGTGTTGTTGATAAAGTGCGGACAGCGATGATGGAGGATGCCGAGACTGTACTCATCTAACGTGGGTCTGGCTGGACCCGGTTCGTAACAGTTCTTGAGCCATGTGGTAATCGGGTCCCGGTAGCACTGTCCGTACCAGATACATTGGCCGGTGTCTTCCGAACCCGCCTAGAACCACATAATTCAATTTAAATGATGTTAATTTAATTAATTAGATTTTGCATCAGTTATTCCGAATTACAAAATAATTTAAATATATGATTTTATATAATATAATTGAATAATTGAAATGGAGTGGTAAGATCGCCCTTGTGGTGCCCCGTCCAGACGATCCTACACTTTCATCCAACGCCTTGATTGGGGAACAATGATTTTTTAAAGTTCATCAAGTTCTCCCAGAGAAGTAATCAATCGATCAATCGATCAATGATAAGTTGATGAGAAATGAGAAGTCGATCAATGATCAACATTCTCATTGGGTTATATCATTGAAAAAAGAAATTTCTTTATTCTATGGTTATATATTATTTATATGTTTTGATTCGTGGTGAGATGAAATTCATTGTTGAAAATATTATAGTTTTACTGTCATATACAAATAATCTTCCCACATGTGTTTTTCAAAACATTTAATTAACTCATTCGTATTGATTAGATTATTGTCTATACCTGACGATGTGTTTATTAATCCCGTATCTTGCACTGCTAACGTTATATGATCATTTAAATTTTGTGAAATACCCTGGCGAGAAAATTTTCCTTCAGCAAGGTGAAACCCTAATAAGCGACAGTTTTGGTAACCAGCCTGAACATTTAAAAATAAAGCAAAATCGAATTTTTAATATTTCCAATTCTATCGAAATCACAGCTGTCTGACCTTGAGCCCTGTGTTATATAATGTGATTGTTTTCTATTTTATCTCTCTGAATTGAACTACGTGTTAGTATATAATCAATAGGTTAGTATTATCAGTCACTGTTATCTGAATTTTCTGATGGATTTTGTTTTCATTGTGATATCCGAATAGAGGTCTGTTTGAAAATCTTGAAATAATAAACGGACGATCTAATCAATATATATACATATATATATATATATATATATATATATATATATATATATATATATATATATATATATATATATATATATATATATATATATATATATATATATATATATATATATATATATATATATATGTGTGTGTGTGTGTGTATTTTAAACATTTTTAGGGATTTGACGTGTATCATTAAAATACTGAGACAAATCAAAATACAAAATTAGTTGTTCGAATTGAAATGTTCAAACATAGCACTGAACGCGATATTTATATATATTCATATATATCCAATAAGTTCAGATATAATTTTAAAATGTATGATTTTTATTCACATACTCTCATTTAGTCAATAAATGGATCAAGTGAAAAAAAAATCGTGTACTCATTGTTGACATCTCATACATTGCATCTCAGTTGGAAATGTCATAGGCCTACATATCCTATGGAATGATGAGGAATTAAATCCTATCTAATGGAATCAAGGTGAGTCTACTGCTACTGCGATCTATGAACCTTAATCTATTAATCATGACTGGGTACAGACTGCTATGATGAAATGATTATAAATCAAGAATTATGTTGCTTCATAGATTTTCTAGTTTCATTCATATGATATTCATGTAGGCCTACGTAATTTAATGATGACTAAGATCTATTGGATCTATTGGCGTCGAATGTATGATTGATGGTGGGAGGATGAGAAGAAAGTTGTTCTAGAATGTGTTTTTGGTTAGTAGGAGGGCAGCGGTCGTGGTTTAATTGTTTTTCAAGAACTAATTAAATAAACTGAATCACTGAACTCACTGAATCATATAAATTGATATTAATATCTAGGAAAAAGCTGAGATTTCATCAATTATGTATGAGATGGATGACAGTGATAAACGCATAGAACAAGTTATTATTCGAGATATTTTCATCCATTAAACTATTGGATGAACAATATTTAGTAATTTTTCAAATTATTGTTTTGTCCACACTTTATAGGTCAATATTACAATAACAAAAGTTGGACCAAAAAAGTATCATGCCCATCATGCAATCAATTGTTGCGATTAAAGAGCGCAATTTGTAGACATTCATTTAATAATAATCTATATATCAACTTTACGGTGTTTGCAAATATTTCTCTTTCGTGAGGATGTAGATCACCCAGTGGAATGGGGTCAATAGAACCAAGCGAGTAAGATTGAGACTGCTACAACAGTTAAGAAATCTTCTAATACACAACTACAATAAAATAATTAAAGCTATTTTTAATTTCTCTAATTTACTAAAATTTCTGTTAACCCTCTAGTGGTCACGTGAGGTCCTATGGACCGCAACCCTTTAGTCTTATTTTTTACTATTCTTTTTTCTAAATAATTAATTAATCAACTACAAAACATTTTTTTTTCTAGAATTTAGCTCAATACTATTATTATTTTTCTGTACCATTCACTAATTTGTTATATTCGTTATTTTTTTCTATTCTGTGTCTATAGGCAACCTTCTTCACAAGGCAGAGTCTTTGTTTTAAATGAATAAAGAATTTATATATAATATAACATACATGCCATAACTTGTAATTTTTGGGAGTCTCTATACCTTCAAGTGGAACCCTTTAGTGGCCAACCAGAGAAATTTCAACTCAAAAAACAATTTACGTCATGTGACTATTGTGGTCAGAACTTTTTTGGGGTACCTACATGTCAAGAACAGGAAACTAAAAATTCTCTGAACATTTTCTTATTTGCTCCGAGATTCACACGAACGATATGCATTCCATCCTAGTTTTAAATAAACTTTGCATCCACCAAATATGTAACAATATATTCCAATTAATATTAAATTGTAAATAAAAACATGAAATTAATAAATAAATACAAAATAATACTCACTATCGTAGCCAAACATCCCAACACAAGAACACAAATAACACTTTTCATTGTCTTCTTCTCAC
The DNA here is from genome assembly GCA_907164805.1 of Brachyptera putata. Taxonomy (NCBI): domain Eukaryota; kingdom Metazoa; phylum Arthropoda; class Insecta; order Plecoptera; family Taeniopterygidae; genus Brachyptera; species Brachyptera putata. The sequence goes on along the minus strand of OU015471.1, from coordinate 17,297,030 downwards.
AATTGAGTATATAAAATCAGCGCCGTCGACAACAACTATCAAACTACCGGATTATCATGCAACTCTCAGTACATGATAGCGCCCGATTTGACTGGCAATCAGTGAAATACTGAAGAACACCTGTGAGACAATTCATCATCGACTACTCGATAATACTGATAAGATAACAGAATATTCAATATGTTATTGATAATACTTTCACGTGTAGGTACACTAGCGGACTTACTAAATGTTTTCTTTCATGAAGTTGTCAATATTCGGTGTGTTTATTTCACTTTCAATGTCAATGCTGGTAATGTCCGGATATATCACAAAAAACGGTTTATACTTTTAATGTGTTCTGGACTTTTTGGAACTGGAAAACTTGATCTGCGTATGGTCAGCGCGTCCTTGTGTCAAACTTGATTATTTTTAATTAGACGAGCTTTAGCGAGGATTCAATTTGACATACTGAAAAAAATTGGTGTTCGTTTTTATGTTTTTTTTTTCCATGTTTTTTTGTCGGTTCTCCACAGGTCAAACTGCTACAGCTATCAACTTTAAACTTTTTTTCATCGGGTGTTAACTTTTTGTTTTATGAATTTTAGACATTTCAAAAATATCCATTATAGAATAACCCAGCGGGAAAAAAAAAGAGAATATTTTTATTTTCCAAAAGAAATGAAATTTTGCGTGAAGTTGAATTAAATTTTGATACACATTTCTAAAAATTTTCAGCTTGATCGGGTCAGCCATTTTGAAGAAAAAAACATAAAATGTGCCTAATTGGTACCACTCGAAGCAGTTTTTACCCATTTTTACCCATACTATTCTCTCGTCTAACAACGCATATATGGCGCTTTCCTAGTTTAAATAACACAAAAAAGTTTTTCCGACATTCAAATTTAAATTCGACATAATACTGCACATAATTTCACCCACTTCTTTAAAAAAAACTATATAGGCCTACGTACCACAGTGATTTTTTTCTTCAGGATGCTTTTTGATGTTACATGATCGACAACTTCATGTTCCCGTAAGTGTACATGCCGTGAGAATGTTAATTTATTCTCTAATTTTTATGGTTATATAATTATAATTATTATTGATTGATTATTGATTTCATGTTTAGTTGGAATTGGTGAAAATCACTTTTTCTCCAATAACTATAGGCGGATTAAAGGTATCAACATTGAATGTATAAATCAGAGATCTGGTATAATCTATATAATGATAATAATTATCCGGCCCTGGTTCTAACTGATATAAAACAAAATCACTACACTAGACATAGTTTGAGTTACACCTTTCTTCATCAGCCTTCACCCTGAACTGCGCTCGAAAGAATGGATCCTGCTTTCTCCGTACTGCGTTTAATACCGTTTAATATATATATATATATGAATATATATATATATATATATATATATATATATATGTATATATATGTATATATATATATTTATATTATATATATATATATTTATATATATGTATATATATATATATATATATATATATATATATATATATATATATATATATATATATATATATATATATATATATATATATATATATATAATGTATGAATATATATATTATATAATAATGTTTTCAGCTCAAATTTTCGTTCATATTTCCAGTGATGAAGTTTATTCATTTCAAGAGGATATTTATAGATTTATTATTGACTCCGTTTTTTTCAAAATACATACACAACTTCATAAAGTGACTGTCGTTAAATAATTCGAAACCGATTTTGAGAATTGTTGAGTGACTATAAAATGATAGCCTACTGCCGAGAATGTCATGAACTCTATGACAGGGGTCTCCAAACTTTTCAGTCTAAGAGTCACATTGATTCCTCTACAAAGTCCCAAGGGCCAACATTGGTACAACGTCATCTCATAGGGAGCTACACAAATCTCATTATCATAATTATGATATTTAATTTCATTATCTGAATCACCTATGTTTGTCACTTATTGTACATTTTCAGGATAAATCTCATATCATTAATTACAGTTATTGGTTATTTTTATTCACACATAACAGATTGTTATCAAAACAGGTGGTAATGGGTTATTTATTTTTTGAAAGAAGATTAATCCCAACCTTATTTTTGATTTTAGGTTGAGGGTATTATTCACACATAACAGATTTTTATTAAAACAGGTGGTAATGGTTACTAACATGAAATTACAATCAAACGTCTTATATATAAAAAGCTCGTGTCACATGTTAGAGGATGAACTCCTCCGAAACGGCTCGACCGAGTGTCGTGAAATTCCTCACGCACATTCGATAGGGCTGGTAGAAGGTCCTAAAGTATACGAGATCCTCCGCCTAGCTATCTCCTATGAGTAATATCCAAAAAATTAGTACTTCAAGGACGACACCAGTAATGGCGTTGTTCATGTGATATTGACGACCTTGACTCAATGTCGGCCGCACTCGGCAACACATTTGCGGGGGTACACGCTAGGTAGCGCCTAATCCGCCTTCCAGCACCTTATTTTTACATTAACAACCAACATTCACTACAAATCACTTCGATGGCAGAAGAACGTTTGCCGAGTCAGCTAGTATTCAATAAAATTGTACTTTGTTATTTTTTTCTTAGTCTCTTCTTGAATCACAGATCTTCGTTATATTCTTGATATCTTCTTCCAATTATTCCATTCCCGCGTCCGTATTAACCTACTTCTCTATCCACTTTTTCCACTTCCATTCTCACCCCTCCCCTTGTACTTCTTTGTAATCCCTTGCCAATTCTATTGCTTAATTCATCCCATCCTGTTTATTCAATCTTGACTCTAACAAAATTGCACATTCTTTCTATTTGTCTTCGTTTCGCCTAATTTTCCCATCCCATTTCCTCAATCATTTTACTAGGTCTTTCAATAACTTTTTCAACCACATCCTTCTCGTTCCTGATAATCTTTCAGCGCTTCTCTCTACCCAATACCCTTCATCCAGCAACCCTTTGGACGTTCTCCACAGCCTTTATTAGTCCAACTTCATGCGAATCCCAGACTGAACTAGCATACTCAAGCATTGGCCGAATCAGACTCATGTATACCTCCTCTTTTATTTTCATCCCTGTCCCCTTCAACTGCCTCATAATAAAATTTAACGATCGTATTCCCTTTTTTAAGATTTTCTAACATGTTCTCTCCACCCTAAATTTGTATTTATGTAAAGTCCAAGATATGTATACGCTTCTACTTCCTCAAGTGTAGAATCTCCCATTTTATAAATAGTATCTACTTTTATCTTGTTACTGCTGGTAGAGAAGTGCGCACCACTTTACATTTTTCAAAATTCAGTATCATTAAATTAATTTTAACCCATTCATTAATTCTATCCAAATCTCCTTGTAACTAATTTTCCTCCTTCTCACTTTTAATGGTGCTATATACCACACAGTCATCAGCAAATAGACGAATTATTGATTGAATTCCGATTTGAAGATCGTTTATGCATATATTGAATAGAAGGGGTCCAATGACACTCCCTTGAAGTACCCCAGAAATAATTTTCACCATATTTAAAATTTCATCACCTACTTTTACTTTTTGTGATCTACCTTCTAAGAAGGACTCAACCATCTTGTTATCCTCTCATGTTTTGAGTCTAACAAGTCAAGTCTAACAATTTCACATGTATGGCAGTTATCGTATTTCTTAATTGATCGTTGATTATCTGTTGAAATTATCGTTGAAAACATCTGATTATCATTTCGCATGATTTACTTACATTGTAAATTTTACAATTCAATCACAGTAAACTATAGCAGGCCTGTTAAAATGTAATCATATTAGACTATGAGGGGCCGGTGTTGGCACGAGGGCCGTAGTTTACAGACCCCTGCTCCATGTTCCGAACACGAACCTTATTTAGCTAGGTCTCACACGCAATCATATGAATTCACAATATTGTTTCCGTCCTTATAAGTATAGCATCTAGCTTCTTTCAATTGACGGACATTGTGGTCAAGACCTATTTCAATCGCATGTTCTCGATATCTGTGAATAAACTAAGATTTCTATAATTTTATGACGAAAAGTTTCTTTACATTATGAAAATCGATATAGTTTGAATATTATTAGCTTCAATAATAATAGAATGTTTGAAAATAAACTGTTTGGAAAATGTCACACGTGCAGCTACTCGATATAAACTGAAAATCGATATTGATATTAATTTTAAATGACTATATATGGAATAATTGGAACGTCGGTCGAACCGTGAAGACGTCAGTTCTTCAATTCGCCTGAGAGACGCGGACGTGGATTTGTTTGCATGAGTACATTTCAGATCTTTTACACTACATTTAATATTTCGACCAAAATATTTATTCGCGTATATGTGTTGAAAGAATCTTGTTATTACAACTATAAATTGGGGAATTGAGGATGTAATAAAATTGGTACCTACTAAACTTTTCAAAGTGATTTTTTGTAATTTATAATTGTATCATTGTGAATATGAGAATAATTTGACGAAACAATAATATAATTCTGAATACATTACAATTTATTCGAGGTATAAGATACTAATAGATATAGTAAGGCTGAGGGATACAAAAAAAGTGGCCTATATATATATATATATATATATATATATATTTTTTTTTGATAAGATCGAAACTTGATACAAAAAACCGTCTATAGAACTTAAATACACAAGATAACTTATAAGGTTTTGGTTTCCTTGAAAGTAAAACGTATTCCCAGGATCATAAGTTTGAAGCAATACCACAACATTTGTCGAGCTGAGGAAACTTCAACTTGCAACATGAACGTCGTGATGAAATACGTGAAGATGAAACTCAAGGGTAATCAAGGCCTTGATTATAATAAGAAGATACTGCACCATGTTGGTAAGCGTTGAATTCCTTTATAACCGGCAGAGATTTGTATCATTCTTCTTCAACTGACTTTTCTGGAATTTGTACAATACGTTTGTATGAATATTTCAAAATCATTCCGTGGTTGAAGATTTGTTAGACTTGGGATTTTGGTTAGAACTACCATGTTGTTTGAAAGATTTAATTGTACAAATCGAATACTCAATTAATTATTTCAATAATCAGTAACGTATTTCCAGGTTTATGGCCAACTCTCAATCAGAAACAACACTCGCGTCATCACATCCATTACGTGCTATCAAGATTTTCAATTCTCGTGGCATTTCTTTTCGGCTCCATATTCTTCCCAACGGAAGCTGTCAACCAATACGGAGATATTGAAGCATGCTTGGAATCAGCCTTAGTATCATTCCTCATTTCAATGATATTAACAAAGGGTGGAACCTTTTTGTTTCAACCAGACAGAGTGAAACAATTGACAAACAAAATGGAGAAGATGACCGAAAAGAGTCGCCTGGGAACAGACGGTGAACTGGAAATAGTGAGAGTGTCGCAGAGCTGGACAAATGCAACTGTGATGTTGTTTGTCTGGATGCACTTGCAAACGATACTCTTCATGTCCAGTCTGATACCCTACTCGTTATACTCACGGACATTATATACAGGGTGAGATTATTTATATACTAGCTTTTTAGCCCCGTGCGGCCCCGTGTTTCAAAACACGGGGCCACAACATAGCCACTCGGCCGCGCCGAATGATTACCCGGTAATGCGGTCAAAACGAAATCACACAATTCATCATCTATCCCAGGGCTCCGTCGTACCCATTGTTGACCCCAGCCGGTCGTCGTCAAGGACATTGCGACTTGAGTGCGCCATGCCCTCCCATCCTGTGCCCGTACCTGCCTACCTCTCCCGCCATTACGCACTGCAATAACACGGTTTTCCGCCCACAGCCGATAGGAACACCCAATCAACACGCATCGGAAAATCCAGAATAGAACGGATCCACGCCCACGACCGGCCCCTCCGTCATCTCGCCCTTCCGCCCTCACCCAGAATGTCGCACAATTTGGAATGTCCTCGAACCAGCGTGACTTACAAACGGAAAGACAGACAGATCAGCAAAACTCTATGGATAACTAGCCTTCTAGGTCTCTCTCTCTGTTGTTACTATACTTCCCACTACTATTGTGTAACTGCCACGTGTTTATCTTCAAGCCAAGTGTGAAGTGATTTACGCACAACAAAGTGTCAACGATCAGGGCGATGCGCCTCCCTCCTCTCCCTCCCTTCTCCGCCCGTCATCCACGTCTCCCTCACCTCCCCCCCCACCTCCCTGACCCACCACACCTCCCCCTGCCCGCCTCCTGCCCCCCCTGCCCCCAACCCCTGCCCCCCCCAGCCCCCCTGCCCCCAACCCTTGCCCCCCTGCCCCAAACCCCTGCCCCGCCTGCCCCCAACCCCTGCCCCCCCTGCCACCAACCCCTGCCCCCCTCTGCCCCCTACCCCTGCCCCCCTCTGCCCCCCTGCCCTCCCCCACCTCCCTGCCCCGTGATCGCCACCATCTTACAGACAGACAGACCGACAGACAGACGCGCGTAGCCTTTTATATAGATAATGTGTGAGATAGAAGAAATGTGTACTCATATTGTAATATGAGGAGGTGGGCAAGAAAAGGGCGTAAATCATAGTATACGCGTCGTTTTTCCGCTCTGTGTTTATTGATGATTGTTGATGTTTATATGTTCATGTCCATATTTCATGAATTTGCTCGAACATGTTTATTGGTGCTGAACTGTTAATACTTATCCAATCTATTGTAGAACAATTGAATTCGATTAAAGGAATTGCAACATTCACTTTATTAAAATTTTCAATTTTCAATTGTAATTATTGAATTAGAATCCAAACATTAAATTGGTAGGAATTGTGATATTTCTCTACATTTTTTCTATATTTTCCCTTCCACATTTTCCCTTTAATAGTTTCACGGTAATTAGGATATTTTTTATCATTGATCATCGTTTGATGTTTATTCTTTGTCCGATGAGAAAATAGTGTTTGAATTTTGAATTTTGTGTTACCCTCCGAAATCATTGTGTTTCATAAATACTAATTTCACCACTATATTTCAACAGTGCTAACATGAAGATACATTTTTGCCTTTTATCTCGATTTTTTTTCTCAATTCACGCCTTTTTTCGCCCATCGCCTGACAAGTCACTTTACTATTCCAGTACTTGGTCCTCGTTCAATGTTTACGAATCACCAATCTTTGAAATAACTCTTCTGCTGCTGGGTCTAACAATGATCATGGTTCAATGGATCTCAGCGGTTGACGCATTTTTCATGGCATTACTCGTTCAAACAATTTCTCAGTTCAAGGTATTACGATATAACTTGATAAATATTCGTTATACGGCCGTCAAAACAGTAAGAGAACGGAAACATATCAAAGTATCTTCTACCAATGGGACTAAAGAGAAGGAAGCAGCTCATACAAACAAACAACGGACTTTCATCAGCACGAAGAGTTTGTACAAAAGAAATAACTCGCCAAAGGTGAAAATGTCTCACATAGATCTTCACGATAACAGAGTTGAATGTTTAGTACATGGTTCTTCAACATCTACAACTTTTGAGCCGAGACGTGATACGGTTACGGCGATCACTTCAAAGAAGAAATACAGAAACGTGGATAAGATGAGACAATCCGACAATGAAGTTATCGTTGAAATGGAAAATGAGATTGTATCCAATCAGGATATTGGTACAGATCTGCGAAAGATGATTCGTACCAATGAAGAAGTTGCTATGGAGATGGACCGTCTTCTCAAAGAGTGCGTGAAACATCATCAGAAGTTATGCAGGTTAGTTTATTTTCTTACATATTGATATTTACATTTATTTGGAATTAAATTCGTATCTTTGTAGTATGATTTTTTATCTATATGGTTGCTTTCAAGGGTCAAGAAATAGTAATCGTATATTATTCAATAATTATCGAAATTAATTCAATGTCATCTTACTTTACAAATATAAATATATTCTATGTATAACTAACACAGTCCTAAGACTAGTTGAAGTCATCCACTACCACTCATATTCTGAATATTCCCACTTTCAGTTTTGTGACTGAGTTCGAGTCTTTTTTCGCGAACGTTCTTATCAACCAACTGATATGCAATGTAGTTCCGACAGTATTGTGCATCATATGGGTCACACAGGTAAGCTACACAGAATAATTAATTACATAATTATTATTGGCAATGTAACGAAGGGACTTAATAGTCTGGATTTCTCTTGTTCGATATTGACTACTGAATTACCTGATACGAAATTGAAAAAAACGAGTTGTTTGAAACCGGCCTCATCTAGTAGACATCCACTATAGTGGCGTGCCAGAATCAAGCGCATTGCTGGGGATAAGTTGGTCCAGCATACGTCACGGCTAGATCAGCTACCTTGCAATTCTGGAACGACCACGAGCATCTTTTGCAACTAGCTGTGAAAGTCATGGCGGAAGATCAAATCGTATTGGGAGCTGCAGCAATTGTATTGAATGTATGCATTTCTTCTCATTCATCCTCCAGTGGATCAGAAGAGGATTACGAAGCTTTCACTCTCTGCCAATAGAATTGAATATTTTCAATAACTTTTTGGTCATCTCCTATAACCGCAACGTCGAATTTGTTCCTACAATTATCTACTCATTATATTTAAATATTTAAACTCACCATTATTTAATTGTTCTGCAGTACTTTCTCCACAGTTATTGTCATTATTTCATTATCATACTCAATCTGCAGCTCGACCATATCAAGCGACCCCATGATCTTTGAATTGGCGCTCAAAATTATGGCGGATCTAGCAAGTTAGCACCTTTTTTCACCGCTAGATGAGCTATGTCAGCGGACTTAGCAGGCTAGATTCTGGAACGATTTGCTAGATTCTAGCGGAATTAGCCGCTAGAAATTGGAACGTCATTTCGACAATGCTAATCTAGCGCTAGCTAAGCGCCTAATTCTGGAACGCGACTTATCAAGAATGGCAATCATAAGCAGTGCCAGTTTTAACTACACTAAGGCTCTGAGTATTCATAGTTTCCTCAAACAACAATCTCTCTGATGAGCAGATCAGTTGTCCGACACACATTTAATCTGCAAGAAGAGTAACACTTCGAAGCCTGCTTGATGATTGCCTGCCTCTTCCTTTGGTGCCAGCAGATAATTGGGGACATTGAAAAGCGAATAGCGGAATAACGATACTTGGTCGTGGCACACCAAGTGCCGTTTAAGGCACACCCGATTTCAGTTGTTAACCCTTCGGCTAAACCCAATCAATATTTATATCAATCGGTTTTTCTCTCAGGTTGATACAATCACTGTGGCTATGGTATTATACAATTTCCTATTGCTTGGTACCGCGACTGAACTGTTCGTCTACTCCTGGCTCTCAAATAAAGTAACAACCGAGGTAAGTGAGCAACCAGGCAATTGGCCGGTGGGCCCCCCGGCAGTGGGCCCCCACACAGTTATGTATTCGAGAAATTTCGTGTAGGCCTAGTTCCCAATACTCGTAGAATCGAATCTAAAAGATACAATTTCGAAAAATTTACCTGCGGGGCCTAATTCTCTCCTCCCTTGCATTCACCTTCACTATGCACTGCACTGTACACCTAGTTTTGGAGGCTCACTATTGAGTCCTTGCCCAAAGCGCTAAAATGATACAGAACGACCATGCAGTTACTTTAACTGTGATGGGAAAATATCAGTTGGGCACCTGTAGTGCTATAAGAAAACACATTTTTGGCATCCTGATCTTATCTGAAATACGTTGAACCATATTTTAAAAGTGTATAATTTCGAAAAATTCCCTGCGGGGCCAGAATGGGGCTTGCCCCCCGTGCGTCACAACTTCGCGGTAACTGGTCGATAGGCCTGCACAACTCTTCTTATATGGCATTTTTCATTGTATTTTCATATAAACGCATACTTCGCTGTCTATATGACTTGCTCTACACTCCGCACTTATAGGCCTATTATAGTTATTTACACACATTTTCATCAAAGGCTTATGCAGGACGCCCTTTCAAAATTCTTGCCCCTCCCCCTAACCTAATATCCTAGCTACACCGCTGCCTTGTTTAAAATGCTTCGATAAAAACTATTAATTATTGATAAAGAAAAAATCTTCTGCTTTCCTTGTCCTGGATTTGGTTTTATATAATTAATTAATAATTAAATTGTCGCCATGAAGTGGGCCCTTGATTTCAGTGCTGGCCGGTGGGCCTATTGCTTGCCAGTACGTCCCTTTGATCAACTGTGTGTGTTGTGTAAGTGAGTTTCCACTTCTCATATCCAATCAACAGTCAACGGGAGTCTATTTAGCGGAATATCAGTTTTTTGATGATACATTTTAAACGGCATGAGATATCAAAATTCTAATGAACAGAAAATACAGAATAGTCGAAGTTGTAAAACTACTGGAAGGTGCCGTTTCTGAACGATCTCACTGCTTCATCCTCAGCCTTAATTGTCAAACAATGGCTGTGTATATGAATATTTGGATGTATTGTATTGTATTGTATTATTTATTCTCTGTTAGATTTGGTACATGGTACAAATATAGGATTCATCAAACTAAAAAACTAGAGTAAAAATTACACTGAAAAAAAATACACTTAAAAATTACGTGAAGTGATACGATATATATATATATATATATATATATATATATATATATATATATATATAATAGGCTGAAAATTTCACTTAAAACTAAAATGAAAAAAAATTACATGAGATGATATTGTTAATAATTATCTTATGCAGTATAAAATATAATATATAATATATATAATGTATAATGTATAATAATGTATAATATATAATGTATAATAAAATATATAATGATGCAAAATGAGTGAGTTAACAAGAATATTGAAGTTACGTAGTAAATACATGTTTAGGTTGTAGAAGGGATATAAGAGAAGATACTTTTTTAGGTTTGTCAAAAATATCTTAAGTGAGCGGGATTCTACGATGTGAGAGGGGAGATTATTGTATAGAATAGTACATATAGGTGGAGTGGACTTTTGGTTGATGAAAATATTTCGTGTTATTTTGAAATGAATGTATTTGGGTTTTCTCTTATTTTCAGAGCTCCAATGTCCGTGAAGCCGTGTATGGCATGGACTGGTATGATGCTTCAGAGAGCTTCAAGAGGTCCATGCGTATCATCATGTCCAGAGCCAATCAGCCTGCAGTCATCATGGTAGCCGGATACATTCCTCTTTCCTTGGCGACATTTCACAGTGTAAATATATAAACCAATTCATACTATAAATACTAGGAAAACGCCATATATGCGTTGTTAGACGAGCGAATAGTAAGAGTATGGGTAAAAATGGGTAAAAACTGCTTTGAGTGGTACCAATTTAGCACATTTTATGTTTTTTCTTCAAAATGGCTAACCCGATCAAGCTGAAAATTTTTAGAAATGTGTATCAAAATGTAACAACTTCACGCAAAATTTCATCTTTTTGGAAAATAACATTATTTTCTTTTTTTTTCCGCCATGTTATTCTAATGGGTATTTTTGAAATTTCTAAAATTCATAAAAAAAAGTTACAGCTCGATAATATCACAAAACTATACAGATCTAAGTTAGATGAGGAACCATATTGAAAAAAAGTTTGAAGTTGATAGCTGTAGCCGTTTGACCTGTGGAGAACCGACAAAAAAACATGAAAAAAAAAAGGAACACCAACTTTTTCAGTACCGTATGTCAAATTGAATCTTCGCTAAAGCTCGTCTAATTATTTTAATCGTGTGTTTTAAGGTTTTAACCATCCTGCCGGTCCATATGACGCACATTTTAACCATTGCTGCATGCTAAGAATATGTGTGTCCAACTTGGACAAATATAAAAATAAATTAAACATAAAAAATATATAAATTAACAGCTGAAGAGCATTTAAATATTTGTTAACTTGCTATTTCAGTAGCCATGTTAAAATATTCACGATTTTCTTATTTTGTGTTTCCAGGTAATGGATCTTGCTTATTCTTATTATACTACTTTAAGCTCTGCAATTCATGAGTAATCCTGATCTAAAACAAAAATGGTTTTCTAGATGTAAGTTCAATAAAATCTCAATATGCAGGTACCCCATATTGAACTAAAAAAAAAACGCAGTACATGCGTTGTGAGATGAGCTGAGAAGTATGGCAAATAAGAATGAAAAATATTCAGTCAGCTGAATCTACTTCTTCAGACCTTGGATTACTTGAAACATTTATAACCAACGAGCTATAATAGTAAACCATAGAGTAAACCCTCTGCCAAACTGTCTGAGCAGGAACTAACGTCTGCCAAGACAGAGCAGGGGATGAAGACATTGTTGACATTCTATTGTTGGTATTTATTCCATTGTTGATATTCTATTGTTGGTATTTATTCTATTGTTGACATTCTATTGATGGTATTTATTCTATTGTAGACATTCTATTGTTGGTATTTATTCTATTGTTGACATTCTATTGTTGGTATTTATTCTATTGTAGACATTCTATTGTTGGTATTTATTCTATTGTTGACATTCTATTGTTGGTATTTATTCTATTGTAGACATTCTATTGTTGGTATTTATTCTATTGTTGACATTCTATTGTTGGTATTTATTCTATTGTTGACATTCTATTGTTGGTATTTATTCTATTGTTGACATTCTATTGTTGGTATTTATTCTATTGTAGACATTCTATTGTTGGTATTTATTCTATTGTTGACATTCTATTGTTGGTATTTATTCTATTGTTGACATTCTATCAAATATGGTATTTTGTTCGATCATATTCTGACTATAAGGTAAGCACTTTTGATTACTTTTCACAAGATTCACGTACCTATTACTTTTAAGATTTGTAATACTGTGATCAGTGCTAATTTCTGCACGTATTGTGATAACAGACACCAATTTTTGTTCACCGTTAGTTTTTAGCCCAGCAATGAAAACCCCAGCAGCCCAGCAACCCCAGCATTGAAAAGCAGCATTGAAATGAAAAAAAAATATATAGTTTCTTGTAGAATAAAGCCGAGTTTGAACCTCGCACACCGTCCCGAACTAGGCCTTCTCTATTATTTATGTAATCATACAGAAGGCTAGTTACTTCTGTGATGGCAGCCGGAAAAACACGAGCTGGTCGGTTTCCACCCGGCCGGATCCATTCGGGAGGGTTCGGCTCCTCCGGATTCGTTCGGCTCTGTACGTTTCGTTATAAAAGAATAATTCCAATATCGATCGCTAAACAATATCGGTTAAGAAAAAAACTTTCCGACCCATAACCTTTGGCCAAAAGCATTTATTTAATATTTAAAAAGTAAAAAAAAATAAAGGCTTGGGTATCGTACCCCGACAGCCGGCTCTCAAGACAGAAATCATACCGCAGAAGAGACGATTAAAAAATCTAGAACAGATTTTGTTTAGGTATGTAAAATGAAAGTGCTTTATACGTTCATCTAATCAAACTAAATTCAACTCTTTTGTACTCTTTGTTATAATTCAGCGTTTTTTATGAAATGACAGATTACGATAAACCAGATGTTAAAAGCACGTGTCAAGAATGTCCGATAAAAACAACAGGTGTCCAGGCAATCTCACAGCTTATCATGCTTATCATAAAATGCCGTCAGTGATGACGTGTGGATTCTATGGGAGTCGATTTAATGGAATATCAGGTTTTTGGTGATAACATTTGAACGGTATGAGATATCGAAATTAAAGTTCAAAAGTTGAAGGTTGCTGATGTGGAAGAAGGGTAGTGTTAGGTTATGTTTTATAGGCTGAATGACTTAGATTTAAGTTTGATCAATTCTTTATAACTTTTTCATATTTGATTTAACGACGCACTCTAATGATCATTAAGGTCAATTCGAGTCAGTGAATACTGAATAAGTGATGCATATATCATAATCAAGTTACCATTATACCCCCCTTTCCCCCTTCCCATGAACAATAAATAAATATGCTGCCGGGATGGTTTCCTACAATATAGACCTCGACCGCTTCCTTCCAGTAGGCCTATACCAACGATATTCTGATCCTCATCATCCCGTCATTACATTAATCATCCATCCGACGCCAATAGATCTAAGCTGTGCGCCCGGCTGTCTAGTGGGCTGCATGGGATCACAAGGTTAAATCAGTCCCTTAAAGTTCCACGAAATCGAACCATAATTTGTGAGAACATTGCATATAGCATGTTTTGAATGGATAGTTTATTAATGGTAACAATATATTTATTCTACCAAAGCGTGACATCACAAATGTAAAACTTTTTAAATGTAAATAAAATGTATTATATATTTCAGGAAAAGTTTTTAATTTGTTGTTGGGGAGATATGTTAGCCATGTAGATATGTGGAATAGATATAGGTATGGAATATATATATATATATATATATATATATATATATATAAATGTGTGTACATTACTTTCTGTCGAAAACGTGCAGCACGTGAAGTTAATAATAGACTGGATATTATTTAATGATCATCTTTCCTAGATTCCAAATTGATGGGTCAGAGGGTGGTACACATTCCACCAAAATACCAGGGCCCGGATCTCCAGGAAACAAGCTGGCCAGGCCTGTTTCATCCTCTTCTTCATCCTCCATGTCTTCCTTTCCTCGCACCAACTCCCTCCACCTTGTCTGTCTTCCCACAATCTTGCTTCTTCCACTGCATTCTATACTTCATCTCTTGCAGCAACATCCTCCCTGATCAATTCACTTCACTTCTCTCTTGGCTTTCCCATTCTTTTTCCCAAGTAATGAAGTTTCAAATTCACGCCTCAGAATTTTTGTCAAATTCATCCTTTTCATGTGGCCAAACCACCTTAGTCTCTCTCTAGTCTCTACCCATTTTAAAATCTAAACTCGACTAAAATATAATAACTTCTAATCTTTCTGCCTCTCACTTCTGTCCATCCATGCCACTCCTTTCACACTTCTCAAAAATATTGTATCAATACCACTAAAAAATATACCACCTCGTCGGGGAAACGAACCACGAACCTTCTGCTTGATACGCAACTGCTGTTTCCATCTGAGCTAACAAGGAGGGTATCCGATATCAAAAAATATATATAAGCTTTCTTTGGAGGTGGGAGGGGGGATGAAGAATTTCTCATCGAGGCACAAAAAATAGCTTGATTATCTGTCTTTTGAGAATATGGCATTGTCTTGTTTAACCCCCCCCCCCCCCCCCTCCCTACCTCACATAGCCACTTCTTAGAGAAGGTGTAAAATATGTGTTGAACAGGAAAAACCCCAATGTACTGAGTTCTTTATTGACAATGACAATTACAGTTGTGGTTTACAGAACAATTGGGTCATATTTGTAATAATAGCGTTGACCCAGACTTACATATTATGTATGAACCCACGTCGGTCTTCCCTTGTTACACATATGCATGAAGATCACGAGAACCAAGACCCACTAACTTATAATTAACTCTACATTTTGCTAACACCCACAAAGTGCGAGCGAAGTTATGATGGAGTGAACAGTAAATTAATGCTTGTTATTTATTTTATTGCTGCTTAACGGCCCCACCAACAGCTAGGTTATACGGGGGTACGAATGAGCGGGTGATAATGAAATCGATGGAGTGATGATAGGTGAAGAACCTTTACAAAAACCCATGCCTTATGCGGGACTCGAACCCACGCCCGACCTGAATTCCGTTTCTTCCGATAGTGATAATTGACTGAGCCACAGAGGCGGCTAATTAATGCTTTTTCGGGCCCACAAACCCACATAAAATTTATGGTATAGTGAACAAAAAGTTGATGCTTTTTAATAGATTTTATGAATGTTCATTACTTAGACGAGTGGACCAGTGACTAGCAAATTGAACCGTCAATCAAGAGTCAGCAGGGTACGGCGCCTAACGTGGTCGACCATTCTGACAGAAGTTTTCATACTGTGACTGAGAACGCGTTGCCTAGTGAGGTTGCCTACCTGCCAGGGCACATCTAACACAAGAATTCTCTCCTAGGTGTCATCACCAGTACATGTTTACCTTTATGAACTGCCAGTTGCATGTTCGTAAAGAGTTGTGCCTACCTGCCAGGGGTCATTTAGTACGAGCATTCTCTCCTAGATGTCGTTATAAATACGTGTTTACCTGTAAACAGCTGATTGCAAGTATCTAGGTCAAGGAACTCGGTTAGAGTTCAAGGCAGTCTTAAGCACTGTCCTGTTGAGTGCGAAGAAGGTAAATGAACGGTATGTTTCGGTTCACACACTGCTGTATTTCTCTCTCTCTCTCTCTCTCTCTCTCTCTCTCTCTCTCTCTCTCTCTCTCTCTCTCTCTCTTTCTCTCTCTCTCTCTCTCTCTCTCTCTCTCTCTCTCTCTCTCTCTCTCTCTCTCTCTCTCTCTCTCTCTCTCTCTCTCTCTCTCTCTCCTCTCTCCTCTCTCTGTCTATCCTCCCGACCACTAACCGACTGACTGACTGAGAGAAGATGACGGACTATTCAAACAGCTGCCTGGGAACTATTATGTTATGGATATCGTTTTAAACGAACATACAAGATGATACACCCTAAAAAATCCTATTTCTACACAAAAAAAGGTCCTTGACATAAAAAGATATTGACTGAAATTGCGTCAAATAAGATCGTCCTGAAATCTCGTCTATATAAATGACCACAAAATTATTTTTATAGATGTGGTTTTGAGGAAGCAATGGTTTTCAAGGATGAGATTTATGATTAAGAACAGAGCTACATCATTCAAAAGCATTAAATGTTCAGAGTTGGGCATATGAGATTCTCCATTCACGAAGTTTTCATAATTATTATTTTTCTGGTAGACTTCCATTTTCTTTAGTGGATGACCCGTTTAAAACAGAACATTAATTTCGACTTCAATTAAATTCTGAACGATCAATCTAATTTTTATTTGGTTGTTTATTTGATTATTTGTAACTTGTAAGAGTAGCGTATTAGGAATGTAGAAATAATCATTGTCAGTTAGTTCGATACTTCTGAAAATATTTGTGACAGATTAACTGTGATAATTATGAGAATAAGAGAAATTATATTTCACTTGGGACCTTTCGACCTCAATTGATTCAATTATCATCCAAATGATGAGAAATCATGTCTCGACAACAATATCGACCAATCGATAATCGAACATTGAATAGTAATCGATTGAATGTAAGATCTCATTGATTCCACGTCTCGAAATGATTCGTCCAATATTGGTTCACATAAACCACGTCGGTTGGACCAGTCATTAAAGCGCACTGAACTGTCATTCAGGAGACCGGGGCTGATATAAATCGTGGTTTCTCTGTCATTATATATATATTTTATTTCCATATTGGGTTTAACGACGCACTGTTATGATAACTGAGATCTAATGGCGTCGGATGGATAATTAATGAGATGAAGGGATGATGAGCGGTCATGGCCGACTTATTGAAAGAACCATTCCGGCATTAGCCTAGACTACAGAGGGAAACCATGAAAAACACCTGTAAAGATGGTCGGCGGCGGGGATCGAACTGGGTTCGGAATCGCCCTTCGCCTCCCGGATCACATGAAGCGAGCGCGTTAACCACTGCGCTGCATGTGCCAGTATGTCATTATAGTAGATATTATTGGATATTACCGAGTATTTCCGAAAATTCCCGAAATGTCCCCAAATTCCGAATGAACACGAAAGAAGATCGTGTAGGCTTGGTGTAGGCCTACCAACAGAAAATGTAAATCTTTGGTAACTGCATCAATTCGGTGCATCTTTATAATTTAACGTTTTTGAAAGATGCTTCGTCTCTTATTGTAAATCTCGCATTGACAAATCCTAATACCCCAGAAATATCACACGTACATTCAGATATAATGTATGCAATATTTGCGTTTGTTATGTTACCAGAGGACCTCCTTTCGTGAATGTGGTACGCCTACAATGTCTAGAAAAAGTTTTAATTAATTTTCAGAAAAGATAATTATAAGTATTTGATTTCTTAAAATGTGTTTTACATATTAGTAAGTAGAATGATTACCTGGCAAATCTGAGTTAGGTAACGCTGAGTGTTCGCATTTCAATAAAAACAGGAGAAAGTGCGGTATTAATCATCAGCTGTTGTATACTTGTATCCACGAGAGATGAAGTTGTTGTACCAACTGAATAATTGTAAAATATTTTATAACTGTATAGAGAAATTCACTGTGTCATTAAATATTCAATCTTTTGAAAGGTGAAGTTGTGTTTTTAATCCTAATTCTCATACTGGAAATGTATAGACAATCAAAATTCAACTCAAATGAAATGGTGATATTTGTGTTTGTTATATTGGTATAAAACCTACAACTCTAAGATAAAGTATATCCCCGCTACAATTTCTATCTTCCCAGTGCATACCTGTAATGATGACAAAGATCTATTGGCGTCGGTGAATGATGAATGAGATGAAGAGAAGATGAAATGAAACCCATGTGATTTCATATGATTACAATTATAGGTTCTCTGAGATATTAGGAAGGCAACGGTCGTGGTCTGTTTTCGAGGAAACATCCCAGTATCCCTCATTCGACAGAAATTGTTCCAGGTACGCATCTTGTTTCAAAAAATGGAACTAACAGTGAAAATTACATAAGAAAAAGGTTCAACAATGACATTGATTAAAATATTACATTGTTGACTGATCTTTTGTAAACTCTCGTCAGCCATATTGTTAGACGAGCTTTAGCGAGGATTCAATTTGACATACTGAAAAAAATGATGTTCATTTTTATGTTTTTTTGTCACGGTTTTCCACAGGTCAAACGGCTACAGCTATCAACTCCAAACTTTTTTAAAATATGGTTCCTTATCTAACTTAGATCTGTATACTTTTGTGGCATTATCGGGAGGTAACTTTTTTGTAAGTATTTTAGAAATTTCAAAAATACCCATTAGAATAACACAGCGGGAAAAAAAAGTATTTTCCAAAAAATGAAATTTTCCGTGAAGTTGAATTACATTTTGATACACATTTCTGGAAATTTTCAGCTTGATCGGGTCAGCCATTTTGAAGAAAAAACATGAAATGTGCTAAATTGGTACCACTCGAAGCAGTTTTTAGGCCTACTCATTTTTACCCATACTATTACTATCCGCTCGTCTAACAACGCATATATGGCGTTTTCCTAGTATTTATAAACAAATTATGTTATTATTTTTTTTTCGTGTCGAATACTACTACAGAGAGAAACCACGATAGGTATCAGTATGGCAGGACTCCCTGGCAGGAATCGAACCCTGGTCTCTTGAATGACAATTCATCTTTCTCAGTAAAATATTATCTATCAAGTTATCAGTATCTCCAACAAAGAATAGTCAAATGTTAGTTTGTGTTCACATAGTTGGCATACCTGTGACGTGCGTCACGTTGTATTATCTGTCTACTAGAGACCGAGACGGTATTCTAGGTAGAGCTAAAGGTGGCGGTGGTTGATGACCTAAATATGAACATCCACATGGCCCATCCTCACGGTTTCTGTGAAAACTGTTTTCTTATGAGCTACTAGGAAAACGCCATATATGCGTTGTTAGACGAGCGGATTAGGCGATATTAAGCGATGGAGCGGATATTTTTTAATAGTATGTGTAAAAATGTGTAAAAACTGCTTCGAGTGGTACCAATTTAGCACATTTTATGTTTTTTCTTCAAAATGGCTGACCCGATCAAGCTGAAAGTTCCCAGAAATGTGTATCAGAATGTGATTCAACTTCACGCGAAATTTCATTTTTTTGGAAAAGATAAATATTTTTTTTCCGCTGTGTTATTCTAATGGGTATTTTTGAAATTTCTGAAATTCATAAAAAAAAAGTTACCACCCGATAATGTCACAAAACTATACAGATCTAAGTTAGATGAGGAACCAAATTGAAAAAAAGTTTGAAATTGATAGCTGTAGCTGTTTGACCTGTAGAGAACCGACAAAAAAAAGCAAAAAAACATATAAAAAAAACATAAAAACGAACACCAATTTTTTTCAGTATGTCAAATTGAATCCTCGCTAAAGCTCGTCTAACAATAGATGACTGATAGATTTTATTGAGTGTAGAGAAGAGTAGATGAGGGGAGTGGATTTATATACTTGTATCCACGAAAGAAGAAGCAAGAATATACCTAAATTACAAACACAAATATCTCAGTTATATATTTACTATCCTTTTTTGCGATATTACGATTTTTATGATCGATGATTTTAGTTCAGTTGACACTTGAAAGTGGGCTATCTAAGTTGTTTTCTAATGGTCGCCATTGATAATCGAGTTGGTAACCACACTTTGATCACCATGGTCACCGATCTTACGATCGACTGAACTTTAATTGTTCTCAATTGATTATCGTCTTCTATATTTTCTATTATTTTTCTGTTATTTTCTTGCAAATCTTATTTTTTTCAAATTTGTTCAAATCTACGATCGTTTAGGTTTATGTAATATACGTGGTGTGACGTTATATGATTATTAATAATAAATTAGAGTCATTTAAAACGCTAAAATAAAACTAAAACACGAAGCTTTAAAAATGATTGATAAAAAGATTTGCAATTTCCGCCAACTATCGGCAACATTAGTAAACCTTTCCAAGAAAAACAGATGAAATATGAGAGTAATTTAATAATTATTATACCGAATGAAACATATATATTTTCAATTTCTTTTTTCTACTTTGACATAACTTTTAATAATTTGACAGCCCCCATAATTAACTGTATTATGCCGATAGTCGAACTTTGTATACGAGAAATCAACGTGCGAAACTCCCGTGAAATAGTTGTGTGGGATAGGGGAGACGGTCGGTCGGAACCTTCATCTCTCGTGAATACATGTAAGACTGAGCAATTAAATCTCCTTTCTTTCCCTTACTTCGAACTTTTCGTCCAGCCTTCTAGATATAGCCTATCTAGATGTATCTATCTAGCTCTATAGCTCGTCTAAATATAAGTGGACAACAATGTTCCCCAAATTATATTTTCCAATCACAATGTCAGTGTTATAGGTGGTTTGCTCCCAACTTTTCTAGTTGCTATGGTAACCCAGCAAACATGTCATCTTTCGAAATGTTACTATAACCTATAACTAGATGAACTTTGAGGCGGATACAGGAAAGATTCATGTTTTCCCTACACAGAAACGTTAATTATTTCATGTCAGCTGTCATTGTAGAAACGTGGCGATCTGTTATTATTATACACATCAAGTTCGTAATAAGTATTATTTATTTGTCCATGCACGATATTGTGACATGTAACATAATGATCGATAGGAAGATGGAGTTATTTGACGCAAAAACAATCCACAAACACGACAATGAATATCATTATCAGAATCTGAAAGAGTTTCGTAAGTTGAAATCCATTTTTACTTTGAACAACGTATCATCTCATGGTATTGAAAGAAAGTTGGTAGATATTCGCCAGTAAAAGTTACAGGAGCGCTGTTGGTGTTGAACTGAGGAACTAACATGCTTCTGTCAAGTGACGTCACTCATTGTTGCAAGAGAGACAACAATGTATCTTAACTGATGTCAACCAATCACAATCCGTGTTAGTCCACCAGTTCGCTGTATTGCTATGGCAACGATTGTTAGTAATTTGTTACTTGGAGAAGACTATCAAATGTAGTAGACATGAAGTGCACGCGAATTGCAACAATGAGATCTTTTAAGAATCTTCTATTGTTGATAGTTTTATTAATAAACATTTCGTCAACTATATTCCATCTAAGGAGCTCATTCCCTTTTTTTGGATGCTTGATCCCACGTACAGCTAGGTTATACGGAGGTATCATACTATATTGAATTTGTTTTTTCTTTCTCAACTTATGATTATGTTACTATATTTTATCGGCCTGGAAGTACGTACATATACTATGATGAGATTTGTTGATGTTCTATATAATGGCAGAACGCCGCGGTGATAAGGCTCAATTCAGATTATATTGCATTCGTGCAGGATATAGTTGGTTAGATTAGGTTGATTTTTTTCTAGTATGTAGGTTGAATGATTCAGGTTCATGTATGGGACGACAAACATCACCATCATCGTATTTAACAACAACAACAACAACCGCATGGGGACCACAGTCCAATATTCCGGTGAAGAGTGAATTGAGATTGATTGTCAGGTCCCCATATAGTAACAAGGAAACGTGGGGACACACATACCAATAAAGTAATCCTATATAAAGTTGCGATTAGGGAAGACAATTTGGATTACATTATTGTCTACTTACAACAATGAATGATATGTCATGAAAAGAGCCTAGAAGTCTGAACACCATCTTGATAATGACCACTGGAGGGTCTTAAAGTTACGCATGCGTAAAGACTGATTCAGATAAATGACGTCGTATTTGTAGTTAATTTCTTCTCCGTGGAGCAATAAATGAACCATCAACAGTGGCGTATACGCATTACTTTTACTGGCGTACTAATTGGGGGTATGTATAGGGGTTAACGTTGTAAGGACCACACCAGGATGTATCAAGAAAATATCAAATTTTAATTAATTCAAGAAAACA
The DNA here is from genome assembly GCA_907164805.1 of Brachyptera putata. Classification (NCBI taxonomy): domain Eukaryota; kingdom Metazoa; phylum Arthropoda; class Insecta; order Plecoptera; family Taeniopterygidae; genus Brachyptera; species Brachyptera putata. The sequence goes on along the minus strand of OU015471.1, from coordinate 17,274,575 downwards.
ATAAAAAATGTATTTGTAAAAAATTCTTCTATATAGCTTAGGGCCCATATTACCAATAATAAAATGTGTTAATTGAGCTAATTAATCAATTGCAGTACAAAAATAACATTGGTAACCAAGGGTAATAGCAAGCTAATCCACTAATTATCGCTTAATCAACAAATTTATTATTCGTAATACTGGGCCTTAGATGAAGAATTCACAAATGGTTGTAGCTACATGTGTGTCTGTTCCTTTACTGATTTTCCACTAATTACCTAGTTTAGTAAATGAGAAGTTTCATATTATGGCATTGGAAATTGTATGTTTTTTTTCTGACAGTGCTTTTGACAGCTGTATACACTTTTATTGTGATTTTTAATTATTCACGTACTGCTACGTTAATTGTAAAAGTCTTTCAAATGAAAAAGAAATTAAAAGAAATTGTATTAAATGAATAAGGGTTTCATTGTTTCAGAAACTGAGCCCGTCAACCCGAATCTTCTTCAGTCTCTTCACTCTCTTCTTCGTCGGAACCATTCTTACCCACTCATCTTCTTCCAAACCAGTTCTCTCCTTTTATCTTGATCTTCCCACAACTGGCAGCTTATAGGCCTACTTTCTTACATTATACTTTTTTTTTAATAACATCGAAACTTGATACAAAATCATTGTTCCCCACTTAAGGCGTCCCCAGTCACCAGAGGGAAAAATGTTCCCACCAGGATGATTATTTTTGGAAATATTGTGAATGTTTTTTATAGATTAACCATATTTTACAAGGTGCTTCTCTGAATGGTGTGAAGCAGTTTCACAACAATACGTTCATCCGAAAAGCCACAACGATAATTTATGCTTTAGTTGACACTGAAAATGGTCACAAAAAATGCATCTCGCGTTACATACACCATTTGATTACTTCTTGAGGTATTTTATCGTGTGTGGTATCGATGTGTTCGTAAAAGAACTGGCTCTGGGCTAAGCTAGAACTAAACAGTTCAACTCTATGCGTTTGGCACACAAGATCAGGGAAAATCACGCAAATTGTCTCCTTAAATCGAGGTAACCAAAACTATTCATTTGTATCAGAACGGCTTGAGGTATGCTGAAGAAAAATAGCTTAGCTTGTAGAGAAAGGTTTACCCCACCAACGTATCAATTTTCACCTGGCAGATGCAAGTTCTCATTTACAAAGGTAGGAAAAAGAAAAAAAATAAGGAGTGATAATGAGTACATTATACTCATCTATAAGTTCGTAGTAATAATTTTATATTGTCAACATTATGTAATATGAACAAAATGTAGTCCCTTACATAATCTTCATTCATATGTTGCTTAATGACCCCACCAACAGCTAGGTTATTCAGGGGTACCGTAGTGTCTCAACTGGTACCATTCTCAAGTGGTTCGATTCTCAAATCAGTTCCAATAGTGACCACTTGAAAATGGTACCAGTTGAGACGAATGCAAGTTGAGAATCGTACGAGTTGAGAATGATACCACTTGAGAATGGTACCAGTTGAGACAGTACCATATTTGTTAACTTCGTACCCTAGCCTGTTAAAATTGTATAATCGTGTACAAATAGAAATCACCCTGGAGGGAAGCTTTCACCCTCCAGATACTGGGTATACATTACCACTGTCTCCAAAGCCATACCTTAGTTACCTGAGCTACGGAGAGCGACACAAGGAATCTCTTTGCCAAAATACATATCACTGTCTGGTTGCGCCACTACGAATAGCAATAATCAAGCAATTGAAACTAACCAATGATCTAATCGTCCAGTTAAAGAGATACGTCATTTAAATAAAGACAAACTAAAGTGTGTGAGCTTCTGGTTTAGTCATCGTTGACTGATAGTAGTTCGAGACACTCGCTCGTTATTGATAACTGATTGAATAGACAGCCGATCGGGACCGGAAAGTGTAGATATAGTTTAATTCTAGATTCGCTTCGCGCTGTCATGAAGTTGACCCTTGAATTCGATAAAGCAAGATGCGTTATAAAGTATACATGTCCGTACCCTAGCACTCACATTTTTGAAAACCAATTTCAGGGCTCAAGGAGGGCAGCACAAACAAGCGCAAATGATGCGAGCATAATTGGCATGGTTGTATTTTCAAATTTGTTTTTTTGAAAACCTATTTCGGAGCAGAAGTGGAAACTTCAGTTTCTAAAGTGGTGCCTTTTAGCTGACTATAAGCTTGAGAGAGCTGCAATTATAACAGTGACTACAACAATTCAATAACACATCATAAAATAACCTCCAATTTCATCATCCCATCATCTCATTCATAATTCACCGACGCCAATAGATCTTACAGTTAGTAGTTGAACCCAATAAATAAATTAACATGTTTTTGAGTGGTGACTTAGACTATATAAGTGAACAGATACACCAACACCTTATCTACTTGAAATAATTTCCAGCATCATATTCTAGGTTTTTAGGTTAAGGTTATAGTTTTAGGTTAATTAAGGTTGATCAAGTCCAGACTTGGCTCCAGTTGAAACATTTCGGTTAGGTTATGTTCGAGGATTGAAGAGCGTCATTTTTATTGTTTTGAACACGCTCTGTTTGACCTCAATGGACATTAGGACAAATCAAAACTAGTACTGCTAACAAAGCAATTGAGGGATTACACACTAACAATTAACAGCTCAGTGAGTCAAGGCCCGCTTCGTAGCAGTTGGGCGTGGGTTCGAGTCCAGGATAAGACATGCTATTAAAATCTTCATTCATCTATCAACAGCTCCTCATTCATAACCCCAATAATCAAGCTGTTATTGTGATCCCTAAGCATGAATGAACAATTAGAATATATTTTTCGCACTTCACGATGCAAAACTCGAGACACACTCTTCGTCCAAGTTATAAGGATGACATAAAGCAGGATATTTCGAATAGGAGATCACAATTGCCCCCCAATTTACTAGCTGTTGGTGGGGTCGTTAGGCAAATCATATTTCATTAAATGACGTCTTCTACTATATCTTCATTGTTTGTTTTTACTGTACTTTCGGTATATAGCCAAAGTGAATGGTCCTCCTAATAGTCTTTTGGAATAATGGGAAGGAGTCGGTCGTAGCATGTGATCAAGAAACCATCCCAATAATCACTTTAATGACAGTTAAAAATCTTCAAATAACGTCTTTCAGGATGGTCGGGTCGACCATGGTAAGAATCGAAGTGATGGTTCAGCGTGCTAGCCACTGGTTTGATTTATGATCAAATTTCATGAAATTATTGCCCGTGTATATATATATATATATATATATATATATATATATATATATATATATATATAGGCCTAGGGTAAAAAAAAAAAAATCAACCGTATACGCGATACATTTACGCGACATATGATAAGTAGTTACTATTTATATCATCTTGAAGGTATTGAAAATATATGTTTTCCCTCTTTATTATAATTTCGATATCTTATGCTGTTCAAAACTCAAAAGTTATCACCAAAAAAACTGATATTCCGCCAAATCAACTCCCACAGACTCTTAATAGCCCATCAACCGCCAACACTCCGACTACTTTTGTCCAGCCCTTACGCAATTCGAGACCTATGCGCAGAGAGGGGTGGTATAGGGGACAGTGGGGAGGGGGCACGGGGGGAGGGAGGGGAGTGTATATCTCGTCAACACAGGACGTAGAAATCAAATCTCATCAAACTCAATCTAACCACACAAACCTACACAATCATACACCCCCGTCCGGCAACGACTTACTATACGCCGAGACGCCCGTTCGACTGTCGAGACGACCGATCGTCAATGCTGTGAGATACGCTCGGACAGACGTTCGTAGGGGATTGGTGAGCGGTGAGGGATACTCCCACGTCGAAGGCGAAGTGTGTGCGATTCGGAGAAGAGTTTTGAATGTGGTTTAACGACGGTTTAACAAGTTGTGACGTCATTAATGGGCGATGTTTGACATGTTTGTAAGAGTTACGAGGAATTTTGCGGCTTGTGGTTTTAAATGTTTTATTATCTTTATGAATTGTCTCCATCTTGCTCACTCTGTTACATAAATACAGAAAATACAAATCAATTAATGAAAAATGGAAAAATTAATATGAAAACATTACCGTTTAAAAGGCTAGACGCGTCTGCTGGTCATGTAAGCTTGCACGTAGCGTAAGCTTTCACGGCGTGAACTCTCACGATCGTGGTTCTTGAAATATCAATTATGCCCATTCAGAATTTTTGAAAATTCAGGAAACCGCACAGTATGCGTTGTAAGATGAGCGAGTAATTTACTGGGAAGCTATATATACAATCTTTGATTTTGAAATTAACAAGCCTTCCTCAGACATAAATAACTGAGACGAGTGGTCGAGTGTCTAGTACACTGAACCGTCATCAGGAGACAACCATCCTGACCAGGGATTTTGTGGTTTCCCACCGTCGTTCAGGTCAATACTGAGATGGTTCCTTAACAACAGGGCACGACCGACTCCTTCCCACTATCCAAAAACAAATAATAAAATAACCTTGTATCTCATCATCCCATCATTTCATATGTCATATATCATTCACCGACGCCAATAGGTCTTCTTCATCAGTACATTGCGTCGATAAACCCAATATTAGTATATAAATACATACAAATAAGTGAACAGAATACCTACTCAATCTTTTTTTTTTTTTTAGTTCAATATCAATTCACTTTTATGGTGCTGCTTTAGTTAATACATAATTCAGTTATTTATAAAAGTAATTTCTCTCATATCCCGTATGGATGAACATGAGAGACAATCACCAAAGGCGACCGGCGGGAATTGAACTCCGGTCTCCCGAATCACGGTTCTAATTATTCATCTTATCTTCACTCAATTGTTATTCTAAGGGTCGTTTTGGATTTGTCCACAGCCCTTGTACGGTCGACTCAAGGCTGAGACACTACCGTCGTGAAGAAGGCGGTGAATTAATAATAGAACCATTCCACATTCGGTTCTGGAAGGTCATTGGCACTCTTCACTGTATCATGCTAGTTGGGTAAATCTCTATCAACTCTTATTGTGAAAGAAATAATCCTTTTGAACTTATTGTGATGTATTCGTTTTTATGATATATCAAAAATCATTGAACTATAGTCATAGGACACAAATTGTGGAAATTTGTGGAAAATTGGACATTCTGGAAATTAATAAGGAGAAAATTATTGAAGTTGGAAATGAAGCGCAAATTTTGGAAATGGGACATTTGGGAAATTGGAATTAAGGAGAAAATTATGGAAGTTGGAAATAAAGTGCAAATTTTGGAAATGGGACATTTAAGATGAGCATTTTGGAAGTTGTGGGAGCAAATTGTGGAATTATCGAAGATAGAAATACAGGAAAACCAGATATTTTTAACCACTAGTTTTATACCTCACCATGGATCGTAATCCAATTCTATATTATTCGAGTCTCGAGAGTGGCTTGGGTTCGATTCCCCCATAAGGCATGGCTTTTGCAAACGTTCTTTCACTTATCAATCATCTCTTCATAGTGTCATGGTCATCTGCTCATTCGTACCCCCAAATGATCCAACTGTTGATTGGGGTGACAATAATCATAGAAACTGATTGTCACTGTTCAATTGGCAGCACTCTGAACCGTCATTCAGAAACCCACATGGGTTCGATTCCCACCGGTCTCCATTCTGACCGAAGGGTTAACAACTCCTGAAATCCGGTGTACACTTGCCATGAAATCCCATTGAAATCCCTGAAATCACTTGAAATCCCCTTGAAATCCCCTGAAATCCCCAGAAATCTCTAGAAATCTCTTAAAGCAGGTGTCCACGAAATTTGCGAGTTGTAAACCCCTCAATTCTGACTGATATTTTCCCCTGTTTCTCTCAGATCTGGAATATCACTTATATCAGGCCACGATAATTCTTCCCTACCTCCGCATGATAACTGCTGAAAATAACTTGTATACATTTTTCCCAAGGAGCATTGAACTGCCTAGAAGGATCCGGACACTTGACGTGGTGTGGGGGCGTGACCCCGTGGTCTCCAGAGCTGTCGCCGGGAGGAATTAGTCTGCTCCCAAAAGGGTCACCCATAGCGATCAGGTCTGAATTGAGCGCCAATTCAAACCGTCTCGGTCGAGTGGAAGCCTTTTAGTGACCGGAGTATGTGGAAAGAGTACACTGGTCGATTATTTTATTTTATTTTTTATTTCTTCTTGCCACTTCCTTTTTTCTTATCTTCCATTACTTCTCTATTTCTTCCCCGCTCCCTCCATATCCTTGAAACATCCACAAACGTTGACAACTATGTCAAAGTACACAGACATGATCATAGACGCAAAATGACCTCACTATCGACGCGCTTTCAAACCATAACATTAATTCTAAGGGGCATTGAAAATCTTACTTTTTGCGAGGATTCATTCCGAACCAAGTCCACGTGTAACGTTTTCCTCATTCACACATCCAGGATCTAAATACATGACGTCACAGCCTCTGTTACAGTTACTGTATCAACAATACGATCAATACCAATCTAACAAAACATGAGTAGCCCTAATTATCACTAATACCTGTCTTGACGAAAAATGAAGGTTCGAACCATCCTTGTGATAATGGTGTAGGATAGGGGAGGTTGTCAATCGGAACCTTCGTCTGTAGTGGATACAAGTATATAAACATTTATAAACGGTATATCAAACTTGTATATTTAGATACATTGAGATTTGCAGACAAATTCAAGACCATACGACCTACTTTAACGTCATTGAGGTTTCGATCGATCGTCTTCGCTATTATAAGTAGATAACGGTTGGATGTGTCGAACCGGCGCGCGCAAGGATATGTTTAGGTAACTGTAATGTTGTATTCAAGAATACAGAGCCTCTCTTTATATAAAAAAATTATTATTATTTATTTAATAATTTACATAAATTAATAAAATGAACTCGGAAAATACAGCATATCCCTGTGCGTTGTTAGAATATTGTAAGATATTTTATGTTCACCATGTAATAGAAATCTGCAGACCTTGGTAACCGCATGCCCGATTTTCATTTAAAATTCTCAAACATAAGCCATAGCAGTGATTACAAAATATAATAATAATTTTTTAACTTATGAAAAATATTTCTAATTATTTTCGTCATGTTATTTTTATAAGTAAGCTACTTTCAAAATTTCGATCATCAATTAATCAAAATCGATTCGACCGATTGTAACAAAAAACTATACAATTCTTAGTTGGAAGATGAATTTCGATGTCTAGAAAACCTTTCACGTGAACCGATTTTGCCTTGCAACCTGTAGAGTGCAAAAAAAACAAAAAAAAACAGAAAACTCTGATGAAGATCGACAGGAAGTCTTTGCTTACGCTCAACCGATCTTTTTTAATGAATGAATTAAATATATTGAATTAGGTACCGTATTCACATAATTTATTCAACATAAACATAAATAAACACAAATGTTGTATGTTTTATAAACGTAAAATTTCTAATAATTTAATAAAACAATATTCAAATGGGATATTGTAATAATACATTGGTTGTTGTTTGTCGGTGTAGTATAAAGTGTTGTAAAGGATGAATGCTTGAAACGTATGGTCGTTAGTGTCTGAAGATAGTAAAGACGGGTCATCGTACCCTCAATCAGTGTGCAGCACGATGACTGGCGATGACCTAAAGACATGTTTAAAGTGTGTTCAACAGGTGGAGCTTGGAGAGCGAGAGAGAGAGAGAGAGAGAGAGAGAGAGAGAGAGAGAGAGAGAGAGAGAGAGAGAGAGACGCCCACCCACTCATCCATTTCTCAATTCTTCAACATATCTAAAACTATACATGACATAACTAATTGTGCGACTGGTGTTATTCGAAGACACTATAAAGACCTCATCAGATTTTTCGTGGTTTTCCTCAGTTGTTGAAGTGATTCGTGGAATGACTCCTCAGAAACCATTATCAAAAACCGTTCTCAAGATTGGGATTTTCGAAATACCCATAAGAATTACTTGTTAAATAAAAAGTGTCATAAATAAAAAGTGTACCGTACAGCCACTCTTATCTATATCTAATTCAAAGGGAATCCGCTAAATCGCAACAGGTAAATGGGACCGTCGGCTCTGATTTGACCGCAAGAAACCACAAATACCGGCCATGTTATTAGTATGGGAGTTTGTATAAAGTCTGTTAGTATAACTACAACGTGAATGAAGTATGTATGATCTAGGATTATAACTATCTACGATGGATACGCAACTGAGAGCGACGTTGTTCTGGATCTACGAAACCGATTACATGAGCCACCACGATCGACTATTCAGCCATTCAGCTCATTTGTAGGCGATCTAGGCGGCGATGTTTCAATTTTCATTGACTACTCAGGCCATCAGAGCCCTGTAGAGCCTGTAGCTAGCTTATAGGCGATCTAGGTGGCGTCGAGGTTCTTAGCACTGAGATGGACTACTCAGGCCATCAGAGCCCTGTAGAGCCTGTAGCTAGCTTATAGGCGATCTAGGTGGCGTCGAGGTTCTTAGCACTGAGATGGACTACTCAGGCATCAGAGCCCTGTAGAGCCTGTAGCTAGCTTATAGGCGATCTAGGTGGCGTCGAGGTTCTTAGCACTGAGATGGACTACTCAGGCCATCAGAGCCCTGTAGAGCCTGTAGCTAGCTTATAGGCGATCTAGGTGGCGTCGAGGTTCTTAGCACTGAGATGGACTACTCAGGCCATCAGAGCCCTGTAGAGCCTGTAGCTAGCTTATAGGCGATCTAGGTGGCGTCGAGGTTCTTAGCACTGAGATGGACTCTCAGGCCATCAGAGCCCTGTAGAGCCTGTAGCTAGCGTATAGGCGATCTAGGTGGCGTCGAGGTTCTTAGCACATGAGATGGCTAGCTCAGGCCATCAGAGCCTGTAGACCTGTAGCTAGCTTATAGGCGATCTAGGTGGCGTCGAGGTCTTAGCACTGAGATGGATCTAGGCTCGAGACCTGAGACAAGCTTATAGGCGATGAGTGCAGCGGTTCAGCATGAGATGACTACTAGCCATCAGTACGTGACCTGATACTCAACGGCGGATTAGTGCGTCGAAGTTGCTGACGAGAGTGGAACACATCGATGCTGTAAAGCTAGTGCTATTATAGTCGATCTGTGGCCGAGTTTAGCACGAATGAAACTACATGCCATTCAACTGTAGCTATAGTCCAGTTATAGCGATTATGTGGCTCGTGAGTTTAACACGAGGATGGACTGTCGGCATCACGAGCTGAACTAGCTACTATAATCTAGGTGGCTACGAAAGTTATTAGAATGAGATCGACTACAATCATGGCACCAGATGCTTAAGCCTCGATAAGCTAGACATTAAGATATAGTGCGTCTGGACTTAGGAACTGAGACGACTTAGGCATAGAACCTGTAGACTGTAGTGCTATGTCTGTTTCTAGGTTGGCGTGAGGTTTTAGCACTGATGTGATTAACCATCAAGCCTGTAGAGTTATAATAATGCATTAGATGGGTCCAGTCTTAGCACTGAATGGACTACTCAGCCATCAGACCTTAGAGCCTGTACTACTTATAGGCATCTGTGAGTCGGTTCTTACATGAGATGATCGTCAGCTAAAATGGAACCAATCTGCGATCATACCAAGTCTCTCATAAACAATCAAACCTATCTAATTAGACAAACCCGGATGTTGAGTCGATAAGTGCGGACGACACGTGGAAACAAGTGCTGTATAAAAGTGCTGAAAGTCGATCGGCCGCGGGAGAAGAAAGCGCCACATGCACTTCACGGTAGCTCATCAGTCTCCACGTTTTGCACGCGATTTATGGGTCTCCGGCGTGAAGAACCGAGGTGTGGTGCGGACTCCGAGTGACTCATATACTTGTGTTCACGAAAGTTATTAATGAATGTACAATCTTGGTAAAGATGTTTTATCCTTATAACGATATATAAAGACAATTTTGTCACCATGGACCTATGTAAGCTGTAACTTGTAACCAATGGCGTCATTGTTGTTGTTTTTGTTGTTGTTGTTGTTGTTGTTGTTGTTAAACGCAACCAGAATAAATCTAGATCGGCCCAATCTAACTGACCTTACCTATCCTAACCTTGCCTCTAACCTAACAAATCTGATCGAATTGGTGCCAACTCAAAATTAACCCTAATATAATCTAAATCCAACTCAAAACAATCAAAACTAATCTAACCCAAAACTAACCTAATATAGCCTATAACTATAGCCTTACCGAATCTGAAAGTGATGCTATACAATACGCAACAGGTACAGGTGTAAATGCTAAACATAGTCACTTTGTAAAACTTCGGTATTGTCAAGAAATTCTCTGCGATTTCAAACATTCAATTTTTTTGAAAGATGTAGTTTTGTTTCTAATCGTGAATTTCGTTCTTAAATATCTTCGATACTTGAAGAACCATATCTATACACTTTTGAATCCACGGAAGAAGTCAGTCGTTTATACCAAAAAAACAAACAAAAATATAAACATTGAATCTATATTATTTTGGGGGTATACTGATTTTCCAGATGAAGTTTACGATATAAGGAATGCAACAACATCTTTCAAATCATTGATATTTGTATTTTATGTAATTACTGGAATTTTTTAAGATCATTTAGTTGGTAGACGACCTTCTTACGTAATGAATTCAAGTATATTATATATATATATATATATATATATATATATATATATATATATATATATATATATATATATATATATATACAGATATAACTAACTGTGATGATATTGTAATATTGGTATGGACACATCTAACTTTCGTAAATATAAGTGTAGATTTAATATATCTTGTATACAACTTGCATTGATTGCATCTGCTGTGACGGAGAGATGAAGGAAGTACTTGACTTGATAAGACTTTCACTGATGGTTTATCGCACCTCATATCACATTACACTTCTTCACATCTTTTGTATAAATCACGTAAACTACTGTTCATCGTGTAGAAAAGTAGCAAAGTTGAAAATAATGAATAAAGTTGATATAATTGTATGATTGTATTCAAGAAAGAAGAAGGTCGTCTACCAACATAACAAAACACAAATAATAGTAATAACGTTGTGATCATTGAACTTCTTGGATACGATCCAATATCGAGATGTGTGGGATATTTTAGCCATGTCATAAAAGATACGTCTCGACCGTCTCGACCTTTGTAAAGTTGCGGTGTTCATAGAACAGGTGGTAATGAGTACTATCATGAAAATTGATTACAATCAAACATAGGCCTACTCAACAAAATTATACTGGTATTTTTTTCTTAGCTCTCTTCAAATCACCGATCTTCGTTATATTCTTTATAATATGTTCTTCCAATTCATTCCATTCCCGCGTCGTTCTTTGAATGAATCCATATTTACCTACTTCTCTATCCACTTTTTCCACTTCCATTCTCACACCTCCCCTTGTATCTAATGACGATGGATATGAAATCGACCTAGTTTGTGTTATGTATTATTATGATTTTATGCTTTTTATATACTTTTTATTATTGTGATGTTGAAATTGAAAAAATATATATTTTCATAATCCCATCATTATTAGACCTAAGACTTTGCCACTTTTACATTTTGTACAAATTGTAAATGTAATAAACAATTCAAATGAATTGAATAGAATCCAAGTATTTACAATTATTCAGTTGGTATATATGATTTTTTACTTATTAGATACAACTTACAAGTATACATAACAATGCACCAAAACTGTTGAATACAGGTATCAATCACGTGCCCTCAAATATCTCAGGAATTTCTTCGTCAATTAGTTTCAACATGTTTTCTCACTTAAAATATATCATCCCTATCAAAAGACTGATCGCAAGAAATGCGTTTGTTTTAAGAAAAGGTAGCTATTCAGAGAATATGACGACAATTAACAGGAACCAGGGTATATTATCCAGCTATTAACAGCAGGATGTGAATCATTTCTAACGAACAACAATCAGATATCGGCACTTATTCTATAACTGTGAACGATATGAAAACGAGACAAAAGAGTCGGAGACATTATAGATTTTTTTAATAACATCGAAACTTGATACAAAATTATTGGTCCCCAATAAAGGCTATGGATGAAAGGCAAGATCGTTTGGATGGGGCACCACAAGGGCGATCTCACCACTCCAAAGAATAATTGAAATAGGATAACTCTTTTAACAAACAATAAATCTTGAATAAAGGTGGTAATTTCAGGGTTAGAAACAATTCAAACATAAACAGTGGGGAGAAAAAAATCTCGAATCTTCCTTTTATCTAGGTATTCTTTTTCTTTGTCTTGTTCTTGAAATCTCGAATCTTCTCTCTTTTTCTCTGTTCTTCTATTTATTACGAAATTGAACATTTTGTTTCGATTTTTCTCCTCGTTTTATTTTTATTGTATTCTCAATTTTATTCGTGTTTTCAATATTATACGGTCGTGGCTGATCGAATCTGTGAATTATACATAACGAAAAACCATCAATCAGGATGAAAATGATCAAGTTGTTCATACAGAATAAAATAGAAAACATTTACAGAATCGTCCGAAAAAAAATCGTCACTTACATTTTGTATAAGAGTTATGGAATAAGTTCCCATGACCCAACTGCGACTGTCACTTGAAATAACGCCTTAGACCTGGCTAGCTCCAAGAGACTATACGACTTTAATTTGTAAATATTTAGTAGTAGAGCTAAGATTACCATTGCACCATATCCATTTCTTTCATATTTCCATTGTTGTTAGCAGACAATCCTTGCACTGCTCATGAGGTGGCTACAAAATATGTCAAGTTTTTGCGATCTAAAAGACCGTGACTTTGATAAAATGTTGTATTTACATGGTGTTTAGCTGGTACTATAGTGAACACATGTCCAATCAAAGTCGAGCTAGCCAGGCCTAGGAAGTTGTTTTGAGTGGTAGTAGCGGTTAGGGTCCTGCAGGACTCAGACAGTTGAGGCACTGCCTTCATATCTGTAACCTGACCGACGCGTGTTCGAATCACGCTATAGGTTACTTGTTACTAAGTATATCACAGCGAGGAAAAAATTTAGCTAGATCGATTTGACTTGAAACGGTTCGAAAATGAATCGAAAAACGTCAGCCATCTTTGTTTATATGCACCGCCTTGTTGATGGCGTAGATTTGCTGACACATCTATTCGAACCGTATGATCTAGTTATCACATGTTAGACACTAAAAATAACAACAGAATGCGCTTCTACATCCCAGCATGGCCGACGATAGGTGACAAATAAACCGCCTACAATGTTACATTTTTAATGAATGTCATTGTTGATATATGCGAGCGCTTTATTTGAAACTTTCATAAGATCCAACCCCCCTCCCCCCCCCCCCTTCATCACTGACAGCGTGACTGTAACTTTTTCTGTCAAATTTCAGACGCGATTTGACATTGACCAATCGCTTGAACCGTGTTGGAACTCGATCGTAAAAATCGACATGAATAACAGCATGTTTATACCGTTCCAGGCCAACATTGTATGTCAACAATGACATTTATTTAAAATGTCACATTGTTGTAATCTCTATTGTTGTTTGACTCAATTGTTACGTCTGGTGTATTTGTAATAATTTGTCATTACTTGAACGCTCTTTCGAAGAAATCGGACATTCAATTCGTTAATTAGAATTGTAAATAATTGAAAGTTACGTAAAATGACAATAATTCAATTGTGAAATCGGAAATATAAGAGTTATTGTATTGCAAATTCAGATTTATCGCCAGTATTGCTTCTTTCCCAAGTAGGAAGGGGCATGCATAAATTACTATCGGTATTTCATTTCTTATAAAAGCAAAGGAAACATTTTATTGATCAATTATTTGGAGTCAACAATGCGACTTCCTGAAGAATTAACAAAATACTATATTATTATCATATATGAATATACCATTACGATTTGAACAGTGTTGTATCAAAATGGCATGTACGAAAAATACATTTTGATTTTTTTTAATGAGAATAGGCGGTAGGGCTCAACTCTGAAAAATTTTAGGGTAAATAATTGGATCAAAATGAAACTTGAAATATTGTCTGTCTCAATTGAAATATATCAAAATTATATAACAAATTCGCTTTCTTTCTTGAACATCAAAATACCTAAAATCTCGAAAACCCCGTATTTGTTATTCTTTATAAATATCCAAAATAATTAATAAAATTATATTTGCTTACACATAAACATAGTTTGTTCATTTATACACAACCCGACTATAAGCTTTACTTTTCAGTAGTCTCAACGAATGTATTTTTAAAAATGGTGAAAAATAAATCGTTCCAACAATGAACTTAGGGTGATTGCAAGGCTGTAATACTCATTGGAGTTTCTCATAATATTCACTCCATTTTGGTATATGCTTTATATATAATGTTCATGTCAAAATATACCTATACAAAAGAAATTATTCCGGGACATTTTAATTTGGTTTTCCATCAATTCATTTTCTCTGTTCTTTTAAATGTATCTAATGAAAATCATTACAGCACCAGGTGAAGAATATCTTAATTTTTTAATGAAATATTTACATTAACTTTCAGTATTGATGATATTTTTCTAATTCTAACTCCTTTTAAGATTTGAAGTGAAAAAACAACAAAGTGTTAGAAAAAGTCTATCGCTTAATGCATACGATAAAATGCGAATACTAACCGTTATCGAATTGAATATGCTGCACACTTTTGACAGTCATAGAGGCCGTGAAGGAAAGTTTGTTTTCAACATGTAGGCCTATAATGTATCAAGTAAAAAGTAACTTTCAGATAAGATTTATTCAGTATACCGGAATTGCCTGCGTGGGAGTAGCTCTAACCGGCAGTGATGTGTTGTCACCATGGTTACCCACGTTATTTATTTTCACTAACTCGAAGAATAAGGCTAACTGGACTTGGTAACACCAGGATTTATTCGACTTGACTAGATTTACTGATGTACTTAATTAAATATATCAATTGGATCTATTATGATAACATTTCATTATGATGGAATTATGAATTATGATACTGAGCTATGAATTATACTAAAATTAATTTAAAAAACTGTAATAATAACTGTAAAACTATTAAAGGACATCACAACCCTGAAACTAGATTTCAATGAATAATCAAGATATTTATTTCACTATTTTTGGAGAAAACTAGAAATCATCATTTAAATTTCAGTAATTAATTTGTTTGGTCCTCCAGAGACCATGAGTCATGACGTAGGCATTACCGATTTTGTACAGAAACAGCAATAGATCGAGTAATGTCCATTGTCCACGACTCGACCGGGTCCTTTAGGGGATAAATTATTGAATTTTAATTTCTGAAATTTAGATGATGATTTCTGTTTTTTAGGATTTTGTGATGTCCTTTAATTTCAGAGATGATAAATAGTCCAATGATTTATGTTGGAAAGATTAATTTTTCTTTTTCATATTGATCTTCCCCTTCTTAAATTCTTCTTCATTTTCTTTCCAATTCACCATTTCTTTTTTCTACACATAAGTCTTGAAAATGTATGTTCTAAATGTGTCCAGTGTTCTCATAGCTGCCCAACAAATCATAGCAAAACAAATATCAAGACACTAAAACTTGCTAGTTCATTTCTTCTCCGCAAACATTTTCGTTTCCGGAAAAAATATAAAATAAACACCTGTTTAACGACATCATTAATAAAACTACAATCAAATAAAAGAATATTATCAAATAAGAACCCCCGAAAAAAACTTTCATCTAACTTTTTATATGATTACATAATACAGCCGTCAGCATCTCCACTTAATATTTAACCTTCTCTTTAACCGAAACCCAGTTAAACTAACATTACGATCGATAGTCTTTTTCTATAACAAATCAATACGATAACCCGTCTCGAGCCTGAATGTATATCGTAATGATTGACTATGTCTACGAGCTGGTGTCTCCTCTAAGGTATAGGTAGAACGATTGAGTGTGTCGAACCGGTATTATGACGTATGTGGCTGATTGAAAGCGCGGGGACTGGCCAAGTTAATGGTTAGAAACCGTTTTCAGTTCAGTCACTCTCTAGACGTCGAAGCGTTAACATTACTACTACTTTCTTCTGTCTTTTCTCTCTCTTCATCTCGCAGCGAGTATACGCGGGCTTCCTTGTTCGTTTTTAATACGCGGTTTTTCAAATATCGATCGATACGGGTACATTTAGATTATTATTAGAGAACATTTTTTGAAAATAGAACAGTAATTTTGTTGATAAATATAAACAGTTCGAAATTTTTTGCGAGTTGTATTTTTATAAAAGAGAAAATATTTTTGTTTGTTTCACGTTTACTGTGTAATTTTTTCGATAAAGATAAATTCTGAACGTTCGTGTTTTTTTTTTTGGTTTTTCGAGTCGAAAGTGATAGTTGTGAAAAATATATTAAATTGTGTTTTTATTACTGTGTGGTGAGAAATGGTCACCAATTATGTGCGTGCAAAGTGATTTTGTGTTGATTTCAAAGTAATAATTTGAATTCGTTTTTCAACGTCAGGATCTCTTCCGATTATCTAGAGACGAAGAAAATCATCACACAGGTAAGTTTCAACAATTGAAAAACTTAATTCATTTTCAATCGCTTTAATTTTGATTTTTAAATAGTTTTGGAGTCGATTTATCCAACTATTTTTTGGAGCTAACATTCAAATACTATAAGATATAAATTTGATTTATTGGGGACACAAATATTCAATACAAGTAAACATTCTCAAGCTGTCTTTAAACATATTAAAATCAAGAAATATAATTTTTTTAATTAAAAAACACTGAACATGCTAAGGAAAATCGAATACAAATATACAGCTTGTAAGTTATTTAAAAGTCTGTACATCTCGTATTATCCGAATTCTTATACTTCATACCATCGATGAGTTATTGACAGTAAATGAATATGTCACCAAATCAACACCTGATCGACGCTCTCAAAGAACAACTTGCAATCTAAAATTCAATATGAAATCTATAATTTTGTGACAATGACGAAATAATTGAATATAGAAGTTTTAAATATTTATATATATATATATATATATATATATATATATATATATATATATATATATATATATATATATATATATATATAGGCCTATATTGTATATACATTTATTTTCGAATTATGTCTAATAAGAAAGTAGAATAAATTAATACACGTTTCTCATATGGACTTATTACAAACAGCTGTGTATATACAATCATGCAATTTTCTTTAATAATTATGAATTACTTATTCCCGCGATAGCGCAACGAATCCAAGTGATAGCTGCATGTTTATACGTTCAACGCTGTGCATGGTATTAGCCATACCCGCGTAGCATTCACCGCAGGAGAATTATCTCATCTGACAGTAATCAAATACTCATATTACCAATCAACAATATCAGGGAGAGAGAGAGAGAGAGAGAGAGAGAGAGAGAGAGAGAGAGAGAGAGAGAGAGAGAGAGAGAGAGAGAGAAGTTTAATAAAATGTAAATACTTCCTTCAGAACGGTGGCATGGGAGTCGATTTAACGGAGTATAAGTTTTTGTGATCAGTTTTTGTGTGAGAAATCAAAATTCCAATATGGAGGATATTGGATATGTTCAATACATTCACAATGTCATAATTTATAAATATTTAACTCTTATTGCCTAATTTTCAAAAGTATACAGCGTACAAAATGTTTGTTTTAGCGATAACTTCATCAATTGAAGATAAAAAATGTAGTAGTTTTCATTTCCACTGCCTCAAAGATACATACTTATATGAATGTTTCTCCGTTTTATCATTTTGATATCTAATCATTCGAAAGTTATTACCAAAAATTGATATTTCGCTCAAACACCTAGTAGGCCTATACAATTGTCAACTTTATGGACATGTCGAAAAAAATCACCAGAAAGCGAAATAATGAATTTCCTTCTAGAATCTAGATAATGAATCCTCCCCTATTCAATCCGCGGAGAATATTCTAGAATAATATGCACGAGCCTCATCCGAACGATCCTACCGCCATATCATACTCAACCGTTATGAGGGAACTATACGACTTTGTGTCGAGTTCTACAAAAATGTAGAAATAGAAATAAATAATATAGCTCAGAAATAAGTTTCAAAAGAACTGTACTTGTACTATTGTAAACATCAATCGCCCTACACACCACAATACCCTGAAAATACCACAGTTTTACCAAAATAACCATTACATTTATTCTTGTCAAGTTGGTTGACGATCTTCTTCTTTCGTTGATACACGTTTCTCTCTATTATCAACGATGGTATACACCATTGTTTCCCAGTTTCGAGTCCATGGGAGTCGATTTAGCGGAATAGAAGTTTTTGTTGATAACTATTGAACTGTATTATGCGATATAAAAATTCTAATATAGAGAAAACACAGATATTTGCATTACCTTCAGTATAGTATCAGTGATAACTATTTATTTCATTTCGCCTAATTGTCACGCATACGGCTAAAAAAACACACTTTTCAACCATACGCCTATGGCCGCTCTTTTTCATTTATAGGCCATATATATTTTTCATATATTTTTTCATATATATATATATATATATATATATATATATATATATATATATATATATATATATATATATATATATATATATATATATGGTAAAAATATTTTCTCGGTAATTTTGCCACGATTGTGAGGCATTTGGGGTTCTAGCACGAACCTTTCATTTAGTGTTAGAACCCCGGCTGCTTTACAATCGTGGCAAAATTACCGATAGAATATTGTTACCATCAATAATCGGCCGCGAAAATCTCCGTGCTCACACACACACACACAGATATATATATATATATATATATATATATATCTATATATATATATATATATATATATATATATATATATATATATATAGGCTCTCTTGGATGGTGTCACTGAGCCTACGATCAAACAAATCTCATGCTTGACTGACGTCTAGATATTTATTGCGCGTCCCAATATTATTGAATCACAATTAAAATACTTTCATTTCACGTACAAGTGGATCTAAATTACATGCATGCTACCTTGTAATCGAGTTTTCATGGGGTTATTCTGCGATTAATTAAACAATCACTAATTACTACAGACTGGTACCGGTATAGACATATAGCCATAAATACCAACCTTTATAGAAATCAACTGCCATTGTTGTTAATTCTTAAGATAATTTTCAATGTTTTAGAATTTCAAGATGAAATATATTCAAAATCATGACCATCCATAAGTAACCGAAGTAAAATGCTGTATAAAGAATATACAAATGATGGAGAATAAATTGTGAAATTTCTACTGGAGAAAAAACCTTTATTGGTCCCTGACTATACATTAGCAAACTGGATAGCAATCAATATGAAAAATACATAGAATAATAGAGAGAAATAGATTGAAAATATTACATATTAGTACATAAAAGAGAACTGATTGAATAGAAAAATGTGGAATTTGAAATGGGATATTGAATAGATCGTGGTTTGATCATTGATATTATCAATGGTTGTATATGCAAAAGCAAATTTCGTTCATAGCCTAAAAGTTCTTACAACTATTCTGTAATGGGTTGATTCCAGGCTATAGACGAGAAAAACTTTTGAATATGTTTATTTGGTTAGGTTAGGTTAATTCAGGATAATTCAGGATGCCTGAAACAACAACAACAACAACAACAGCAACAACAAAGACATTGTTTTCTACTAATAATTCCAAAAATGTGTGACCAATTGGAAGACGCCTGTAAATCAAACTAAAATATTAAATAATTTCACTGCTTCATTTTATATGGGTTGAACGACATATCTTAATGATAATTACGATCTATTGGCGACAGACGAAAAATATCTGTGTTCTCACCTTATTTGAATTTTGTTATCTCACAACGTTCATAGGTTATTATTTTTATTATTTTTATTTTTTAATAACATCAAAACTTGATACAAAATCATTGTTCACCAATTAAGGCTATGGATGAAAAGTGAGATCGTTTGGATGGGGCACGAAAAGGGATACGCTATTATCCCCCGAAACTTATATTTCTCTGAATCGCCTGTCAAAACGATAGGCACTACTATCAGTACTCTCAGTACCGTATCGATGTACCGTACATAGCGACATGTTACCTAGTACTCCGTGCTCGCCGGGCCGGAAACCGAAGTCACCACTTGACTTGGGTGACACACAATGTGACGAGCGTAGCACTGACTTTCTTTCGACTACGTTAGCTCTTTCTCTCAACACGTATCATCCCGCAATACCGTTTCGTTACATATTTCAGTTATATACGACATTGGTTCACCAATTTATTATATTGTTGTGATAAGTATAAACAACAATATCACCTAAATTGTGTTTTCCGAACACAAATTCAGTATTTAGTTTGTTTGCTTCCGATTTTTCTATTTGCTATGATAGCCTGACAACCATTATATAGACTTCTTTCAAGTAATATTCATTGTTGTAATAAGTGGACAACAATGTCACCCAAATTGTGTTCTCCAATCACAACGTCAGAAATAGTTTCTTTGCTCCCAATGCTTTCTAGTTGCTATGGTAACCTGACAAAAATGCTATCTTTCTATAGGTCTTTTATACAAGATACGTCATATATTGACACACTGTTGTAATAAAGGGTCAACAAAGTCCACCAAATTCTGTTTTAACACTGTAACCTGGCGTGAATGTTTATTATGGATCGACAGTATTTTATAAGATACTTCTCTGAATTGTGTGAAGCAATTTCACTACAAACATTCAAAAAGAAAGTCACACGATCGTTTATATGTTGGGTTTTTACTCTCTGGGTAGGTCTCCCTTGGAACGCTTTTTTAAATGTAATAGTAGTATAATAGTATGTAATAGTAGGCTCATTAAGGGGCGGCAATACCAACATGAGTACAGTTCGAAATAGAAGTTGATTGTTGTTATCACTAGTTACCTATACTATTATGTTGTTTTCACTAATTGTCATGATTAAGCTAACCTGGACTTTATAATAACAGGTCTAAGTTAGGAGAAACTAATAGAAACGGCCACTTTTCAGTGATGATGATTTGATACCAAGGCGTGTAGAAAGTGATTAACAACAATGAATGTATGACAATGTATTTGATACAGCATGAATCATTCGAAGAGATTCAAATGTTCAACGCTTTTCAAAGATGCAGTTGCGTATCTAATCCTTTTCCTATAGTTCTGAAAATCATAATCACTAATTAATAATACCCCAGTTACTCATAATTATGCTTGTATTTGTGTTTGTGACTTTGGTATATGACCTTCTTCTTTGATGGATACAGTCGTTAAATCCGCCTCCGTGGCTCAGTCAATCAAGGCACTCCATTAAAAGCTGGAATTAAATCGGGCACGGGTTCGAGTCCCGCATATGTCATGGGCTATAATTACCATCATTCATCTATCACCCTTGTATTTATACCTCCAAATAACCTAACTGTAGATGCGATTAACCAGCAAGTATTAATTATCATCAATCAATCTTGTTAGTTCAAGTTTCTCCCACCAGAATTCGTGTTATCGAATCCTTGTCCTGATAACGGGCTATGGTTAAATTGACGAAAATCATTGGACGGCATTTCACGACACTTCCTGTATGTCCTTTAATTATCTGTATTTCAGTTGTAAGTACATCGTGCCAAACATTTCCACTTTCAAGTCGCGAGCTTTCATTACAGTCTCGTCTCGTAGACACGCCCACTTACGTCAGATATCATAATTGATCATTGGATGAACCTGATCTATACTTAAGAGACTTTCTTGATATGATCCAAGGTACTAAGTTACTAAGATCTAAGTCAATATAATCATATTTGTTAACGATACTAGAGAGAGCTTATTTATTGGTATGTTACTGAAGAAAATACATACATATTCTCAAAATATATATTATGTATTACTGTCTATAAAATATATACATATATATATATATATATATATATATATATATATGATTTGAAACTCTCTTTTCCATGATGCATATTTGTAAATAAAGACATCTTTTGGGTTTATTTCATGGATTCAAAAATTTGAAAATTTAAAAATTTATTCAAAAAGACCCTCTTTTTAAGATCTTTTCAAATAATAATATCCATGAAATAAACCCAAACGATGTCTTTATTTACAAATATGCCTCATGGAAAAGAGAGTTTCAAATCATATATATACCGGTATATATATATATATATATATATATATATATATATATATATATATATATATATATATATATATATATATATATATATATATATTATAAATGATATACAGCTTGATACCCAAATATTCAGACTTTGAAATAAACGCAAATCACTATAGAAAGATTAAACAGACAGTCAGAATGAGAATTTGCCTCGTTTTGAGTTTCGTTCCAACATTGTTCAGCCAGTGACCTCAAACACCTCATTATGATCCACTTCATCTCGCTTGAATTTACGCCTGAGGATAAAAATGTCCCACTAACAACTTCCTATTAATCATATTTTGGTTATTCTGCAGAAAATGCAGACACATTTATATTTATATATATATATACTTTTTTTTTGTTCCCCAATTAAGGCTAAGGTTGAAAGGTGGATTTTTTACAACTTCACGATTTTTTAGTACGATGTTATAACGATGATAAGAAACACAGCTACATCTTTCAAAAACGTTAAACCCTCAAGTTTTAGTGAGATCTTGTAATTAACGGAGTTTTTGTTTCAAATAATTTTTCAATTTTTTTCACAATTTTGTTTTTCGTTATCATTTCATTGCTTTATTCGATTATTCTATATCTATTCATACGGTCGTGATACACTTACTTAATTATTTACATTTTCATCATAAAACAGTAACACCTGTAATTTAATTTCAATTCATAATTTATCGTGTGTTAAATCAACAGTCAATCAATAGAATAGTTACTAGTTAGTATCTGCTAGACATTGAATGTATCCATGACCTAGGTCACGTTTGTATAACACTTCTACAGGCTGTCGTGACTTGAGCTTCGTATGGTAATAGAGCTTTCATAGATCGTGACCTGGGCTATGTTGCTGTGAGAAAACTCCTGTTTATACTGAGTAATGATAAACATCCTCAATAATTTAATAGATTCGAATGTACATCATCATTAGCACAATCATAACAACCCTTGGGATATACTTGAGAAATTCATTTATATTGGGAATAAGATGAAGGCTAAGATCTATTTGAGTCGGTGAATGATGGACGGGATAATGAGAAGATGAGAAGAAAGGTTATTTTATTAGCTGTGGCTAATAAAGTGTTATGCAACTGTTTATTAGGTATTTTAGTCGGTAGGAAGGAATACTAGAATTAATATAGAACCTCCATGTTTCAACAATATTATAATGTAAATATTTCGTACCATTCTGAAAGTACCACTAAAATTGAACCTAAATTGGCACTAGAGCCCATGGCTGGACTCGGTTTATGGGGGCCCACTGAGACTGGTGGTCAATTGTTGTCAGTTCACAATCTTATCAATTGAACCAGAGAGAGCAAGACGGATTGATTTCAGTGATGCTGTGGACATTTTTCAGAGCAAGAAGCAAGGCGAAGAAATTTCAATAAAAATTAATAATTCAAATAATTCATGTGAAATGAACAGCATTCTACGTTAATTTATAAAATAAATAAAAATGGAAATGATTAGAAAAAAAAGATTTGGGCATATAGGATATTAGAGGCACACGAGTGCTTTTCATGATCTTGGGGGAAAAAATTGGAATGGGGGGGGAGGATTTGTACATTTTGCACTTCGTCTCGCCGTGCCTTGTATTAGGTATTTTAGTCGGTAAAAAGGAATACTAGAGTTAATATAAAACCTCCGTGTTTCAACAACAATAGAGTGTAAATATTTCATACCATTCAAAAAGTACCACCAATAAATTGAAACAATTCCCTTGACTTCTTAAACCAAATTATGTAGACAATAAGGTCATAAAATAGATCACAAAAAAATCAATCATAAAATTATAAACCTAGGCCAACTTTTATTATATTGTAAATTTAATCTCTTTATCAATTTACAATACACTTTTTTTCATTCTACAATTATTAAATCACCAAAACAGTCTCAATGCGGTATACGTATCACGAGTATATCCGATCGACCGTCTCCCCTATCTTATACCATTACCCATCAGCTGTTTCGATCTGTCAATCCAAATCAACAGGTTGTATTAATCGATCGCCCGTCTATTGCTATACGACAACATTGCCGATCGGTGGTTCGGCACCTCACAGTAGTTCTTTCTCCTACAGCTAATACACATAGGTAACGGTAAACGACATTCTTACTGGTTGTTGTCTCTCTCTCTCTTACTACCTGTTCTCTCTATCGTTGTCTCACTCTTACTCGCTTGGTTCTATTGACCCCATTCCACTGGGTGATCTACATCCTCACGAAAGAGAAATATTTGCAAACACCGTAAAGTTGATATATAGATTATTATTAAAAGGAATTTTAGTAAATTAGAGAAATTAAAAATAGCTTTAATTATTTTATTGTAGTTGTGTATTAGAAGATTTCTTAATTGTTGTAGCAGATCGAAATTTGGCCTAATTGAATTAATTAGAGAATGCATGTGGTTTTTTATATTTTCATTTCACTGATCTATCATTTGATTGCAACTCGTTTTCATTATTATTCGATTGTAGGTCTCACTTTTATCCGCACCTGAGTTGAAAATGTTCAAGTTTAGATATATTACATTATGTTAATTTATTAATTCTGGGAATGAATGGATGTGTGAAAAACGCAATTCTTTTATAACATATGTTCCATTCTAAATGTTGTCACTAAAACGTATTCGTTTGTGAACTGTAATAAAATGGCTGTAAGCTATAGGGCACAGACTTGATCAGTTTTTAAATGTATACAACACGATTAGGAAGGTCACTATGTAAACTCCTATTCAATTTGATTTTTAAACGTGAGAAGACCCCACTAACAGCTGAGCTAAATGGGGTCCAGACAGGTTTGTTGTCACACGGTTTTATTTTGACTAAATAAATTAGGTAAAATTTTGTACAAGTATCAGACATATTTTAAAAAAATCAGCGTCTGAATTAATCTATAGCTGTTCGTTAAGCAAAAACAATTATTTATGTGGACATTGTTGTATATATCACATTAAAAAATTTGTGATGTCACTTTAAAGATGACGAAATATTATAAACGGTATTCTAAAATCGTTTTATGAAGGCAATACGACATTCTAATATATGTAATCTAACCATGAAAACCTTCATCAATTTGACAACTAAAGGTCTAGTTTATAAATTTGTAGATAATACTGGCAGAGCTACGAAATGAACAAGAATGAAATTATATTAGTTGAGAAATGTTTCATATAAACCCTGAAGGTTTATTTGATCCTGAACTTATATCTACTAACTAGAAGATAAATCCGATACTGAATCAGGTTTCCTAAAAGTTGAAATGTGGTTCAGGGACGCCAGTTCGTTCATGATGTATCAATGAAAAGTTCATGGTGAACTGGGATCTACATTTTGGGAGAAATAATATAATATATTAAGTAATTCCAACTTTTATTCAAATTAATTGACATGGAACCTTGCACAAAACAGTAGCCAATAGAAGGTAGCACCGTTCAGACAGTTTTAATAACATCAAATAGAAATATTTGATTGCGCAATTAGAACCGCTACAAATTATATCCACAGTCTAAATTCATCACAATCTTTATTATAGTCTGCGACGTGAAGAAGAATCGGCTTTCATGAAATTAAAAAATGTTCAACAAAAATTAATATTTCATTAATATTAATCAATACCCAAAGATTCTTAGGTATACAATGATAGATTAGAAATGTGTTTGTTTTATTGTTGTAGATAAACTATGATTCTCCATTGAAGTCACACATTGTCAATTGTTATAAAATACAACAATGTTCCGCAAATTGTGTTCTTCGATCACAATTTCAGTATTATTTTGTTATCACACAAGTTTTCTAGTTGCTATGGTAACCTGACAACGATGCTCACTCTCTATAAAACTAAGATCAGGAAGTATATTACAGTGTGAACGAATTTACACAAAAACTATTCTACTTTATTCAAAAAAAATATCCATTTACAATTATTATTTGTATCTCATAAACATCTAAAATAACTGAAAGTAAAACTGACGACGTTCGCCATATAACCATTGTTTGTTCAGAAAGTGAATTGTTATTTTTATATTTAAAAGCACTTATACAAGAATTAATTCACAGTAATATAAATAAGGAAATCACTTATTTTCCACCAGTTTTCACACGTGGAATCTCATATACACTTCTTGCCACTGTCACAGCGCAAAGAAAGTCCACATTATTTCATTTTACAGGAATAATTATTATCTAATTAGCTGATAATTAAGTGAATTGAGTAATAATCGTAAGCATGTGATTAACCGCAGCCGGCGAAATGTTTCAGTTGACATTTAATTATACCGTTTTCTTTTCTTCGGGCGAATAACCGATGCAATCAGGTGTAGAAACCTTCAATACTTTGTTTCGTGTTGCTTAACGACTCCACCAACAATTGCGTTGAATGAGGAGGGGGGTGTAGGCCTACGAACTGATTCAGGAGACCAGGGTTCGATTCCCAGAATGATCGACCGTCCTGACCGAGGTTTTTAATATAGTTTCTCTGTCGTTTAGGTACTGATAGGATAACAGACCTCAACCGAAGTCCTTCTCACTATATCCAAAAATCTAGAGATTAGCAAAAAGAGTAAAAAGTGGAATGAAATTTCATGTTATTACACATTTCGGGAATATGGCTCCAGTCCGTCCATCCTTAGAAATCACAAACATCTTCCATGTTTATTATCATGGGAGTTGGTACACCTGTGAGGTCCGGTACAACCATGTCCAATTAACCTTTATCTTAAGAGTTGGCGAAGAAATAACATGGGTAACCATAGTGATAACAACTTTAAACTACCAGTTAGAGCTACTCTAACGTAATAATTCAGGTACTAACAATAATAATTTGGATATATTGATATCGTGCTTCAATCCTCGAATACCGAGATCAGTGTGTGAAACAATACAGCAGTTAAAAATACTTGACTATGGTTAAAACACTTTAGCACACTCGAATATGGCATTGAAATCCAATTAGGTTTCTGCTTGAAGGTAGAAATGAAGGTGAGAAAGTCAAACATTAAGTAGAGATAATGTAATAATGCTTTCAGTGTTTTGTAATCACGCACAATTTGGCCAAATATAAAAAGTCTAAAGGCGGTAAAGTTAAGTGTTCAAGCAATAATAGGTAATGATATGTTCAAACTTGCTGAAGGAAATTATAGTTATATACCTCTTCGGAAAATAATTTTGAAGGGTTTTTGAGAAGTGGGATTTTTTTAACTCATCCAATTTAATTGAATCATATCTTTATTTTTATGTGGCTGTGGATTTTAACAACTCAACTAGTGAGAATGATAATAAATTGATTATAAGGTAACATTGAAATCTTTTTTTTAAATTGAGACTTCTTAATTCGAATTTAAAATTCTCATTTTCTGTTCAGATTCAATTCTATTCGAACATGAAATCCATTCGAATGTCAAGTTTTCTTATAATTGCCCAATTATAATATGATATATGTATTTTATTTCCAACATATTTCAGTGTAAGGTACACTTTTACTTCTTTAAATACCTGTTAGTTGATCATTATTGTTATTTGTTGTTATTCATTATTATTCATTATTCACAGCCTATTATATTACATGTGTAGTCAAAAATAGGCTCATAAAGTTCTATGATATTATCATGCAATGAAAGTTATCGTGAAATATGTAAAGATAGGCCTAATTATCAGATCTGAAAATATTTTTATAAACTTAATTTATCATTTGAATATAATTCTATACATGTACGCGTATACATCCTTAAACGATACTCGACTAATTTCTCCAATTAAATCAATTAAATCCGTATGTTAGGATAGTGATTAAAATGAGAAATTAGCAACTCTTCAAATGTTTTATGGTAGTTAATTATATCATGTATGGATCAAAAGTTTTCCGCATTGTTGAATGGTTGAAGAAATTATTGATTAATTGAATGACCAAAACTCGGATGAATCGTAATTAAGTGAACAATACACAAAATATTCATTTTTTGACTGCCAAATAACTGAAAGTTTAGTGGGATCTAGTAAACAATTATTGAAAAGCTGATTATCTTCGGACTCCCATATATAACCAAAAATTGATAGGGTCACAAACATGCATTGGTTGATATTAAAATTGCAATTAAACTCAGTTATGCAGAAGGCTTGACTTTTAATCAGAAATATCCCGGGAATTAAATGTTCTAACAATATCATTAATATGATTATTTGATTAATTGTGACAAAACAATATTACTAACATTTTAGAATGGAATAAAACATCAATGCGAAATTCTATCAAGAAGCGCAACAAATATATATGTGGCACTGCATCGTAAGATTTGCTCGATATCCATGGTATCCATCATAAAACAACCCAAATCCAAGTTTCTATATCAACCAAACTAAACTGCCTACTTCAGCTACTAAAATGCATATGACATTCCCAACAGTTTTTAATTAAAATCTAGTTTTAGAGCTGAGAAACCGTTTGAATTCAAGATTTTTTTTTCGTGATAACTACACCTAACCCTTCGTGATCTTGTGTTATAACTGAATATCGATCAGTATAATTATAGGTCAATACGTAAACACGCTCGGTTATATTATTATAACGGACTATGTTAATCAAGTAGATTCTGCATCACTGAAAACATTTTTACGACTTTCAATTCACTCTATAAATAGTTGCCATGACTACGTATTATTCCGATTCTTCTTGAGGCCGTGGCCATGCAGTCTTCGCCCGGCCAGTACCATTACATACGTCACGCAGTTCAGGTGTCGGGCCCTCGGGGTCAAACATGTTAATAAGCTTTTTGGGGTCAAACATGTCTACATACACAAACTAACTCGTTACGACTAAACTTGACCGTAAACTTAAACTTACAAATTGTTTATGTTATTAGCATCTTTTGTGTGCGTTTACGATGACATTAAACTTAGTACTTAGCAGTACTTACTACTACTTAGTACTTACATGCACGGTGCTAAAGAAATTCAAATTTACTTTTTTTTTTTATTTTCACAAACAAGTATAATTGAATAAAACGTATATCAACTCCACGATAATATTATGTTCTTTAATAACTTGAAAAATTATTTTTGTGAATTCAATCAGTTTCAAGATGATACGAGAATTTATTTCATCACATTCTTGGTATTCATTCACTTATTATCTTAAAACTGATTGAATTCACAAAATTAGAATGTCATATTAATTAAAGAGCATACAATTATCTTGGAGTTTGTATACTATTCATTCAATTGCACTAATTATGAGAATAATGAAGATGTATTTCTCTAACACCTCTAGCATCTCTAGGCTCTGAAAAAAGAGGCTAGTCCACCGAACAGGGCCGATAAAGTAGTCAGAACTGTTACACCGACTGTAGCCCACAGCTCTAAGAGCCAGGAAGTGCGAACGATCGAACATCTTCCATACGAGTTTAGTTTCACCTAAAGCCTCAGGGGTCAAGTGACGGCACGGTAATTATAGCATTGGGACAACGATGTAGGTGTACAGGGTGCCGGGGTGAGTCGCCCGTCTGGCTCAGTCAGACAAAGCTATTCGAAACTAAAATTAACAACAGAATGCTCTTCTGAATCCCAATATGGCCGACGAAATGTTACAAATAAACTGTCAACAATGTTATATTTTTATTAAATGACATTGTTGAAATGTGCGCGCGCACTATTTTGTGACTTTTCACAAGTTCTACTTTTTAACACTGACAGCGTACCTGCTACTTATGCTATAGTTCCTGACAGGGTTTTTGTGAACGTCATTAATATATCAACCGCTCATTCGGATTTTTGATAAACCTAGCTGCTGTTGGGGTCGTTAAACAGATATAATCAATCAATCTGCAGGATTATTAGGCGTCTCTATATTTTAATTGGCTCTTACGATGATTTAAAAAAATTATCTCCATGTTCTCCAGATGCAGTACTGATTTAGATTATATAAATTTGAAAATGAAAAACTCTAAATGAAATGAAAATGGAATGTCTGAATTAAATTTCACACTTATTTATTTAGTATTTAAACCACCTTTCTCTACTTCCGTGGATACAAAAGTAACTTACATGAATAAGTTTGAATTAAAAAAATATATGTCTTGCATCAATCATCTATTTCTCCCTTCGCCTCCCCCTCTTCCAGGAAATAGAAGTTTAAATTGTCTAGTCGGTTTGGTTCAGTGAACTGACATTAGACCTATCACCCACAGCCCCACTTACCACTTAACACTCACCGCTTACCGCTGTGTTAGTGCGGTAACTTACGTAGCTCAACAATTACTAATGGTAGTTGGTATACGCACATTAAAACATCAACACTTCAGGGCTCCGCTGTTAATGTCATTCTGTTATCAATGTGTGGACCTTTAATAAATAAATATTTTATTGTTTAAATATTTTTATGTTCAACCATGTCTTGTACATCAAATTGATTTTGAAGACAATAAATACTTACTTACTCACTTACTTTTTCAATTAATAACAATTTAAAAAACTCGAAATTGTGGTAAGGTAGGATCGTTGGGACGAGACACCAAAATGGCGATTTTACCATTCCGAAGGGATATTTGATAACTTATTCAGATTTATATTCCAACGAAAAATATGTAATTGAATAATAATTCTACCCCCAATCATTCACAAACGGTAAATAGTAAACTTATGTTGATTAACTATTCGATATTATTTAAGAATGTGAAAAATGAATAGTATAAGCCTATAGCTGCTCCTCGTGAATCAACCATTGATTCATTCACTCTATTCATTCATTATTTTTGTATGAATACAAACGATGCATTTACAAAAGTGAAAGATTCTGCTAGATATATTTTGGTGTCTCAAAAGTAAGAGTATATATGAAGTATTTAAAAGCTGAAAATAAAAACATTTTATTCTTCTGTAAAGAAAAACCATCTGTTTATATATCAAATCTTTTTCGATCGTAAACATTCTTTCGATGAATCGAAGCTCAGTACTGAGAATGCAAGAGAAACTTTTGTTTCCAATGTTTTTTTTTATTCTAAAGCTGTTTCTATTCACAAGATAAAACTAGAGAAATACAAATGAGGCATCATTTTTATACCCTAATTGACTTTGTGTTTTACATGTTGTTGATGTTCTTTGCTTCTTAACTTCAAAACTAGAAAATAAAATTATTACATTTCATGAAGGCCGTGATAAAGACAATGAGGCACGAACAGTTGAGGAGAGTTAAAACGGTCTTGAGACTTATATACACTATGAATAAAAACTCCATATTATCTGTACAAGAGATAAAAATAAAAATAGAATATGAACTTCGATTGAGAATACATATATATATATATATATATATATATATATATATATATATATATATATATATATATATATGTTAGAGCTTCCACCGATGTAACTGTATTTAAATATTGAAATAATAAACTATACTATCAGGTATAAACTCCTAGAGGGCACTGATCAGCCGATTGATTTACTCTTTACAACACTTCATTACCTTTTAATTGATTTTCAACAGTTAAAGCGCATCAGAAATGCAGTTAATCTAGCATCAATTGCACTTGAAATGCATCTAGAATTAGCCATGAACTTTTCATGAGCCAACTGCAGTCGACCAAGAAGTTCTCAAACAATAAGACTAGATCCACCA